>VXBX01006401.1:333588-616254 GCA_013400415.1 Scytalopus superciliaris
ATATATATATATATACACTAAAAAGAACAATATTTTACCCTTTGTGATTAATACACACACTCATGTACCCTTTTCCTTTTCAAAGGGTACTTAAAACAGAGAATATGTATGTGTATACCAAGAGCTTGGAAATACTGTTTATTCATGTTCTTGCTGAATTTTTTAAAAAACCCAACAAAACAAAACAAAAAGAGAAGATGAAAACATGTAGATGTCCATGTAGATGGCGGGTGGGTATTTAAAAAATAATTTAATCTGAGAGTTTCCCCTATGTTTCCCATGGAATTCTCTTCAAGGAAACCACTGAAAACACTACACTGTGGTTTTGGTACCACTAGGTGGTGCTGCCTTTATAGCATTCCTTAGTCAAAGTTTGATTATGTATCTATGGAAAAAATAAATATATATATATTGCTAAAAGCAATGTACTTATTACAGCTTCTTAAAAATGGAGTAGTTTGGTTATACTTGTTTAACAAGAATGCGTAGCCCCTGAATGTGTAAACGTGCTCAATTTGTGTTCATCTGTTGCATATACTTGCTCAAAAGGGGAATTTGCAAATAAAAAAGTACAGTATGTCTGAAGTTTCCTGTGGGGTTCCTGTGGTTAGGGAAAATCCAGCCTTTGCAGTGCTGTATGCCTTCTGCTGAGATTTGTCTTTAACAGAGTTTGTTAATCATTAAGCTTTGACAGTCTACCTGTTATCATGCAAAATTCAAAATAAAGACAGTTCCTACTCTGAAGAGATCACAGTCTAGGTGAGATAAGACTAAAGAAGACAGGAAATAACTGGGGGATATTTGGCGTTTCTCAGGCACGATTGTAGTAAACATTGCAGTGAACAGATCTTCTGACACCATTTAAAGGCCAATCTTAGCAACGTTTGAAACAGTGTTTGCCACCAAGTGTTTATCCAGTTGGGAAACAGTTACATTGAAGAGTAAACTCACTGAAGCAGCCCACTTGACTCTGATAAGAGGAAGGCTGGAGTCAGGGATTTTGACAGGAAATGTCTAAGGGATAAATGCCACAAGCGAATGTTTGCCACCACAGTGAAGTTTCAGGATAAGAAACATTTAGACAAGCCTTTCTTACTGTCGGTAGCTCAGCTTGTGAAGCTCTTTGTCTCCTTTATGCAGACAGGGGTGAACACTGGACTTTGCTTGGAGATTCCCAAATACTGCAGAGATAGTCTCATCCCACATATGAAAAAGAAGCATTAAGTCTAGATTATTAGAGAATGAAAAAGGTATGTGGGGAATCATTAACACATATCTGGAAGGGCTTGGTTAAAAAATCTTCATATAAGATACCACTGAAAAAGCACTCAGTATTTCACTCTCACATCTACAGATATTTCTTTTATGGTCACAAATTCATAAATAATAAATGCATAGTAATCATGATAACTATCAAATACCAGTTATTTTCAGATAAAGTTGTATGGAATAACATGCAGTTCTTTTCACACAGAAAGAAGGCACCAAAGTCATCCAAGAAATAATAATTCACTAGTTGCTAGTCAGCTTGGTTTTGCAATATAAACAGATACCAGCTCAGGAAAGTGTGGGCAGCCATTTGTCTCACCTCTATCCTACACTGTATTTTAAAGGTGGTTACAAAACCCCAACTTTGCAGCTTTCTGAGACATAAATCTCAGCTGGCAAAGCTTTCTAACTCATATTGTGATGCAGTCGATCCATCACTTTCTCACCAGTGAAGGCTGCAGGGAATGGCTACAGTTTTCTATTCATTGGCCTTGTCAGATTAAGTTGAGGCAGGAAAGATCTAATACATCCACGCTGCTCTCCCAAAGCAAATGTCTCAAGTGTTTGTATGTTTTCAAGGCTGTAAATTTTAGGCCCACACTGCACACTTTCAGTGTGTTAAATTCTACTTTCTGCATCTTCTGAGATTGGGTCATCTTGATTGGCAAAGCTTTATTGGTGAATGTAGGGAGATTAATGTTCTAATCTGTCATGTCACAGGGCCACATTGAAATGCAAGAGTAGTACTTGTAATTACTGCAATTGTGTTGATGTATAATTTGGTATTATGTATGTTCATAATTATTTTTTGATGTTTACATGTCACCACCTCAGAGTATGGGAGAGACCAAATGAAATTTATGCTATTATTTGGCTAGAAAATAATTACAAATAGCACACAGTCATCTTTCTACTGGCACAGAAAATAGTGGTCTGTTAATGAGTCTCTGCCATGAGAATTGTTCAATTCAGGTAAACTAAAAATAAATTAAATTACAGAAAAATATGTGGCAAATGGGAAATAACATTATGTTTCCCAGATGATGGGTCAGGTCAGGGTCCCAAAGCTTTTCCACTGAGTTGGCTACTTTTTAGAAGATAATATCTTTCCTAGGTCTTTGCTTCATTTTTATTACTATTATTTTAATTGTGTAGTGTTAGGAAAAAAGAGATGAGAAAAGAGGTCATTATTTTTAGATGTCTTTAAGATAAGTCAAGAAATGAAAGCACCCTCCAATTCTTTGTTGTTTTTAAAGTTTGGAAGTTTAATGTTGGGCAATTTGACTGGAAAGAGTGATGTTTAGCATCATGAGAATCCATTATTTATTTCTCAGAAATTTGTGAAAAAGGGCTAAAACAAGGAAGCCTTGTCAGGCTTTACTGGTTTTCTGGAATATTTTTTCAGCAGATGGCAACTCAAAAAAGGGTAAGAACTGCTAGCTGGAAGATACTTCCCCTGGTTGGTTTCTGTGAATTTTACTGGTGTTTTTGGTGATAATGGGGGAGCAGTACTTGTGTCCAAAGAACTGTCTCTATCCTTCCATATCAACGAGCAGCAACTTGTAAAATACTTTTTTAAAAATAAGCATAACTGATCTGATTAACTTTATCAAAACATGTCTCGGGCACTGTTTCATCCCATATGGTGTAAAAGCATGAATTATGTGTGTTTACACATATCTTTTCTGATATTTATACAGGAAGATGAAGACTTGTTTGCTGTGAATTTTGTGGATAGGATAATTAATTAAATATCTTCAGGGAAGATTTCATTTATGGCAATGACAAACTTTCTTGTTCTCCCCTCACCCCTTAAAAAAAATAAATAAAGGCAGCTATCTAAACAGAATGGAAAAATGCAATTTCAGCAGGAAAGAACTATGTGGTTTTAGGATTACCACACCCCTCTGAGGCTATGAGTAGATGTAGTATTGGTAGGATTTGCAAGTGGCTTGTACCTACTTGTTGCTTTGTCTGGGGAGCGTAAGGTTGCTCTCCTTACTAAATTTTTACTTTGTAAGTCTTGGTAAACCTGGATCTTGGCATGCTAGGAAGGAATATTTTTGTTAGTTTTAAATTTAGGATCTGAGAAGATCTGACAGCATACATACACCCAGAGGACAATGTTGTGCAAGATTATTCTCATCCAGGCTGTTTGCTTTGTCTTGCTGTGATGGAGCTCCATTGGTGCTATGCAGACCAAAAATACTGTTCACTTGTAAGAGCTGCCTTTTGGATTCCAGTTTCTGGAAGCTTCTTTTCCAACCAGCACATTTCTGCAATATCTAAAATAAATTGATCTTTACCTCCATGACCAAGAGAAAGGTATAGCTTGTGACTCAAGGCTGTGAATGCCTTAAAAAATGAAAACATCGAAGTAATTGCTTAATTCTTCCTGCCCTTCTTTGGTTTTCAGTGTTTGGCATTCAGACTTTGACATTTTTTCCTGTTTGTACACCTATTCCTCTGATTCCTAAAAGTGGGGTTTTAAGAGAACATTCCATACTGCAAAACTCATAGTAAAGATGCTCAGGTGCTGCAACATTTCCAGGCTCGTGCTCTGGCTTTTAGAGTACCATAGTAGAAATAGTATGCATTTCCATCAGTTGTGCAATGACAGGTTAATTTCACAATTTAATGTTTGGTTCCTTTATCTGGTAGTGTTGCCTTGTTTCAAAATGCAGTTTGCAAACAAACCAGAAATTTAGACTGGCATCTAAGTCTATTCTTTCAGCATGCTGATGACCCTGACATCTGTATACATGAGGCTGTGACATATTAAATCCTGGAGGACGCTTACTTTAAGACTGTAAATGTTTTCTGCTAAATTTGGCAGAGAGATTTGAAGATGTCAGAGCATTGAATGACATACAAAAATGCCACATAATTTGTGAAGAGAAATATATCAGTTCTGACTAAGTGACCCTCAATTCTAAGTCTCTGTACTATTTCATTGTCAATCACGGATCAAGTATGTGTCCATGAATGGAAGAGAAGTGCCAATTTACCAAAGTTGGAAACAGCTATGTACCTCTGTCAATTGAGTACAATATTTAGAATTTAGGTAAGAATTCAGTTTGCAATAGGAAAGAGCTGTTCCCAGCGAAAACTATTTTGATGGGATTGTTTCCTCTTTCTTTCAGCATGGCTTATGCTTCATTCCTGGTTCTCTAAGTGTGTACCATCACAGTACACAGACACACATTTATATTGGTTTGCCTTTAAGAGAACTAGTGACTTTGAGAATGGTTTTTGCAGAGCACTACAGTCAATTTTTTCGTTATTTACTGTGGGTCATTGATTCTTTTGAGGCCTTCACTGTTTCTCACTGAATCTTTATGAAAGTCTTTAGAGAGCTGATAAAGCCAGCTGGTGGAAAGGGCTGAGTCATTACAGGTAAGGCTAATTTTCTTTTTTTTTTTTTTTTTTTTTTTTTTTTTTTTTGCATTTTTCAGTGTTGTATTTTATGCAGTCCAATCCTGATCCTAGGAAAACATTATTATAAATGTAAGTAAATGTTAAATTGAATAGATTGTACAATAGCGGTGTATTTGATACACACAGAAAACCACACTTGCCCAAACCAGAAAGTTACTATCTTAATTTTCTGAACAAGCAAATCTCAGATCTTGAAAGCAAATAGTTGGATAATTTTGAAAACTGGACAAATCCTAGTTGATACTGAGCTTACAGAAATTGAAGATGAGATAGCTCTCATAAATAATTTTTAGTGAATACGTCACTCGATTTCGTTGCCAAGGAAATGAAGTGAGGCTCTTAGTAAAGGGAAGGGGGAGGAAGATATTGCAACTGGGGCAACTGTTACCATTACATAAGCCTATCTGGTATGGTTATCACAAGTATGAAACCTTGTGGACATATATTTTATAGAAAGTATCTTCTGTATTTCACTGATAGTCTGTGCTGCTATATGGTATCCTGGTGATACAATACCCTTTGTATGATTCCATCAGATGGGCCAGCTATAAATGGGGATAAACTGGCCCATCTATTGGAGTATATAATTAATTTTAATTTTTAAGATGTTTTAAGAAATAGTAGAAGGCTTCTAGAATTCTCAGAATAATTCCCAAAGGAAGCAAGATTCACTTGCCTGCTCTCATGTTGATTGATGACAATGAAAAGCTGAAAAAAAATTTGCTTCATATGTGCCAAATCTCTTCTTTTCCTGCACAATGGGGCACATAGGCATTTTGATAAGCTTCTTGGAAGTATATTTGTGCACAGTTTATGGACCATTCACATTCTTTATTGACTTCGTTCTTAGTGAAGGGTAATCTGTCACAAATTCAGGGCCAAAGATCAGTTTGTGGTGGCTAAATCCACACAGGCAGAGAGAAAAATAGCTATATAAAAATACATGCAGCTGTACCAAGCACCCAAACTGTCATGTGGATGGAAAAGAAATTTGATCTGAATTTTGAAATTCAGTGAAAAATCTGCCAAGGTTTGGAGGTCCCAGTAAGATATATCATGAACACCATATAATTCTTTAGAATTCAAGCAAGCTTTCAATCAGGGTACAGTCTTCAGTGAGATATGAGACAAACTTTTAATGTCCTTTTATTTCCTGCCTCTACCAGTTTCTAAGCAGGTAAGTCTGAACTAGAAAGGCAAAGCTCTCAGCTTTGGAGCCTTCTCAGTGCTATGGTATTAGGTATTTTTTTTGTGTTTGGAACATGAGATGAGTCACTTGGGTATAATTTTCTGTTTCTTGTAACAAGATAGTGAAGAGATTGAACAGAATTTGTGAGTTTGAGAGATGCAGGAGAGAACACCTTCTGGACACTATTTTTAAATCAAAGTTCTTTCATCTTGCTTTTGGTCTAAAGGACAGAACACATAATCAGCAAAGTTTTATCTGTTGTTTTTATGGCAGAAATCTCTTGATCCTTCCCAGCACCTTTTTGTGGGAGAACAAAGGAAGAGTTTGCATAAGACTACAGTCAGTCAGAAAGGACTTCTAAGGCAAACTAGATAGTGGTGATATTGATATCCAAATTACCCTTGATAACATTATCATGTTAAAAGGAAAGACAGAAGTCACCTTTGCAAGCTCTTTTGGAATGTTGTGCAAGAAGAATGCATGATCTGCAACGGAAAGAAAAAGGCAAGCAGGCTATTTCAAGCAGGCAAGGTTGGAGTCAGAACTCGATTAGATTTTGCTACCTAGTATGTGTAATTTGTTGTTTTCAAGGTCCTGGGTTTACTGTTTTAAATTAATCCTTCAATTGCCATCACTAAAGCAAGAGAGCAATGCTGGCAATGAGTGACATCAAGTGACTTGTAGTGCTAAGGCCAGAATTAGAGTTGGAACAAAACTATGGATCCAAACAACCAGGCGGTTTAATATGTGAACTTCCACTTTGAATGCAACACGAACTTGTGACTGAAAAAGACCCATCTTGCATTATATTAGTACCTGGGGAAAACGGCTTTAGAGTTGTTGGAATAATTTATTGCAAATAATATTATTTAGCATAAATATGCTATAATTATAGTCTATAATACTAGCATAAATATAAGCATTTTAACAATTTGGTAATTACATATTTATAAACATCTTTAATTAGCTCTAAATATTTTTTAAAAATAGTAATTATACACTTAAAATCAGAACAACTTGCTGAAAGGAAACAAAACTCAATTTAACTGGGTTTTAATCTTCTTTGTAACTGAAGCAGAGAATATATACTTCTAGTTCAATGAATGGTAGAGACCACTGCTGTTGTAATTTTAGAATTATTTTATTTAAATGAGTTAGATTATACATGAAATATTTTTGTCAGCAGTATCAGGGAAGCCAATACATTTTGATTATCACAGCTTGTAGCTCTAAACACACAAACTACAATTAAAAGGTTCAAGTCAGAAACAATAAAAATATATTAATGGACACATTCCTGAAATCAGTCTTTAAAAAATAAATTTCTATACTTATTTAAATTAGGAATCATGAAGAAAATATCCTGCTCCCAGATGGACAAACTTGGCAAAACAGGAATAATAATAACAATAATAATTAGAAAAAGAACTGTAACAACAATTTGTGTAATGAAGGGAAAAATTGTACCTAAACTACAAAATAATGGACTCCAATCCAGTGAGCACTTAAGCATATGCTTAATTGTAAACAGGTGAGCAGTTCATCTCCCTTTAATGAGACAACTGAGAAGTGAAATGCACTTATGGGGCTGAGGCCTAACACAGGCATTATTGACTAGAGTCTTAATCAATTAAGAAAGCAGTAAAAAAGCAATGGTGGGTATGTACATGTTAAATATGGGTGTTTGTGCTAGTGTGTTTGATGGATTTGCTTCTTCCCTACGAACTGTGTAAATGAATCATCCTGTCACCAGGGAGATGGACTACAGGTGGGTTTCATAACCCATCTGGCTTTCTTAACTTTAGCTATTTAAGCTATTCAGCTAATCTCCTTCTGTGGTTAAGGGGAAAGGGAGACGTTTTTTACCGCTTATTATCCTTTGCAGGTACTGATTTCTCTTATTTGACTATAAAAGGAGCCAAGGTGACTCAAATGAAACTGGATATGTTTAGCTGGATGTAGCCAGGTGAAATGAAGTGTCCTGCAGTCTAGTGTTAGAATAGATGGGACAACTATGCACATATTGAACTTACTGGATCTCATTGCAGGAGGTGCACATAAGTATCAAGTTTGATTTCTTTTAACTTCAGTTATGCAGAATCTGTCACTAATGGCTTCTAAAAGGTTAAGCATCTCTGCCTCACAATGTCGCAAAGCACGAATTAATATAAAAATTAACTTGCTAGCCTGTATGTTTATTACTATGTGCAATCCAATTGAAATTATTTACATTTATAAGGTTATAAGAAGCTGTAAGCTTGAGATCAATACAATGGTGGATACATGTGAGAGTGAAGTCTCTCCTGTTTACAAAGCAACAACCTTCAGCATACATTATCTGGCTAAAATGGTTTATATGGTCATTCAGATGTATAGCCACTCGCAGCATGTGGTTTCACTGGATCATGCCAGGAGAACACCTTTTGCAACACACCTGGAACCCGGCAAATGCTTTGCAGCTTTGGTGCTGATCCAATCAAGCACAGAAATAACTGGGAAATGACTCATGCTGAGAAGTGGATGCTTGCTGTTAATCCTAGCTTTTAAAATGTACACAGTTTGTCATCATTTTTCATTGTGGTGAATGTGTGTGTCTGGATGCTTTTGTTTCACAATTGTCTGATGTTTGCCATGGACTCTCTTTTCAGCTCATGTGCTGCAATCATTTGCTTTTCACTTGAAAGGATGTAATCAGACAAAAATCCCTTCAAAACTAGTTTCACTGAAGAAAAGACCTGAGCAGGAGAAGTAAATATATGAGGTAGGATGGAGAGGAATGTGTTCTGACCCCGAAACATCTGCTCTTTTAAATGTGATGTTACAAATGTTTAACCACATGTGCATCTTTCACCCTTGAAAGCTCAGCTAACAAGGAGGACACAAGGGTGAGAGACAAAAGAAATGTGATATTAATTATGTTTCCAGATGATACTAAGCAGTGAGATGCTGCCAAATTATAGATGATACTGGAGAAGAAAAGTAATATGGAAATACCTAATAAGGTCAAAATTATGGAAAAAATCAGATGTATTTCAGAAAAATACACAGTTATTTATCTGCAGAAGATGAATACTAAATGAACAGTAAATACTAATAGTGCAGAAATATGAATGCTAAATGTAAAGCCAGAAAGAAATGGAATAAATTTGTGTTTTGCAATACCAAGTGGCATCATGGGTATGCACACGCTTGAGCCTGAGTATGGCTTGTATCACTGCACTTTTCTTATATGTAACTGAAACACATGTCCAAGTATTTTATTAAATGGGAATAGTATGTCTACTAACATAATTGAAGTGTAGCATGGATTTAAACTGGTTTCTGAATTAAGGTTTTGTCATTAAAAAAAAAGGCGCCATTGTCATAACTGGCAGAGGTAGTGTCTGATGAAGCCTCAAAAAGAGGTGTTGACAGGTTCTGTGCCCACAGTTCCTAACGGCTCTGGCAAGACAATGGTTTTTACTTTAAGTTCTGAAGGAACAGAAATAGTACTGAAGCAGAAATGGAAACAATAAATGACATTTAAGTTGGAAAGTCTGGCCTAGCTCTCTCAAGTTATCACCTTCAACATTTTTCTGTCTTAGTAGTGAGTTTTACGCTACTCCTTATGTGTGTGAAACTTGAGACAATAGTCTTCATCTGGCCAAGTAATGATTGTGTGAAATTGCCCTGAAACACAAGTAGGTTTTGGTGTCACCTTTCAATTAAAGTTATGGTCTCCATCTTAAACAAAGGCAAATGCAAGCTTGTTAAATATCTAAATTGTCTGCAGAACATTGGATTGGTCTGTACTGTACTGGGTGCTGTGTGCAGACTGTGCACTAAGGTCCCACAAAGGACTAAGATGAGTGTGCAGAAACGGGCTAGGAAGGAAGCTTCCCCACCACTCATCCAAGCCATGGTGTGCGTGGTACTGATGGAAGCTTTTGGGGCCGAGTATTAGGATATGAATAACGGCACTGAGGTGGTTTCCTGTATTCCAGGAAGCAGAACTTTGTCCTATCATGTAAAGGAATAAAGTTTCACAAAAGGTATTTGCCCAGTAGATCTAACAAAGCACAACCAAAGCCCTGTTGGGATGAAAGCAGTAGCATAACTGAGCCCAGGCTCACTGAAGGGGGACAAGGGCAGATCGGGAACAACAACTCTGACAGCCAGTTGAGACACAGCTGAAAAATCATACCATAGAGACTAAGGTAGCAGGAATTCAGGGCAAGTTAGGTGTATAAAGCCTTCTGTGCAATCATGGTTGGTTTTCTGACAAATGCCCCACCACTGCAATGTATTCTGCAGTGGAGACACACAAAGCACCTCCCTCCACAGTCACCACTGCTCCCTAACTGGGACAGCCATCATGTGTAGTCATGCTGAGTCCAAATTCTTGTGCAAATTCAAAAATATGGAAAAAGTTTCTACCACAGCACAAAGTTATGTACAAATATGAACTAAATAGTCATCAAAATGTTTCTGTGAGACAAGATAGTAATTTCGTTATTCTAGTTTTTGAAGAGATGGGGCTGAGGTGAAGGCATTTACAAGGGACCCATGATAAATTGATACATACACAGCAGTTTGACCAGCTGGCTAAGAAGGCAAATGGCATCCTAGCCAAATGGCATCAGAAATAGCTGCAGCCAGCAGGATTAGACAAGTGATTGTCCCCCTGTACCTGGCACTGGTGAGGCCACACCCTAATTCCTGTGTTTGGTTTTGGGCCCTTCACTACAAGAAAGACATCTCAGTGCCTAAGCATGTCAAGAGGAGGGCGACAAGGCTGGTCAAGGGCACAAGTGGGGCACAAATCCTGTGAGAAGCAGCTGATGGAGCTGGGGGTGTTTAGCCTGGAGAAAAGGAGGCTCAGGGGACACCTTACCTCTCTCTACAGCTCCGGGAGAGGAGGCTGTAGCCAGGTGGTGGTTGGTCTCTTCTCCAGGTAACAAGAGACAGAACGAGAGGTAAATGGCCTCAAGTCGAGCCATGGGAGCTTTAGATTAGATATTGAGAAAATACATTTCTTCACTGAAAGGGTGGTCAGGCATTGAATAGCATGCCTAGGGAAGTGGTGGAATCACTATCCCTGGAAGTGTTTAAAAGGTATGTGGATGTGGCATTTCAGGATATGGTTTAGTGGTAGACACACTGGTGCTGGGTTATGGTTGGGCTCAATTATCTTGGAGGTCTTTTCCAACCTTAATAATTCTATGATTAAAGGATGGAATCTTCTGAAATTCCAGCTTGCCTTTTAAAATCAGGAGTTTGATTAATTTCCAGATACCCTTCCTTTAAGGAAATAGATTTCCCATTTTGTACCTGTAAAAATCCAGAAATAATTTGAGAAATACCTTTGTCCTATGAATTTGCACAATCAGAGACAATAATTAGTGGTACAGATCCCTTAAAACAAGAGTGATGTTCTGCTGTATGGGTGAAAGACGACAGCAAACTCACACCATCACGAAAGATTAATTACTTGCGATACTTCCCAGGCTTTCCCAACCCTGCCCGCCTCCTCCGGGACAGGCGGCGGCAGGGACCCAACGGAGGCAAGCAGGGTGGGAGAAATCCGACCAAAACCTGCCCCCATCCCTTGTCCCGTTAAGGCAGCACTATCCCTTTAAAAGGCGGCCGGCAGGAGGACGGGCAGGCGGGAGGTGGCGGTGACGGCCGGGCCATCGCCTGCCCGCCGGGTTTTCCCCCCCTTCCCGACCGTCCGTGTTCGCAGCAGCCCGTTAAAAAGAGGAGGCAAAATGGCCGAGCTGGGCAGCAAGGGGGTCACGGCCGGGAAAATCGCCAGCAACGTCCAGAAGAAGCTGACGCGGGCGCAGGAGAAGGTTGGGAAGGAGGGGGGGGGCATCCCCGGGATGCGGCGTTCGGGGGGTGCGGGTTGCGAGCATGACACCCCTCCCCAAAACGGGGATGCGTCTCGCAGTGGGTGCTTGCGGGGGGCTGCCGGCTGCTTTTCCTGCTTGCACATGGGATTCGGGCCCCTGTGCATGCCGAGAATGCGGAGTACCCCTGTTGAGAGCGGTGAGGGTTCACCGTCCGCACGCAGAAACATGGCATCGGATTCAGCCGGGAGCGGGGAGGGAGCACGGAGCGCCGCACGCCTGAGCTGGATCCGTAGATGCTTATTGTTTCAGCAAGGAGGGGGCCTTCTCTTCGTGCTATTTAGGTTGTGCTTTATGCAGCGTTTTCACGAGCAGTTCTGTATTTGGCCACAGCGCTAAATGCGTAACCTCAAAAGATGGTGAGGAAAAGGAGATGGACACACTTGGTCCTTATCTTCTAACTGCAAAGCATGGTAGTCGCTACTTAATGTACTGACCTTGAGCTCCTGATTTTGGAATAGTGGTAAAGCCAAAGCCATACGGCCTTTAAAGATTGTGCCAATGTCTGCTGAGGGAGGGGGGATTTTTGAATCCCGGGAGCCCTTTCGCTGCTCTCCACCCACTCCTGTGCCAGCAAAAGGTGCCAGGAATATGCAGTGGATACTTTTCATATTCATCTCTCCGGCATGCTGCATCTGATGCCAGATGTCTGCTCTGTGTAGGGATTATCGGACATTTTACGCAGGGACATTGATCAGCTGCTTTTATTGCAGGCACGCTCGTCTTGCTTTTCAGTGGTTTGCTGTGAGATGACATTGACTGAATAAGGACTGGTGCATCTTTGAGGGAGGGAGGGAGAACAGATCTGCCCACTGCTGCTCTTGTTCCCCGGGAGTTATCTTTAGCAGCTAGATTTAATCTGGAAGGTTTGGGATTAGATGCAGTGCTGGCCTGAGCCCTGTGCCAGTCTGACACTGTTCAAAAATACTGCTGGGTCGGAATAGCAATCCAAACCAGTTGGGCCTAATGTTGCACATGCTGCATCCGCTAGTTTTAGCTCCCTTACCAAGGCTGGGAGCATTATTTAAAGTTACCTGACTGCTTGGAAAAAACCCCAAGTGACTAGCAGATCCAGTATGGAACTGCAGCAGCAAGGTCCTGGCTTCACTCTGTACATAACAGTGAATGCGGCTACGTCTGTGGTTTTTATACCTTACTGTGGTTCCGGAGGCAATCAGACAGAGACTCTGTCTCCTGTTCCCTGGTCCACCCTGAACTCATCATAGATGGGAACTTCATTCTGTGTTAGCCACCAGATGGCAACCATATTTGTAATTAATATTAAGGTAGGTGGTAAAGGCTGAGCTCCTTAGCCTGCTGATGAAGTTATTGTAGTTCGTGCTGCAGCTTGGAGCCAAGTGTGGCCCGCCAAGCCCTTCCCTGGCTTCTTATCTGAAAGCACACAGGTTCTTTTCCTAGGGAGAATTTTCCGCGAATTTCACTCAACTGGCGATCTATCTCACTTCCTTGCTTACGCCCTGATGGTGGCTGGGGATGTGAGAATGACGACAACAGTAATAACTAGCTGTGTATTGCAGGTGATTTCCAGGATCTGAAAATGGTTGTTTGTCTCTTTACACAGAAAAAAAAGCACAGCTTGTTTTCCTCTAAGAAGAAAAGGAAAAACCCCTAACACTTGCTTAATAAGCTAACACAAATTCTAGGCCCTTCAGCTGTTTTTATCCTAGCGCAAACAGAACAACTTTGCTCTCTGGGCTCTCAAAAAAAAAAAAAAAGATGACATTGCTTGCTTCATCGTCAGACTTGCCTCCGCGTACTGCTACAGGATTGTCAGTAACAATTCTCCTATTGTGAACCGTTTGGAATTTTACCCGTCTCCAAGGGACAGACTTTGACTGAGGTAGAAACGTGAATGGTACCTTTCAGGTGGTGAGGGAAGATACAGCTGAATATGAAGTGATGTGGAAGGCACCAGTGGTCATGATACTGTATTGGTTATTACACTTTATTTAAACTGTGATGCTGCATTTAGCAGAAAGGGTAAAGCAAGTGTCAGGAGATAAGGACCAGGTGTTAAATACAAAGAAGTAGGCAGAAGTGTGCAGAGGTAGAGCTGGGTACACAACTTAAAAATGTATTAATTTTTTTGTGAAGGGATGCTGACTAGAGTTGAACTTTTCCTTTTTGAGGCTTAAACAAGCTGACAGTGTTCCTTTTACATATCTTATTTTTATTTGAATCTAGGATAAGGGTTCTTCCCTTCAGAATGATATCTCCCTCTGAACTTGAGCCCTGAGGCTTTGACCTCAGCAGTTTCCTTCATGGTGAATTTAAGCCTTGTGTTAAGCTAAGAATGATGTCTTTTTGTTCAGTGTAGAATTCACACTGAAACACTGTACACATCCTTTTTTCCTCTTCTGAGATGGTTATTATGTAAACTATGTAAGGTATTCCTTTAGAAGTACTCTTTGTTTCGAGCCTTTCAGCAAAACTATTGGCTATTTTTGGAAGACACTTTAGCAATTCCACAGGAAATAATGGGACAGAATGGTTGACTGCTGTTTGCAAATGGTCTGGGCACCCATTTAACCTCTGTCTCTACTCAGCCTCAAGTACACAACTTGGCAATAATTTGCCCATTGTCCAGTCAAATGTGTGTCTAACTCATGTATCATCTTTAGCAACTAATTAGGATAAATTAGGATTTTTAGCCTGGAAGTCTATTCTGTTCATCCTGAATTTAGCTGCAGGATTTTCAGACTGACATGTTGGGCTCTGGACCTTTGATAATTCTAAATTTCTTAAAACAGAGTAAAATTGTAATGTCTCCAATGTCATGGTGTCTCAGGGGGAACCTAGTGTTTGCAAGCTCTTTGAAACTTCACCAGTAAGGCTCTGAATTTTTTTTTATTCTTTATGTCTGTAATCCATCATCTTGGTTTGTGCTTCTGCTTTGTGACCAGTTTTTATCTTACACTTCTGAAGTTTTTAAAAATCTCCCTAATTTCCACAATTCTCGTTTTCCTCTGTCTGTCCTGTTTTTAGATGTGTCCATCTATTGGTGCACATTTCTGCTTTGAACAAATTCAAGCAGTGTTTTGGTGACTTGATGCAATGCTGGTGTGAGGGTAACTCCTCTGCAAGGTTCCAGGAGGGAGCTGACCTTGAATAGCAAGTGGATTGGGGTTTAGTAGCTTGGCTGGTTCTAAGGCCCCTTCTCACCAGGATCAAGCTCTTTGCTTTCCTTCAGCAAGTTAGGCAGAGGTTCAGAGGAGAAAGATGGTATTTGCTGTACAGGCACCAACTGATGATGTAAATTACTTACAGATTAATAGCTGTGTCTGAGGAGATGAATTGGAAAGAAAGGGTTTTCTTTTCCCCTCAGGAGCTTTTTGTGTGGACAGGAGTAGAAAGGGAAGAACTTACATTGTTTAGAAGTTCCTATTCTGTAGTAGTGGTGGTTTCTACTCTTTTTGTTGCACAGCTGGGCAAAATGAGGAGTCTGTGTTCTGTGGCATCAATAGATTGTCATATTTTGTCATGGTTTTACTCTGATGTGCCAGCAAACCAAGGCATCCCCTTTTTTCCCTCCATCCCTCACCAAAGGAGAAGGCTTCATTTCCAGGACCTGGCAAAGTTTAGTTTTAATGTCCAATCTCCCTTGTGTTTAGGGGGTCATGTTTGTAGGCTCTGCCACTGAATTCCTGTGTCGTCATGCGATGTCACTTCTGCTTTCTGTTCTGGTTTTACTTTATCCCACTGATATTCACCCACATCTGTGTTTCAAGTTTTCCTGGTTAAACCATCTGCCAGAGCAAAGTTCTGCTCTCCTCTGGCTGCACAGTCCAAGGAGGCTGGGCTGTAGTCCTGGTCTCACAGATTGTGGTTTGGGTGGAACAGGGTTTGCAGAAGGCATGGTTTGCATTTTGAGTTTGCCCTGATAAGACTTTTTTCACCTCATAAGACAAGTTTCAGTAGGTGGAACATGGCAGGAAATAGTATTGGAATGATATCTGAGCCCTGTGGAGGCAGGTGGGAGTCTATACCAATGAGAAGCACCCAAGAACCTTAAACCAAATTTAAATACAGCTGTCTTCAGGATTCAGCTATCGGAGGCTGCCTGATCTGTTGAAACTGCAGATGGAGGGGAGGATTTTATGTAAAAATGGTGGATGCAGAAAGCTGTTATTAAGAAGTGCCACATCTACCTGCTTGGGAGAAGGTCTTTATTGGTTTTCCTTCAGGATCCTTCTGTCTCTTCAAAGCTTCTATGTTTTCTGTGTGTCTTTGCATTGGGTAGGATGGTTTGTTGGCAATCTGCCTTGCTGTACCCGTAAAGTACAAATAGCCTGAAGAGCTACAGGAATTGTTCTCTTACTCATATGGCATGAAACTTAAGTTGGATTTTTTTTGTTTGTTTGTTTTTTTCCTGAGGTATTCTCCAGATGACAAGGAAAAGACTTTTTACTTTATATATCTGTTAGCTTGCTTTCTCAAGAATGCAGGGCTTAGGTGGTGGGTGAAGTCTTAAAGGTACTTTGTGCCTAAAGGTTGCTGGAAAACAGGCGCTGAATAGAGAAGAGAGATCTGTATTAATGCCCCTAGTGCACAGATGATTCCACTATGAGCTCAGACTGTATTACTGGTATCAGATAATATTCATGGGGCTGGGAGGAGGTGAAATAGGAAACCAGGCTCCACATGCTTCCTTGCCCATGGAATGGTTTGGTTGGCAGGGTGCGTACAGTGCCCTGCTGAAGGTGCCCCTCTCTCTGGCTGTTGGGTAGAGATTTCTTTTATGAAGCAGAATCTCATGGATGAACGAATTTTTTATTTGGAAAGGGTCTAGCCCTATTCCTGGTCACTTTATCTTCCCTGTAAATTCTAGTCTTGCGGCCAGTCCTCATCAGTACAGTACTTTTGAGGTCAGATTTATAAAATGGGATCTGGAAGATCTCTTTTTAGTGAAGACTTTTAATGAGGTGTTAGGCATAGAGTTAGTGCTACAGAACTCATCTCTTGGGGTGACATCAAACTTGCCTAGCCTCTCCATCCTGCATGTTGATTGTTAGGCAAGGTTTGTGCCCAGGCACAAATGCATTATTTTTTTTTTCCCAACATCAGGATTGCTCTTGGTGTGTGATTTGCAAGTGACACGTCTGGCCAGGCCATTGGGGAAAGCTGGGTGCAGCCTGAGATGTTCAGCACCTAGCTGGACTTTGGTCTTTGGGAATAATGCAGGTTTTACTTTTTCCATGATTCTTTGGACAGAAGGACATGACCCTGTTGCTTGGGATCAAATGTGTAATAAAGCTCTGGTTCTAGAAACTTCTGGAGTGACAAGAAGGTAGCTTAGGTTAACAGGTATTAAAGTGGATATTTTTTCTGCTGTTGTGATGGTGACCAGACACCTGAGCTGCCCACTCTGTGAGTTCTGCAGCTTTGCAAGGATCATCTTACAGTCCTGGCTGCCTACCTGTACAGTGTCTTCCTAGAAATTCTGTACAGGCAACTTGACATGATCATGAAGCTGGACTCATTTGCCCAGCAGAACAGACAGATCTGTCATCTTGAACTGACCACAGCTCTGGTCCGTAAGTGGGCTGGCCAGTTGAGGGTGTGCAAGACCAGCTGCTTCTCATGTGGGATAAGAATGTTGACCAGGAGGCTCTGCATTCTCTACCCCAGAGCAATAAGATGGGAATACATATTGAAATATGAATCAGGCCTCCTTGGAACGCTGCTGGGAGGTAGAATAGGTCCATTCTGACATCAGGCTGTGTTTCAGCCTTCTCTTGTGTGTCTGTATATTTGATTTTCTCCAACAACTGCAATATTTAATACATGAATGAACAAACCTGTACAATTTTGGCATTCATTGCTGAGATGAAAGGGGGTACCTCTCACAGGAAAGGGTTGAGAGAGAGAATAAACTGATTTCTTTTGTCTTGCAAGTTAAAATCTATTTTAAATGGGGTATTAGTTGATTACTTAGTACTTACTGTCTCAGAACAGAAGTGAAGAACCTGGGCAGATTTGCCTGAACTGTTGGCAGTGGTGCAAGGGATGAATAAGTATCATCAGGTGTCTTTTCAAGCAGGTGCATCCAAATGAATGATTGATTTCAGACAGTTCAGGTTTCCCTTGAAACACATTCTGACTTTGCTAGCCTCTGAAGCCCTTTGATCTTCACAACGTTGGCAAGTACTTAAAGGGTAGGTTCTGTCCCACATTCCCAAAGAAAAATTGAAAATATGTTTATTAGGAGAAAATAGGATTGATGAGTATTTTCTGTGTTTTGGGTTACATTCTCATTATACCAATTTGCTTGCATAGTTTTGTTTCTTAGCTCTTACTCTGAGAGTACCTCTATTTAGATTTGCAGTTCTGTTGTCTGAAGGCACAGCCCTGGTAGCTGGGAATAGAAACTCACTGGGCTTAAGTTGTACAGTTGTTTAATTATTTCTTTTCCTCTCTTTTTCTCTCCTTTTTATTCCGGGTTTCTGCTTTATTATGTTGGGAGTTTGCATTCAGGAAGGTTTTGTCAGAGTGGGGAGTTATTTTTGGTGTAAAACTTGGAACCCAGAGCTTCTAGCATTCACAGAGGTTTCACAGAATCACTATGAAGCAGCTTTATGAAATGAGGAATAGATACTGTGTTTGCTCAGACCTCTGCAAGTACACATGTATAACATAGAGTTTTCCACTGCTTAGGCTGTGCTGGAGTAAACTTTACTCAGATACTCAGACCTGCCTCTGGCAGGTTAAAGTTTTTGAGATGTGGTGTTTTCAGAGGAGTGCAGTTTAGGAGAATCATGAAAGCCAGACAGTGTTGCCTTTCTTTTTTGTCCCTTTCTTTACAAGAAAGGAGAAGTCTGGGTGGCAGTGTGTTCTTAATATAGGCTGCCAGGCAGGATGGAGAGTGCAAACTTTACCAATAAGGGGGAAAGCAGTGCTTGACAACAACTGTTCCCTTTGTGAAAACCACGGGCTGCATTTAATCTATTGATGATATACAGAAATCAAAGTCTGAAGTACTGGCCTCTCTGCAAGGATTTGATATGCAGATTCAGAAAGCTGGTAACCTCTTCTGGGATTATTTGGTTTTTGGTAATTCTTCACTGATTGTGTTTGGTTTGTTAATTTTAAGTATGTTCAGAACTGTTAAACTTGCTTAAAGAACCACACTAGTTTCTCAGTTGTTTTCAAAGTTGGCTCTTCAGGAGAAAGATTAGAGGTTGATAGAGCTGAAGTACAAACATTTTTCACGGGGCAATTGCTCATACTCTGCTTTGAAACTGTATTAGAGGCAATAGAATGCTTGTTTGCCAGCAGGGATGGAAAGGGAACTTCAATGGCACAGAAACTACAGTGTTTGAAAACACAGCTAGAAACATTGACGCTTTTTAATTTTCCTTTGTACTACTTGGCTTGATTGAACATTTTATCAGGCCAGAAACAATAATGTGTGACTTAACCAATCCAGAGCTGAGTTTGATCGTGTTTGTGGAATAAAATAGCAATTCTATCCCATTGGATTTATTTGAAATGTTGCCAGTGACAGATGTAAACATACTGAATAAAGACTACCATTTGAAGAAAATGTAGATTTCTGCATCTTTTTAACTTAACAGATATGGCAGTCCTGTAGCTCTCTAGTACCCCTGCAGGTAAAGTTAATAATTCCTGTATGTTGTTATAACTTTTAAAGTCTTTTGATTCTACCAGCAACATGAGTCTGAGTGTGGGAAGACCAACCTTTTTTTCATTTCTACTTCTTCACTGCTTGTGGGTAAAAAATGGGCAAAACCTTGAGGGGAAAAACCAGTATATTTAAAAAATTCAGGGAATTCCTTTCCTGGAATCTAAATGTTCAACTCATTAATTCTGAATTTTCAGGCAGTCAAGTGTTGTCTTGGGGAGATACTTTCTTTACCCTCTGCGAGTGCAATATGACCCCTCTGGTCTAAATGTTTATTCTGACACAAGAGACCCAAAATGGGTTTGAGGCATTGTAGTGGGGAACAACATATTTTAAAGGTTGTTTGAAAATACATTTTTGGAAAAGTTCTGTTGAGAGGGATGGCAGCTTCTATAAGAGAAGGAATGCGCAGGAAGAATTTAAAATTATTCAGGTGGAGAAATACCCTTGGGTTCTGCACTGAAACACTGCTTAAAGTACAATTTCCTTAGCCGAGTAGTGAAATGATTATTCTTCTTTGTATTGAATAAACCTCTGCAGTAGGAGGATACCAGGGATTTTCTTTCTATTTCTTTTCTGTCTGTTTAGACTGAAGCCATTGCAAAAGACCAAGTTTAGCTATGTGTGTCAACAAACTTGGGCCATTGAGAGGGTAATGTTTCCCTCATCATGCTCACAGACAGTGTGATTATTTCTTGGTATCTGAAGTGTGATTGCATTATGTATTAACAAAAAAGGCCATTCCCTATCCTAAAAAAATTTCAATGTAAATATTGGAAAGTCTCAGTTAATTAAGACTAAATCCTGGTTTATTTCATGAAAACTCTATATTCTAGAATACTTAAGAAGACTTTCACGTATTTTCGCAGAAGTTTGATAAGGATTGCTTTGTAGGCAAGTGTGCAGGGCTATTTTTGAACAGTAAAAGTTTTATAAAACTAAGATCAAGGAATTGGAGAGGAAGAACAGCTGTATGTGCAGGGCTGGGAGGGAAGGGTTTGGAGACTGACTCTGGTGGAAGTCAGAGACAGTCAGAGGGGTGATTTGACCAGTTGATCACATAGCCCTGGAGTGTTATGCTGCACCCAGTTGCTCATGGTCTTGGACTTGTCTGTGAATGGGTATCAGAGTCAGTTGCCAGACTAGAACTTTCTGCCAAGCTGGAGTCTTTTGCTCTCCTTATTCCCTGACCATAGGTGACCATAAATAATTCAGGGAGGAAGTGTGTGTTATCTGGGCTGGATGCCCTTATGATGAGACTGCAGGTACAGTACATTAAAAGGGCTGTTGCCATGCTGGATGAAGGTGATGGACTTGGTGCTGTGGTGTTTTTAGCTGGAATGTCTTGTAAGCTGGCAGTCCCAAGTCTCCATTTGAAGCCTTAATTTTTGAGGCGGCTCTTTGGGGAGCACTTTGTGGTGATTTTCCTCTCCAAAAGCAATGTGGCCCAGATTCTTAGCAAGTGCTTTAGTAAGGAAGCCGATGGACTTAACACTCATTCACAGCATGAGAACTTGGCCTATCAAACTCAGTTCTCCAGTCTGCTGTTACTCCTTCTTCATGTCTGCTGTAGTAAAAGCAGTCCTCTCAGGTGGAAAGGGAGAAGAGCTGCTCAAAAGCTGCTTGGGAAGAACCAGGAGCTGATCATCTGTGTTAATCTGTATGTTCCCATTTTCGTGGACAAATCATACTCTCTAACTAAACCTGGCTGTGGAGTGCACTGTTCCTAAATCTCTCCCCCATGTCTGATCCTTTACAGCTATTGCCTTCCAGCTCAGGGGTTCCCAGCAGCTGCTTCAACTGTCTGTGTCTTTCCTTTGCCCCATCGTGCATGTTACATGTTCCATATCTGTCCTGCATTTGAGAAACTCCCATCCTTCTTCAGCAAGATGGTTGTGAAGCTGTACAGGACCTTTCCTAGCCTCTTAAGGGCTCTGCATCCAGCCTATCCCTTCTGGAGTCCCTCTCTAGCATTGTTTTGCCTTATAAGAGCTCCTCTGCCCCTCTCCCTCCTAGCACACACCTGCTTCTTTGTCTCTTTCTCCAACTCATTCATGGCCTCAAATGCCTTTTATTTTTTTTCCCAATTTGGTTGTTTTGTTTCGCATTAGGGCCTGCTTAAAAATAAAAATACTTCTTGCAAAAGTATCAGCATTTAAAATGAGCTTTGCAGAGGAGGAGGTGGAGGAATTGAGAAGGGGGATTTGTTCAAACAGCACTATTTATACTATCTATTCCTCTTGCTTGTGTTACTGTTGGCTATAGATAGGGTTTAATTAAGCTGTGTTAAATACCTACCCAAGTAATAGACATTGATGTTGCTGAAGTCCTGTTGCCTGGAATGTCACATTGATGCCAAATGAATTAAGTGATGCCATTTGGCCTTATTAACTACAGAGCTATGATGTAGCTAATATCTAGCTCCACAGTTGTGCCCACTTTTTTTGGTCTCTATTGGTATCTGCTTAAAGCTGAGCAGACAGAAGGTAGGGTAGAAATTTACCTGCTTTCTTAGAGACTATTTGACATTTCCTCCTCCTTTATTTCCAGGATATTGATAGATACATGTTCTCTCCAGTTTCTGGTTGGCTGAATAGTGGGAACTTGAGATTTCAGTGCTTTTAGCTGCTGCTAAAAAGTAAAGGGTATAAGTGGGAGATACCTGTGCTTTCTTTTTAACTACTAAAATCTGTCAAGCAAAGGGAAAGATAAATAAACCCCAGTATTTTTTCCTAATAGGCTTTTATATAGCAAGGTAAGCTCATGTATTTTTAGAAGGGGGGAAAAAAGTCCACTTAATAACACTGTGAGTTAGACCTGAGGGAAGATGATGTTTCAGTCAAGTGTTTGGAGGTGGGCGAGGGGGTGGGAACATTAGACATATTTAAGGAAGAAAAAAGCAAGAAATAATTCTTGTTTCACTTTCTTATATAATGTTGGTTATAGCTGAGAACAAACCCTTGAATTAAGGCTAGAGTACAAGCTTAGTGCTTGGGTTGTACCTACAGAGCTGGCATAATGCAAAATGACCTAAAGAAATCAGAGAGAGAGAGGAGTAACATAACACGATACATCAACTAATATAGCAGGAGCCTTTAAAAACAACCTGGTTTTGAAGGTGGTTGGATGGCCTAGGGGTAGGCAGACACTGAGCTGCATTGCAAGTGTGTGAGTATGGCACAATGTGACTGCGCAGACCAAACATTGTGTCAGGGAGAAGGGGAATTGCTTTTCACTGCTGTCTGTTACAGCACCATTCCTGCTGTTTCATCACTTAATTTAGACCTGAATGATAATAGAAGATAAACTGCGAAAACTGTGGGTGAGGAGGGAGGGAAAAACAACCTAAAATGTTGAAAATAGTCAAGGGACTAAAATCTTCATATAAAAAAATCCTGGATCGTCAGGATTTGAGTCAGTGCTGGATGCACACCAGGGGCCCCAACCACGCCACCATCTCGACGTTTGTATTGCTTGTATTGCCCTCAGTGGGAGAGCAGATGTTTGGTTTGAGCCTGTGGTTATGTAGGTAAGATAACCTTTCATCTTAACTGATGGGCCATGTGCAAAGGTGGTGAGAGATAATGCTTGCAAAACATCCGGAGAACTGGGGATTTATTTGTGTCTTTCTGTAAACATGCCTTGAGGAAAATAGCTCTTGCATCCTGGAGATGTGCTCTGTGTTTTCTTAAACTGCCAGCATGGCTTTTTTCTCTTGAAAGGCAATCCTTTTAAAGGCTGATATTAGAAATATAGAAGGTGCATTAATTTTCTCTTGCAATGATGAATACAGATTTTTAAGCTATATCTTTGCTCCAACTGAGATTTCAGTTTAGATCGAACAACTAATATTCACCTATTTCCATAGCTGGCTTCTTGTTGCAGTGTTGTTGGGCCAGTCTTCCGTTTGTACTGGCCTTTTTGTTGTTGTGAGAGCAGTTTCAAAGAAGTCTGTGCTATATGTCAGTCGTTTCTGAAAGTCGCTTGAAGGATTTTTATCTAAGAAACCACATCCTTAACATTACTGTCCTGTGTCAAAGGTAAGGTGGTAAGGCTGTCCCATCACCTCTTTCGTTTTGTTTTGTTTTTAATGTAAGTGGCAGTAAAGGTTAGTTGTTACTGTCAAATGAAAAATACTTTTCTTCACCCTTGACTGCAAGACTCCTGAATTCACTAATTCTCAGAGCTCCTCGGGCTGGCAGGGATGAGTGAAAAACCTGGCCCCCCTTCCAGCCTGTTCATGTGCATTGTGAGCTGACTGTGACTTACTGCATAAAGGGGAATGAGGGCTGAGGCTACAGCAGCACAGATTCATGAAATCTGGCTGACTGCTTCCCTGGGACAAAAAAGAAAGCCAAATGATGTAACAGTTCCTTGCCACCTTAATTTCAAGGTATTTGATAGGTGCTAACGGCAGCTTTCCTTTCCTGCTGGTTCATGGTGTGCCACTTTGTCTTCTCCTGCAATGGGTGCCAAAGCCTCCTTTTATGACTACTCCAAGGTCAGTGCTACCAGGGAGCTGAAAAAGCAATCTTTTGTGATGGTGAAGAGTCTGTGTAGCTTCTCCTTCGGTATCCCAGTGTATTGACTTGACAACTGCAGTACGCTCTAAGTGCCAATGACCTGGACAATTTACCAGGAAAGGGATGCAAAATTATTCTGCTACCTCCTCTCAAGGTTATTTTCTTTCACATAGGGGGAAATGATTCATCCAAAGTCACCCTTAAATTAGATGAGAAGATGTCCAGGGTCGTTTCGGGAGGGGAGGGAACACTTGATTTAGGACTGCAGTAAGCTGCTGTCTAGCCAGATATCCCTGGTATGCCAGGAAACTCAGCAAAAGAGCCTTTTCTGCAGTGCTCATGGCCTGTTCTAGGGAGTCCTCTCCATGACTTGGATTATTTGGAGGCTCTGGAGCATAGTATTCCAATTACATTAGCTGCAGGGTCACTGTGCCCTCTAATGCAACCTGCAGCCGGAGAGCGGATTTACCCTGTCATAGGTATGTGCTTAAAGAGCATTACTCTGATTATCTAGGAGGGTGGATTAAAGGGACTTGATGGATACTTGGAGAAAGGGAGAGGTGCTCAGGAGGTGAATTTGAGCTGGAAGATTTGTTATGTAGAGTAGTGCAGTCTGTGAAAAAGTCAACCAAAGAAACAGCTCTGTGGAACTGTCCTTCCTTGGAGACCTTGAGGAGGCAGATAGTGAGCTGCCTGTGTGGGAAGTTGGGTTATTAAAACTGTCACTAGTGAGTTGTGGTGATGCTTGAGGTACTCAGTAAAATATTTTGGAATAAAATATGGAAAAAGTAAAAGACTGTTCTGGCCTTCTAGATCTTGGCAGTGAAATTGGAATTGTGTTTTCTAGCTCCAGCCTTCTGTGGTGTAAAAGGAACAGAATCCTAGCTGATGGGACAGTGGGATCTCAAATGGAGGCAGCTGGATGTTGCACAACAGGCGGATCTCTGCCATCCAGGTGGACAGGGTTGGTGAGGAGCTGCCGTTCTCTGTGGTGGACAGTGGCAGAAGGGAGTGAAGAAGTGACCTGCCATCAGAAACCATTTGTGCTCTCAGTGGTTGAGAGCAGCAGTGTGTTGGGAGTTGCACAGGCTGCTTGAGGAAGGGAATGGAAATGTTCTCCTGGTCACAGGAGAAGATCTGGTCTTGTAAAAGGAACAAATGTGTTTTAGGGAGCTGACCAGAAACAGGATTGAACTGCACTGGGGGTAATGAAGAATGGGAGAGAGTGAGGGTTGTCGTGGGGCTTCCATAGGAGGAAATGAAACTTTCTGTAGGGGAAGCAACACTAGTGCCAGCTCTGCTCTCAAAAAGTGCTACTTTAGAACAACAGGAAAGAAATCCCTAGAGTGTGGTTGCCTGCTTTGTCTTTCTGGACCAGGTGTTTGTGGGGACCGAGTCCTGCCCTTGAACAGGCTCTTGAGACTATTACTGGCCTTGGCAGGGACTGCATGTGCAGTGCTCACTGTGCCTGCCCTCCCAGCCCTGCAGCCACAGACACGTGTGGCCCTGGTCAGCGAAGTAACAGTAACACAAGTGCATTTCCTGGGTGAGTTTAAGTTTCAAAGTCGTGAATGGGGCTGTGAATGAAAACCAGGATGGGACAGTGGAGTGGCAGGCCTTGGAAATAAAGCCCCTCTTGAGAGCCTGCAGTACCTGCTTGCCAACCTCCGGTGATGGGCAGCGGGAGGCAGAGGGGCAGCTGGCAGCTCAGTTGACCGAGGCACCCTGCAGCACATTCTTCAGGCCCTGGGATGGCACAGGTCCGAAGCCAGTCATGCTGTAGATATGGAAGGGTATCAAGAGCATCTATGGATATTTTTAGCCAGAATGAGTAGGGCCAAAGGTTGAAGGGGCTAGAAAAAAAATTAGCTATTCTTGCATTTTAAGACTGCTGATGTTGAGGAACTAGGTGTCATTTTTAAGGGGTGACTAATTCCTTGTTTCATGGAGTGGAGAACAGAGAGCAAACCATTTTTTTTCCTCATCAAATGAAAGAAATACTTGTTTTTGGAGATGAGTTTGTCATGTTTGGAGCCTGCTGCCTTCAGAGTTTCCTTCTCTATTCCTCCTTGAGCTGTCGGTGAATCTGTGGCACTTAGAAATGTCTTTGTAACGTAAACATCAGCCTCCTTGCACATGGAAAATCAAGACTTGACTGATATACTTTTCTTTTTTCCTTTTTTTTTAAAAAAAAAAAACCAAAAAAAAAAACAAGGTTGGATTTGGGGAGAAGGCTGTTCAAACAGAGTGCATTGTTCTGTTGCTCTGGTCTGTTAGTGTGGGGTTGGTTATCAGAGCTGGGCAGGGAGTATTTATCTAAGTCCTTCCTCTTACTTCCCTGATCTGCCCTCCCCCATCCCCAAGATCTTTCCTATAATGAAGTTACTGGGGAAGATGCATAAAGGGGAAAACTGGGATCTGAAAGATGTGAAGGCTCTTTTGCCATGCTTAAGCACTCACCTGTAAGGAGTCTCTGGATGATGAAGATTAAAAAATGAAAAAGAGGATGTGTGTTAAGAGAACAAATTCTTCCGTCATTTCTTCCCCCTGCTGCCACTTTTCTGACTGTAGTAACCTTCTGACCGTATTTTTATTCATAGAATATTGTCCCCAGTAATAGCGGTAGCTCCTCTACTCTAGCCCCATGTGCTTGTATCAACCCTGGATAGATTTTTAGTGTGTTATCCTGGCCACAGCTGCACGATAAGCAGGGTTGTTAACAAGTGGTTGGAAACTTGATGAAAATGTATGAAAACAGAATCTCTTTTGATGCTGACAGGCTGAGAGATGAAAATTCATTTATAGTGCTTTCTGCTGCATTTGCTGTCTGGCTCGATGGCTTCCTTACTAAAATCCAATGATCTGCTTTTTGTTTGTTACTGTCACTCTCTGGTGTTCCTCCTAACTGTCAGTCATGCTTGGATTGATTTTGCCATTTTTGTAAAGAAAAAAAGGTGCAAGTCAGGATATCCTCTGCTGAAGTCAGCTGTGACTGCTCTGAGAGAGTCTTGCAAGGGAGCAAATGGGAGGAA
Source organism: Scytalopus superciliaris (assembly GCA_013400415.1). Lineage (NCBI taxonomy): Eukaryota > Metazoa > Chordata > Aves > Passeriformes > Rhinocryptidae > Scytalopus > Scytalopus superciliaris. The sequence continues at coordinate 360,591 of VXBX01006401.1, forward strand.
GGGATGATGTGGTGTCAGTCAGTTCCCCTGTGCTTGTGCTTTGTCCTTGAGGCATGCTGCACCAATGCAACTCAGTTCTTTGGGCCTCAGAACTTGTTCTAGCTAGTAAGACGGGGATGACAGGAGAAAAAAGAGGGTTGGAGTAACTTGTTTATTTACCTGTGTTAATATATCTTGGAACATATCTATGCATGCTGGATGCCTCCATCCTAGCTAAATGCTCAAGCAGTAAATCTCACTTTGACCATCTGGGAATGCTCTTTTGAACCCTTTAGACTGGCTTTTTAAAATTTTTTTTATTTTCACTTGGTGTCCTTACTTTTTAGAAGGAAAAAACCCTCTGTGGCTCTGATTCAGCCTGTGCAAAGCTGACTCAAGGTTGCAAAAGTAAACACTTTTTCATCTTGACTTCACCATTACCCAGTGCTTCAAACCTGGAAGGTTGAAAGAGAGCCAGGAACTTAATCAATATCTCTATCTCCTTCAGCTGCTGCTGAAGGAGACCAACTGAGCTTGTCTACATGTCAGAAATCTTATCTTGCAAGTGTGTGCTGCTAACACAATGGTCCCAGCAATGGTGAGGAACAATGCTCAGGAGTTGTGAAATCATGCACTTGATTTGTTTTATTGTGCCTCCTCTGTGTGAGAATACTAGCCCCACTATGGCAGAAAGGAAAGGTAATGATATGGAAGGGCATGGTGATTGCTACAAAATTAAACAGTGCATCTGTGACAAAGGCAGGTTTTCAGTGCCACTTTTCCTGATTTTGAATGGAATTGTGACAGTTTCTCCATTCCTTCTGTAATAAAGGTTAATGTTTAGTATTGACCTACGTGTAATTAAGGGTTGCTTTGTACCACTGTTGCAGACTCCTTGTACAACCATGTTCTCTAGAGGTCTCATTCTGACATCTTCAATTAATGAGGAGGAAGTGGTTCTGTGTTGGGGCGAGAAATATCTTTGAATATGTGTGTACGTGCTCCAAGCCTTTGCACAGCCTGGCTCTCCTGACAGTGCTGTTGTAGTGTGGGTAAGACTGCCCTGCTCTCTGTAGCAGATATGTATTAGGCTTGTGTTGTTTGTGCTGGTGAAGATTGGCAGAGACAGACTGCCTTCTTTCAGCAAGCATCTTTGGTTTATTTATGTCTCTGCTCTGAAGTCAGGGATGAGAAAGTGTTTTGTGCTTGCAGTGCATGGGGCAGTACCAGTGCTGTCCTGTGATGTGCTTGTTTCTTTTGATACTGAGGAAGGTTCTGTGTTTGTTTCAGAGGAAGATGTCCAAACATTTCATGCTCTCCCGCAGGTGCCTGTTGCAAAATAGCTACTGCTGGATACTCTAGCTTCACAAGAAACTGGTTATCGGCTCTGATTCTGCATATATTTCTGTCCTTTCAGCTGCAAAGCACCTGAGAGTTAGATAGCATCAGCTGTGCATCGTTAAAATTCCTACTTCCGATCACATCTTCCTTTCTATCTCACATGGTAATCCCCAGCCATCACTGTACTTGGCAGAAAGCCAGGTGCTTAAGGCCTGGGTACCCTCCTCAGCTACCAAGAAGGGCTTTTCCCCAGTGAGATCCAGGGGAAGCCCTAGGAGCCTGGTCATGTGGTTGTGCTCCCAGCTCCTCTTTGTTGTCAGGAAAGAACAGCTTTGTTGCTTTACTGTTTTCCTGCTTTTGGAAAACCTGAAGCTGTCACATCAGACTACTCACTTTTCAGATTTTTCTGTCCTCCAGTTATAGACCAGCTGAAACACAGACAACCCCTCCTCTTCCAAGCTAAGACTTCTTTGTCAGAATCTGTGGTGTTCCACAGTAATATCTATTTAGTTATTGTTCTAGATCCTTCTTGCCCTTTTTTTCTTTCTCTTCCTATCATCTTTAACCTTTGCCTGTGGCAACTGTGCAACCAGAATCCAGATGAAGATGCCTCTTTGATCCTGGACTGCATTTAATAATAGGGCTGTGGTTGTTATGAGGAAATAATATATCAAAGTGTATTTGTTCATCTTTCATACAAAAGTTTAATGAGTGATTTGGGCAATACACAGTAGTATCTGTGCTTTCAAGTGGTTGTATGGAATTAAGGACCCTGGATATCACTCAGGAGTGCATTTCCTGCTCAGTAATACCTGTTACTATTGGTACTTACTGTATCAAAATGAACAGCATGTTGTAGATATGACAAGAAGTTCACGTCACCTGTGAAAACTTGATTCTGAGCTTTGCCTTCCCAGTTTTCTTGTTCCCGGTGAGTATTTGATGAGTTGTGGTATTGCCATTACAGATTTATCTCCGTAATATGTGGCTTAGAACAGGAGGTTCACACTTTTTCACCCCACTTGAATCTCGGTGAGAACTGAAGTGTTGTAGAAAGTGTGTGAAAACTGAGGTTTGGAAGTGGCTCTTGGTGAGCAAAGCCAAAGTTTTCAGTAAATAAACTGGTTTCTGAAACACTTTGAATTTTAATATGTTTGTCTGGAAATGTGACTAACTTATCTTCATCTCCTTTGTATAATTAAGAGTTTTAAAAACTTTGAAATGCTGAGACCAGAATTCACCAGTTTATCTTGAAAAAGAAAAAGGCTTGGCACTGATTGACCTTCTTCAGGAATGGGTGGGAAATTTTTAGTTCTGTTGAAATACAAGTTTGGCAAGTCTGGTTAAGCTGACTACAGAAGATGGATTCCAGGTCTCCTAGCTAGTGCCTGAAGGTTCTTAGGATGGTACACTTCTTAAGAACCAGGTCCCTTTGATATGCAGCCCCCCTCAGTGCAAGTCAGAGGTGCACATAAGGTTGGAACAGCCCAGCCTATTCTTTCCTGCCCCATCCTGTTTCCTAGCGCTGCTGGAATCTATCCCTGTTGATTCTGGCACAGACTGTGCCGAAGGCCACCAGGGGACAAAGGCTCCTTTTATTGGGAGCTGCAGCCCGGCACATGGACGTGCTTCTCAGCACTTGCCTCTTCCCGGGGCATCATGCAGGGATTTCACTGCCTCCTGGGATGCTTGTGTGTTGGCCCAGAGTTGCCACACTGGTCACAGAGGGTTTCCTCTTGTCATATTCTGGGAAAGGGAGAAGAGAAAAGGCGTGAGTGAAGTGGTGGTTGAGGTTTGCACAAGAGGAAGCTAAATATTGGGTGAGCGTGACCCTTTATGGCCAGGTACACATATCAAACAGTGAATCTACAGGGACAAACAGACTTTGTTCCCTGTTCCCTTCTGTCTTCACTCTTAAAGGTTCTTTATGCAGCTAATCTCAGTTGTGTGTTTGTTTTGGGTTTTGTTTTGTTTTGTTTTCCCTGAAACCTGTCTTTGTTCATGCAATTACTAGCATTTAATACTTTGGAAACTCTGCAGGCTGCACCTCACTGAAACTAAAGTGTGATGGTCACTGGGGAGAGGTGAAGAAATGGGTTGGGACTGGAGGCATTAGCTGGGGAACACCCACCTGGTACATGTTCTCCTCCCTTCTCAGGTTTCGTTTGGTGTCCATGACTGGTGGGGAAGGGAGGCAGTTGAGCACGCCTCTTGCCAATGAGAACTCAAAAGCTCGGGTTTAATCTTTGAAACACTGCACCCCATACCCAGCAGATAACTGCAGCATCATCCAGTGTGGTGGGGGAATGGAGCAGGTGCTGCAACAACTGCTGACAGCAGCCTCAATGCCTACCTCCTTCTTGCAGGTGATAGTAAGAGTATTTAGGTAATGGCACTTGCCTCGTGGGAATGAAGGCACATGTGCACATGCCATTTTTGTTTTCCTGAGCTATCAGTGTGGATAGCAGCAGCCGTGGAACAGTTGCTGGTTGCTGTCATGATTCATTTTTTTATTAAAATCGTGCCAAGCCAAAATTACTGTGTAGGAGCTGCCCAGGAGGCTGATGTGACTGTACTGGAAAGACATCTGTGTGGGTTAGCACGCGGTGTGCTGACTCCTGCAGCACCGAGGAAGGAGGTTTTAGTGGCTGGATTAGAAGCCTTACTGGATGTATAGCGTGGGATGTGCCGTGTTTGGACAGCTATACTGGCAGGCCTGGCATGGCTCTGTGTTTAAAGATAAAGAAAGGGATGTTACTCAATTCCCGTTATTTCTGTTTGGAAATTGCAGAAAACAGAGGAACCTTTATAAGGTATTTAGGAAGGAAATGTCATCACTATGGTTCTTTTGTCTTGTACCCCACTCACTCCAGGTTTAAGTCTTTATTTATAACTGGAGTAGATAGTGTTGTGCTGGTCTAATGAAGTGCTTGTTCTTTTGTCAGACACACCTGGTACGGGCTCCTCTTGGAGGGGTTAGACCTGTCAGACTGTGAGTTGTATCTAAGGTGAAGGGGATTTTTCCATCCCTTTAGCTGAGTAATAGGTAGTTGTGTCAGTAGGATTGAAAGAGGTTCCCTTGAAACCATGGTGAGGAATGTACTTCATGAAAAAAAATCTCACCCATGTTCTAGATGAATTAGAGCAGAGCTTCAAGCCTTTTCTTGAATCACAGAGCCTGAATTTTCTTTTCCAGGGGTTTAGCCTTCTCTCTAAATGCCAAATACACAGCTTGCTTTCCATGGTTGTTCTTCTTTGGCCTTGAAGTCTGCAGTCCACATGCTGAAAATCACGCGACATTCTTTTATGTTTATTATGAGATCTGTAATTTCAACCAGTGCCTTCTGGCCTTGCTGTCTAATTCCCTGTGCTGTTCACAATTTGTGATTCTAAGCAAATTGAATGCATAGGCTGGCACCTATAGTCCTTCCACATGTGCTTGAGTTGTTCTCAAGCTGAGGACAACTTCACTAAGCAAAGAGTTTTCAATTTCCCTCTTTTGAAAGGCAGTTTAATGTAAAAGCGAAAGGCTGGGTGTATGACACTGATTTTGTGTGTCTCTTTGCCCTCCTACTCCAAGGATGCATCTTGAGATTGCTCTTGGTGGACAGAGCTTTTCTTCCAGTTCATGCAGGTTGGCTGCTAGGTACAAGTTCTCTTCCCTTCACCCTCCTCCTTCTCCTACCTCTCTTTGTTCCAGGTGGCCTGTCACCTTGTCATTAGGACTTGGTGGAAACAGTAGCTTAAGTCGCTTTGGTTAATGTTACAGCCTCAAACATTATCAGGCTGGGAGCAGCAGCACTTGATGGCTTCTGTGGCACATATGGTATCTGGTTACTCATGCAGGGTTGCTCAGGGACAAGCAGCCTTTCCATTGCTAATTCTACTGCCCTTTCCCCCCCTAAGATATTTCTCCCCTTCTTTCCCATAAATTCTTCCCTCCTGGTTCAGCTAAAAAGGAAGGAGAGAACACTGGAAGTATCAGGTGTGCTTGTCCTCTTGTTGGCAGGAGGTTTTTTAGTACAGAGCTGGACATGGCTGAAACTGTTGGCAGCAATATCTCTGCAGAATAGCCTGATCCCTGGACAAAGGTACCTCAGAACTGTGATCCTGATGGAGCTGTGTGTACTGAGCCAGCCTAGGACCAGGGTGAAGGCAGGCACGGAGCAGGATATGAAAGTGGCACATGTCAGCCCTAAGGATGATGAATGGGAGAACAGCTCTGTCCTTGGCCTCCTTCTTAAACACTGCCATTTGGTCTGGCCTCCTTTGTCCAGGCATAAAGCTCATGGTGCTGGGTGTCAACTCAAGTGAGCTTGCTTTTTATTTACTTGACAAATTTCTATGTACCGGTTAATTCTGGAGAGTCTGTATCCTCATGAAAAAAGGTGTTTTTAGAAGTTTGCTAACAGAAAAAAGTTGAACCAAAATCTAGCATGACTGTTGCAGAGTGAGCTGAGACCTTTATTTTGTTCCTAGTATGATCTCCATCTGGAATCCTCTTGGCCCAGTCCTGCATTGATATAGCAAATTTGACTGTGGCAATGGTTTAAAAGCTCAGTGGGGCTTTCTCTGCATTCTCAAGAAGGTAGGTGAATGCTGACAGTGTACCTTTCACATGTCCTTTGTATTGTACGGAGGTACTTTTTTTTAATAAAACTTGGTGACCCCCCCCCACTCATGCCATGCTGAACTCTTAGACACAGAGTGTGTTAGTGAGAGCTTGACACTGTGCCCATCCACACATGGGCAGAACAAAATTGCTTGCTCAGATCTGGCTGCCCACGTGGTGAGATGGCTTTGCATCAAACACCTGCCTTGTCTCTGCTGAGAAGGATGCTTTTTGGCAATAAATGATGGAGGTTGCTTGGCTGATGCCCATGTCCCTAGCTATCGTTCATCTCACCTCCTGACTGACAATTGCTTTCAGGGATAATCAGAGAAGCAGTAGCTTTTACAGCAACTCCCATGTGTCAACTGTGGCAACTTTCTGATGCCTCCTACAGTGCCAGATCATCTACTGTGGTTTCTGCCTAATTTCATGTATTCAGGCAGTGCCCTTCTTGTTCCCCTTGAGCATAGATCTGGACTCTGCTCTGCAGGGTTCATTCTCTGGGAATTTAGTTTTCTGAGTAGGTGAACAAAACCTTTAAACTCTCAAGTCGTTGAAATCTTAGTTCCCTTCTGCTTAGCTGGTTCTGCTTCTTCCCTGACTTCACCATCTTCAAGAACAGAAGCAGGTTGGGGAACTACCAGGATAAAGGGGGACTGTGTCAAAACAAAAGTCAGTCTCAAGTTACCAGTGGAGCAAATCCACTGCAAGAAGCTGGGCAAGTGGAAAAGGCCTCTGCTGTATTTCATGTTTGGGATAAAGAAATTAAAAATGACTTGCACAGAATTATTCATAATAAACATGCTTTAAATGTTGACTTTATAGTAAAGATTCAAACATGGTACCCCCTGTTCCAGAGACAGAAGCTTTTCAAAAAGCTGTTTGGGAGACTGATCATTACACAAAGTTGTACATGCCTATCTGGAGACAGTTACTGTTTAAATGAGGCAGGTTTTAGAATACATAACTTACCCTGTTGTAACAAAGCATTTAAATGCATCTTGTGGGATAGAAGTACAAAAGCCTTGTCTAGACTTTTCTTATTTGGCTTTCACATTAAATTTTGTGCAGCAGAGTGAGCGCTGGCATTGAAGTGTTCCTACGCTGGCGAATCTACCTTAAGGTCATAACTTGGTGCTTTTGTCACTGTGGTGGTGAACTGTATAGACAGTAAAAAGATGCAGCTGGTCTCAAAGCACAGCCTGACTGGTTAGTGGACATGGTTGTAATGTATCAAGCATGAGACAAAGTATACTAACATAAGTTTTATTTTGTTCTCATGTGCACATTAAGGTCTGTGTATATTCCTTACAGTGCCATCATGTCTTACAGCAGCACTGCACAGCCAGCTCTGAATAGAAAAGGAGCCTGGCCACCTTCCCTTCCAGGCTGACTTGCTGCAGGGCTAGGATATCAGTGTCCATATTGCTTCAAAGTGAGTCCAGGCCTAGAGATGTATTTGGAGATTCTTTGACTCTTGAGTAGATTATATACTTGAATCCTTCCTGGTCATCCAGTGGAGTGCATGGTGTCTGTTGCATGTCAATTTAACATATTGAATATGAACTGTAATGTAAGAGGCTGTGAATGCTCTTAGATATGGGGATGTGCTTCTCTGTTCTGTGCATGTGACTTAACCTATATAAGGTGGCATTTCAAGGCACTGGCTTTTGGGACTGCAAAGGGAATCTAGAAAAAGTTTATGAAATATGGGAATCTTGGCATAAAAGATTTAGTCACTGGAGATAAAGATGTCCTTCTGATGGTGTTCTTGCTGATCATGTTGAATGATAGAGGGAATTTCACAAAGCTGTGCAGGTGGTGGTGACATAACCATGGGTGGGCAACACTGAATGTACATGAGATCTTCTGAACAGCAGTGATGTGGTTAAAGAGTCTTGCTGTGACCTAGAGACTGAGATTGAGTTGTACCTGGACTTGCTGTCTCCTGGTAATCCTTTGCAAATAAACTCTTGGACAAGAGGAGATAAAAGCAACAAGATGCAGTTTTGGCTTTCATTTTGTGACTGCTGCTAGCTATAGAATAAGTGTGTTTTAGCCACAGAAGGTCAACAAAGCCTTCAGGCTCCAGACAGACATTATGATTTTATTGTTAGCCTGTATAACAAGATTAGCACCAAATGACTCACAGAACAAGTCAGGTGGTCTTTAATCTTCTGTATCTGGGTTGGTATGAAGACATTTTCATTATCATGACAAATGACTGGCTGAAAACTGACAAAATCAGGTCTTCAGTGACAAGGAACTCTCAACTTCAGTAAAAACAAAACATTGGAAGATTGTGCTTTTGTTGTTTTAGTTGTTTTAGATTTTTTTTTGTGTGGTTTTTTTTTTGTTTGTTTGATTGGTTTTTTTTTACAGAAAGCTGTTAATTCCCACAGAGAACCTATGAAAAGGATTTTGTTGTTGAAGGTTTTGGTGGGAGAGAAAACAATGCTTTCTCCTTAGCTCTGTGGTGGACCAAAGGTGATCTTGAACTTCCTAACTGTGGCGGCAACGAACGTCACAGCTCAAGATACGAGTTATATGGAATTTTCTTCCAGAGCGCAAGTTTCTTTCTGACTCCTGGGCTGCTTTCACTTGTATACTTGCAGATTGCAAGCTGCTAATGATTGCTGCAGTGTGAAGACTTAGTGTTCACAGTATTAATAAGTAGGTGAATCTTTACAATAAGTGAACTCTATGCTAAATAAACTTTGTGTGTTAATAACCCAGATATTCCCCTTTCTCTTAACTGCTCCTGTGACCATGACTGGCCTTTATGCCACAAGACTGAAAGGCACAACAGACTTTGCCCCCATGTAAGAGTGAACTAGGATTCAGACAAGAGTACCTTTATTTTGTTTCCATTTCAGTCTTCCTGTAAACAACATAATTGACACAACTAAAGAAATTAAATCTGAACCACCCTGCAAATATCAGTATGTGTCATCTTGAAACTTCTCTGGATTTGTCCTTAGTGAAGCTAATCCCATTTTTTTAAAATGAGTAACATTAACCTCTGTAAATACCAGGTGGCTTTAGCGTATCTGTACTGTGATGGGATGGGAAAAGGAGTTGTATTTTAAAAGTGGAGATCCTGGCCTGATAGTGCAAATGAAACTGGAGTTCATAATTTCTGGTAAGGTAATGTAACTTATCCTTCTTGTAACTTTACATTTCTCCCCTCGTGCTTATTATCTGAGTGCAATAAATTTATGGTTCTGCATTGTAACAGCTCAAGGCGTTTAAAAAGGACTTTGATTTGCACAGCTTTTCTAGGAGGGAACAGACAAGCCCAGACTCTGATCCCTGAGTTTCCAAGAGGTGCCTTGAGCCCCTTTTGAAAGTGTACTAAAGGTGAAGTCAGGTGTGCAGGAAGGTGTGCTTGACTCTTGTTCCAGGAGCTGGGACTACTTAGAGTTGTGGCACTGCTTCTGTCTACCAGTTGTATGATCAAAGAGTCTGAGGATGGTGAACAGAAGACCACGGAGGAAGAGGGAGGCTAGGGCAGAGTAGAAGGGTGGTATCACTTGAGCACATGAGTGTTGTAGCAACCCTGTGATTCTGACTGATATTAGTATCCTGTTAATGATGACAGAAAACCATTGAAGGAATGATGACGATATCTGTAGACATGGAGATGCTTTTCTGTGGACATTGGATAAACAGGAAGATAAGCAATGTGGTGGGCAAGGAGTGCTCAGGCACTGGTGGCTGTAGTTCCAGCAATGTACATGGCTAGGGACGAGGGTATGGGATATAACTCGCCTCCTTTAGGTATTGCCCAGCTTTGCTCCATGCAGAAAGCCACAAATCACATCATCTTTCTGGTTACTCCAGTTTTTCTATAGGGCCTGTCTTTGCTCTGCTTTAAAAGGTCCATATTGGAAATAGTTTATAACATGACATCACCTTTTTTGCACTATTTAATATCCAAGATGCAAAGCAAAGTGAGCGGGCTGGGTTTTGTCCACAAGCACTGCCACAAAGTTGGAATCGTTCAAGCAAAAGCAATTGGGTTTGCTCCCAGATCACTGCGTATCCTCCTGTTTCCAAAAGATTGTTATATTCTCAGTGAACCCTCCTGAGGCATGAGACTGCAGGTGCAAGGCTGCCTCCCTCTCACTCTGTAACAGGGCATGACTGGGATGGTGCAAAGCAAATGCTGGTTCTTTGCGACGCGCACCTGAGCGACGATGCAGGTGAGCTGAGCCTGGGCTCGGCTCAGTCCACTCGTGTGTGCTGTTCTGCAAACCAGAGGCAGGTGCATTGATTCATATATAAGATGTTCATGTTTTCTATGAATCATGCAGGTCTGCTTGCAATTTCAAGCCTTTCAAGTGAGACTGTAACATCAAGTGGTGGCATGTGGGACGGGGCCTGTCAGCTGCAGGTTGCTGACGGTTCCCCTGGTTATTAATGGCCACAGCAAGGGTTCGCAGATTCTGGGAATACACTCTGTGTTTGCTTTAGGGGAGACAGCTGACAATGGTGTTTGATACAGCAATATGTCTCTGCCTGACTTTTGATTGACAGTAACATAAACTTGTTCTCCGCCCAGCCATGACGTAAAACTGGTGACATTTACAGCAGAGCTAACTTCTCCAGTCTAAGTTTAGGTGGTGATTTTTTGTTTGTCCGCTTGTGTGTGCTTCATAGGGTACAAAAACAGGAGAGGCCTTCCGCAAATAAAAATGGAGCAGGAATTTCAAACCATGGCTGAATGTGAAAGAGAGAGGTGTTAAACCCTCATGGATTTTCGTGCACTAGTTGCTGTACATCCTTATTCAAGATAGCAGAGTGTTGAAGAGTTACTGCCTACTTTTGACACTTTGGGTTTGCTCTCGTGAAATGTGTGGTAATTTTTCATAACTGTGGGGCTGTCAGTCTGACTCAATGCTTTTGGTTTTTTTGGGCAAGCTGAACTTAGTATTGGCTGGTAGCCTTAGCCCCACCTGTGCACAGCTAATGACATGTTTTGTGGGTGTATGTCCGTAAGCCATCTGGAAATAGCATATGGTCTTAGCTGACTGCTGAGATTTCATTTCTTGCTGTGCATCCCTGTTACTCTTTCAAGAGCTTCTCCTGTTAATGAATCCCTTTGCAAGAGAAAAATCCCCCTCCCTCCCACAGCAGACTAGACCAAGAGAACAGAACTGACAATATGCTTCTCAGCCTTGCCTTGAAATCTGAGAACTATCAGGGAAGCCTGTTCCATCTGATCTGCAAGCAAGTGGTACTGAGGCACAGTGAGAGAGAACAGATCCTTGTCCAGTGATAGCTGAGCTGAGGTGTCCTGAGCTTGTGCATAACGTTATGCTGTTAAATGGTGCTTGAGTGGTAATACCTTTTGATCACTATTGCTTAGAAGGCTATTTCAGATGAATGACCCAAAAGGGAATGGTTTTGTCTCCCATTACAGATCTTTGGTAAGCCTTCATTCTTTCAGAAACATGACTTTCTTCTGATGCTGTCTTGTCCAAGACCTGGTCTGGCAGAGGTTATAGAACTCAAACAGAAATAGTTGCCTCTTCAACTTGGCCCTGAGGGCTGGATACTCTATATCCTCCACTATATGCATGAAGGATTTGCACCAAAGTCCCCCTGGGATTATGGTGAAAAATATACTATGAAAGCTGATGGAGTTCAACTGTTTGTGAACATCACGAACAGCTTATTGGCTGCATGTTTCTGGAGAGCTTACCTGTGACTGCAGACAGTGCTAACAGAGGCACTTAGGCAGAAAGATCAGGTGTCAGGTAGTGTCCAGAGAGGCTACCTGCATAAACCAGATAAACTGAGAACAACGCCAGCATTCAGAAGAGTGGTTGCAGCCATCCTTTATAGAGCTGGAAAGCTCCTTTTTAGTCTAAAATGAAGGTGCAATTGTGCAGTCAAGGCAGAGGGACTCCATTGTGTCAGCAGTCCACATGTCTTTGTATCTACCTTACTTTACTTTTGCGTTCCTTGTCAGAAACAATTGGCTGTCTATGATGGGTAGAAAAAAAAATGTGCTGGGGAGTGCTTTTTACCATTCTTTTTCCTCTCTGTTTCAACTTCTGTCACTCCCTGCTCTTCAAGTTTGCAAAACTACACTTACATTAAGCAGTGCTAGCAGTGTTATCCTCTGTCACTTGGTATTTCTTGAGTGAGCTGCATCTTTTGTCTGTAGGAGAGTTGAGGGTTTTCAGTTGTGTGCTTTGCAACCCTTCTGTCCTTTGCTAAGCCAGACACATGGTCCAGTTTCATTCTTGTTAGTGTGATAATGCATTAATACCGCAGCAGTTCCAAAGGGTAAAAACCCCAGTGTTGGGATCCCACAGTAATGAAACAAATCTGGAATATGAAAGGCCTTTTGCCTTGAGGTCACATACAATGAGCAGTGATGCAAAGCAGACCAGGCTTGCAGCTGTACTGATGCTGTAATCAGCAATCCTGGTTGCCTGGACTTGGAATTTTCTGGGGCATGGTGTACCAGATATGGGTGCGAGGGAAGAGTCAGTCCATCAGTACTCCTGTGAATGAAAGATGCAGAGTTCTACTGATTGATGAATCTTGTAATTTTGGTAGCTATGTATGTCCCTAAACATTCGATTTGACATCTATAAAGATATAAGTGGTAGATTGGCACTGCCTTTCTTGGAGGAAAATAGAGTAGGAAATGCTTTTTGTTTCCACACTTCATCAGATTAAAGAGATATTTTGAGCCATTTCTACATGCCTAACACTCTCTTTGAAATACTTGGCAACAGTTTTAAATTGTCATTCCTGTATTGTTTCATGGATGTGTTTTAATGCTGATGAATGTATGGGGCACAACAGAAATAAAAACAGTCTGAAGGTCTTTTAACAGACCCCCTCCAATCGATTTACAGGGACAAAGTTTCCTCAGTGTGCCTTTTTCTCCTCCTTTGGGAGTGACAGCTCATGTCCACTTGTTCGTAATATATTCAGCATCTGTCGACACCCTTCCATCGTGGAGCTGAGCAGAGAGCCATCTTGTCCAAGGCTGGTAACTGAGCTCTGAGACTGCTGTCAAAAATAAAAGCTGCTGAGGTTGAATCAGATCCGGATATCTGAGAACTGGAAGCCATGGGAAGGACAGAAGTGACTGAGTTGACAACCAGGAGCACTTCATGCTTTGCCATGTATCGTGTTTAAGGATTTAGCAAACAATGCTGCTGCTTTAGCATATGAAGGAATATTCTCTCTTTAAAAGAAAGGGAACAAAAGAACCAAAAGCACCCTGAGGTGCTTCTCCCACTCTGGCTTCACATATCAAACTGCACAGATAGGGAGGCTCAGCAGTCCCTGTGGTCTGGTGCACTGTTAGACAGAACTTGAGCACAGCACCCTTCGCTGCCCTGTGGTAATTTCAGCTGAGCTGGGCTCTCTCAGCTGCCCTTTGCATCTTCTTCCACATAAGAAAAAGTCATTTGAGAAGTCTGCACAGCACTCTGTCGAGGACATAGTTATGATTCTTTGGGAAGAGTGGGCAGGTGAACTCCTCGTGTCATTGCCTACTGTGGGAACACATACGTGACTGGTAACATGGGGGTAGCATCCCCTTTCACACTGCTGGTAAATCTGTGCCTGATATAGGCAGGACAGGGAAGTGTGGAAGGGCCCTGTTCTCCCCATATCAAGCAATGTGTTATTTGTACTGTACCTGATAATGGATATGGTGGGTTTCCTTGTGCCTTTCACCTTGATCTGTGCTTTTGGGAGAAGACAGTGAAGCATTCTGTATCTGACCTTTGCAGAGATGAAAGCATTTGCTGCCAGGTCAGGCAGGTGGGGCTGGCTTAGTTTTTTCATGGTATCTTCCCTCTAAGATCTCCAGGTTCAGGGTCCATCTTGCTGGTAGCTAATAGAGCAAACCTGCTTGATGCAGATGTATTTACGGTAGTTTTTGTTGGATGAAGAGGGCATGTGTTTGACAACCTGTTCTTTGAAGGAAGTTTGGGGACTGGTTGTATGACTAAAAAATATCTACTGATTCTTGCAGAAATGTCTTTTCACTGTTGACCACTGAGAGAATGTTATTGTAGGGTCTTGCATTAAAAAAGGCTTCTACATTACCAGTTTTAAAAGTCCTTACAAGCATATTTTGGATATACTACTGTTAGGGGACCAATTTTGTTGCAACTTTTTCCCTTTCCTTTTGAAAAAAAATTACTTTATGTAACATTTTAGGTGGAACAATGCACTTGTAGTGTAGCTTTTAAATATATCCCAGGGAGATCTGAATTTGGGGTTTTGGAGGTTTTGAGTTTATACTGGTTGTTTGATTGGTTGTTTTTTTTTTTTTCTTTCTTTAAACTCAGCTGGATCTATTAAAGAGTAATATGAACAATTTTTTTCCCACTGCAAGTGCCATCAGAAGTAAAAGCAGGGGAGTGTGTATAGAGCTTGCCTGTTTCTTCAAAGAACTTGTTATTTATAGGCTTTTTGCCAAAGCTCATGCCACAAAGAATTGACTGAGCCCCTGGGCTTTGTGTGCACTTGAATGTCATCTTTATCTTTTTCCTTAATGAGTCTGTATGAGGCTGGAATTAGCACAGATTAGCTGCACAGTACTTCCTGTGCCTTTTGGTTTGAATTCTGACTTGCAGAACAAGTCCCACTGTTGTGTTCTGCAAAGCCAAGAATGAACCCATCAAACCGAGATTTGGATATTGTAGCCCAGTTCTGTGGGAAGTAGCAGTGAGCCTTGGAATGAAGTAAAGGACTATGAACATTTTTTTTTAAAATGTCTCTGGATGGGCTGGGTATCTATACAGCACTCATTAAACTACTTGGATGCCAGCATGCTGTAAATCCTATACAAGAGGTATAGAGTAATCCATCTATCAGTTCAGGCTCCTGATGGTATCCTGAGAATTTGGAGCAACTACCAAAGAGGTACAGATCAGTAAATGACCTTTCTGCATCAAAGCAAAATAATACCCTTAAAATACCAAATGGTACACTACTCCTTTACCCCATATTACTTGGAATAAAGGCCAGTTTCAGAAGTGTATTACATGTGTTTTCACAGGTCAAATGCTTCTAATGTATAACAATACAGTAGCAGCAGGAAACTACTGGGATTTTGCAGGGAGTAGTTGGCCACTGGAGGCAGGACAGGTAGGTTTTATGTTTAACCTTATTTTCCTGCATACTTGTGTGATGCTTGTCAAATAGAACTGGATAGGAGGTACTTGTGTGGTCAAAGATGGGAGGATAAAGAGGACTGGAAGATACTCCCACTGTAAGTATGAAGTTTTCAGAGGAAGGCAAGGTAGAACCTGTTGGCTTGTTGCTCTTGGAGTGCTCCAGGCAGCGTTGTCAATTAAAGAAGCAAAGGAGTACTCAAATCTGTGCTTAGGATGGAAAAGTATAATGGAAATCAGTCAGCAGACAGCTATTTCAGAACCACCTTAATTCCTGACAAAACCCAGTTCTCTGGTGGGTACTAGCTAAAATGCAAGTTGCAGCTGTGTCTTGGTTTTTATTGATTCCCAGTGCTCAGACCTGTAGGCAAGTGAGCCCTCAGGCTTTTTGTAAGAATTAGTCCAGCATTACAGGCAGAGAGGAAAAAATATTAAGACACTTGGAGACTGAAGATTTCAGGGTTCTCAGAGGGTTTTTAGCTTGTTGCTTTCAATACATGGCTGCTTATATCTAGATCATGAGGATTTGCCCAGGTGTATTGACACCTTTTGGAGGATTTGTCTTTCTGAAACCTGGCTGGATAAGTTCTAGGACTGCCTGGAGAAAATAAATAGAAGTACTTTGAAATTTGTTGTTATTACTCTGTATGATGTGTTGGAATATTATGGCTTTGCCTTCCATAATAATTTTCATGACCTTCCCTGGGTTCATCAGTGTTAATAAATGTTGACAAGCCTTCAATGCAGCTGGTGTAGTCTGTGGACAGACTGAATTAGTATGATAGTATGTGTATGGGTAAGTTACTGCAGGTCTTTGGACTATTTCTTGTCCAGCATCTTCTGTTAGCAGCCACCTGCAATAGTTCAGGTTGGGTAGGGTCCTGAGGTCTTGGGGAGTTGTACAAAAATACACGTGTGTGAATATACATGTTTAAAAAACTTAAGCAACATAGTTCTTTGTGCAATGACCAACTCTCATGGCATGCAGGATTTTGCCTTAAGAAAGAGTAGCAGATGCCAAACCTCAGCTCCTGTCTTTCTTTTAGAGTGCCCTTTACTGTCTGAACAATGTGACTTGGGCTTGCAAAAAGGTGATGCAGTATGTGGAAATGCTACGTAGGCAGAATGTGGTAGATTTTGTTGGTGAAGGAGAAACCTCCAGCCTGGTTAAGTGTCCAAGAACAGGGCCACTGGAATTGCTCTGCTGACTCAGGAGAGCAGGAAACAGAATGGGACTGGCAAAATTATTCTCTCCATCCTCTGAAATCATCATACTTACCATCTGAATAAGGAAATTTCAAAATTTGGTAGAAAATCCTCTTCTAGTGAGGTGGTGGTCCTCAACAGACTCCTTCCTCTAGGAAGGAGGGATTTTGCAAAGAAGTTTGTGCCATCCGGGTGTGGAACTTTTAGCCTGTTGTGCTGTTTCTTTTCTTTCCTTTCTGCTTTTTTGCTTTAGTTGTTGACAATATGCTATAGTTAGAGTCAGTGTTAGCAGATCCTGGTAGCAAAGGCTTCCCAGAGTGAGTGGCATTAAGGCAAGGAAATGTCAAAGCCCAATTTAGACAAGTGAGTTGATCATGGGGTGGAAATTGAAAGCAAAATGCTTAGTACTTCCCTCAGAAGGAACTGAGTGTTGTCAGTAGGGTGGGAATGGGCTGGGAAACTACTGTAAGTTCTACTCCAGAAACAAAGGTACTTCTTGTGTGGGTCCTCAGGGATGTTGGTCTTGCTGAGACAGAGAATGGGGTCAGCAGGTGCTATTGGAGGTTCTGAGAGCAGTAGAAAGAGAGGAAGAGGAAAATCATCCCACTGTTCTACCTAGTGCAGAATATTAACTGGGATTCTGGCTCCATGTCCAAGAGGGCTTTTTATTGTGGGCACAGGATTCTACTTGTGGGTATAGCAATTTTGATTGGCCAGGCAAGACAGTTCTCCAGCAGTGGTATGGAGGACAGCTTCTTGAGCTCGAGGCGCAGGAACAGCCTGAGATCCACTAAACCCCTGGAGGTAGTGTGGGAGGAATGTCCAGAGACTGGGGTTAAACCCCATTCTTCTCATTGTGTTTACCTCTGGTCTTAGAACATTTAGTATTGAGGTCCTGTGTAACAGAGTACTGTTTGATAACCCCTACTGTGAGTGATGTAAATCCCTTGTTTGATAGCCCTGTAACTTGAGAAAAGTGTCCCCAAAGGGAGCCAGGCATGGGAAGAAGCACCTAAAGAATGAGAGATTTCACAAGCTTGCTCCAATTAGTCTTCATAGTTAATATCATGAAGTAAAGTAAGTACCTTTACAGAAGAGAAAATGGAAATAGGAAAGTGATATTTTTTCTGTTACAATATTGGTTAACGTGTTTCTGAGATGTTTCAGTGCAGCATCAAACTGAGTCTTTTATGATGGCTACGAGCTGCCTCACCTCATGGGGAGTTACAGTAACTTTGGTTTGCTTGAGGCTTTGGGTGAAGCTCTGGAGCTAGGAATAGCTTATCCTCACAGGGCCATTGCTACAGGCTTGTACTCTGTAGATGCTTCAAGGAAGGCCTCTGAGTTTGGTGTGAGGATGGTGACTGCTGTAGAAGAATCTGCTGCAGCCAAACAGTCTTCTTTTTATCCTTCACAGTAAAAGGGGAATCTTCAGCAGTGTATTCCAGGTAAAATGCTGAAATAAAGCTGACATTTTGAGATGGAAGTGATGCAACATGCAGCTTCAAAAGTGGGACTGGTCCTTTGTGTTCCCCCTCCTTGGTGATATTACTCATTACTTATGACTAGGCCTTAAGGAAAAGCTGACCCTCATTCTGAGCTACCACACATCAAAAAAAGTCTTGCCCCTGCTGTGCTTAGTTCTCCATCTTGTCTTAAACCTGGCATGATCAGAAACAGGAGTATATTTTTAAGATGCTGACTTCAGCTTGGTGAAACCTGTTGCTCTGAAATTTCTCTGAGCCTGTTGCGGGGAAGCAGGTTTTCTGGAAAATAATTCAGAATGAGAAAAGTGGAGCTTCTCTTTTTTTTCCTCTATTGACTACAGAGTGATCGAAGGATGAAACTTGAAAGGCAGCCCAGTATGACCTCATTGAGTCATGTTAAATTTGAGAGGTATGTCCTGAAGGTGCAGGTAATCATGAGGCTGCTATTTAGTAGCAATCAGAGACAGATATTTGAGTTGAGCCCTCAAGACAATGCAGCATGACTCTGGCCCCTACAGAAGTTTTGCAGCGTAGTGCCATTTAGGGACAGTGATTGTGACATGTGTTTGACAATAGGCTATACCTGCTGTTATTATCTGGTAACGCTTGGATGTGCATTACATTTCTGACTACTATGAAGGAAGGAATGAGATCTCTTTGCGGAGACAAAGCTACCCTCTATAGCTGTCATCTTTGGGATTTGGAAATAATAGTTTTGGAAGGACCTTACAAGGCCTGTCTGCTGTGTAGAGTGGCATCAGTCTGGCTTAAATCACACTTGTGGTGTGTGTCTTAAAGTCTTTCTTTAGCAAAGGATCTTCATGCAATTTATCCTAATGATTGAAATTCTTCACTGTTAGTATATTTTTTGGGGATGTGAATGGAAAATTGTATTTTTAGTTATTTGGGGTTTTTTCCTTAGTGAGGCTGGATTTTATGATATGGCTAAGCATGCAAACTCTCACTTTAATAGAGGAACACCTGGGAACTCAAGACAGTCACCTCATCTCATCTTTGTTCCTCTCCTTCCCATTTGCCAGCTGGAGATGCCAGGGATAAATCTGGTGACTCTGTGACATGCTGAACAAACACTCCTCTTTACAACTGGATGGATGTGACACTAGGCATGGCTTTTCCAGGTCATTCAGGAAGTCTCTAACAAAATGCCATATTGAATCCTCATGTCCCAACTCTTGGTTCAGTAATGGAAGCAACATCCTGTCTCTGTGGGATCTATTGAACCTTGTTAGCAAGTAAGAAGCAAACAAGAACTACTCTGTCTCCTCCAAGTATGACATTGCCCTTTCCCATCTTCCAGTGATCCGAGAGTCTTGGTGCTTGCTCAGCCACGGGAATAATTTCCTCAATTTAAAATGAAGCGTTAATATGTTTGAAGCTTCTTCCTCTCCACCCCCATCTTTCTTTGTCCAGTTGTTTCAAAGAAAGACTTAATTGTGTCAGACTTGCACGAGGAAAGCCAGACTGTCCCGAAACCCAGCCCAGAGTCAAGTGTGGAGGGCAGGAGGACGTGCCCCCTCCTAGGGAGGGTCAGAGGGGGAGCAGATTCCCACTGCTGCTCTTGCTTTTCTCCCCAGATCTGAATGCAAAAGCCAAATTATACCATGAGCACAAATCTACTTCGCTGAGCAAGTCACATTTCATCTGGGCACAGAAGAAATGAGGCTTAAAAAAGCTTATGAAACTTCCTTTGTTTGTATCTTATTAAGTTACATGGCTTTGTGCTTTCCATCCGACTCGGCCACTATTTTCTTCTTCTCTTCCGAGTATGTCTTCCATGGAATAACAGGCAGCAGCCTGAGATCAAAGATTTGTTTGTTCTGTTTCTAGTTGACCCACTGGCACTTGCCAATTTATTGCAATGCAAAATTAGTCACAGTAGCTACTGGTTCTGTGCCCAGTTAGTACTTGGAGATTATCCACTGGAGTTGGCAAATACAACAAAAGTCAGAGGTGTTGCTGATAAGGGGTGGAGAGGTCAGGAGATAGAATGATTTAGGGACACTGGGCCCATATCAGAAAGATGTAACTGTAGCCCCTCTCTGATGCAATGGGGAGTAAGTGTGGACCTGCAGGGCTGAAGTTCTCTGGGTGTGAGCTTAATAACTCTCCCTTCATCAGAGCTGGACCACTCTAAGTTCAGATGTTTCAGAGGCAGATTTAGCTTTGTTTGGGAGCCACAAAATAAATGCATTTGTTTTTTTTGCCTTCCTGCATATCACTTGCATTCTCTAAACTGGTCTTTGGCCTGGGTGACCCATATACCATGAAAGGTGGAGGTTGTTGGTTCACATAATGAGTCTACATGGGGTCTGTTGAGAATATTTGGTGTTTCAGGGCTTTTTTTGTGTTCTGACATTGATATTTCAGAAGAGAGCGAGGGAAGGTACTGACTGAGAACAGATTCATTAAGCAGCTGGCATATATTTCTTTTAGAAAGCATAAATTTGAAACTGTTAATAGTTGCTTTTTTGAGCAAAGAGGAACTGCATTTCAGTTGGTCTTGTACTGCTTCTTGATGCTGACTGCTGCTGCACTGCCAGCAAGTGTTTGTCCTTAATGGTGATTGTTGCTCTACATCAGACAGTTTGGTGGTCACAGGACTGATCTCCAGATCTCCTTTCCCTTCATGCCCAGTGCTCTAAGCAGAGCACTGGAGATGCTATGCTAATCAGTATAGAGGTTTGCCCTTCAGGAATGTTTCCTCCTGTGCACAGCTGGATAAAAGAGTGTAAACTGCAGCCAGATAAGATGCTTCCTTTTGAGTCCTACAAAGCTGTGGTATTTAGGTAATGCTCAGTTTTCCTGTGAATCTTACAGTCTCATCTCTGAGGAGAACCTGCAACTTGGTTGCAAACTTTCTGCAAATTTCGAAGCAACTTTTCCATTTTTCTGGGAACAGCTGCTGTTTTTAAAGCCTATTTCATGCCTTTACTTCTCTGACCACTGCTAGCAAAATACCATGTCTCTGGTATGGAGATTTCTGTATTTCCCTTTCACTTCTTCCGTGTTACCTCACTTCTCAAAGTATAGCAATCCAGGCTTACTGCAAGTAGTTCTGCCCACAACAGATTACAAAGACATCAGTGATATGAGCGGAATGTGGTAATTTACTTATCTCTTAATAATATCTTCCCTTCTGGGATCTTGGAGTGCTTTTGAAGAAAGCTTCAAAGTCTGAATCTCCTTGTTGTTTGTTGCTTTTATTCAAATGTGGGGACAACTGAGGCTCCATGAGTGGATTTTGGTGCTGTTTGGAGATGCTGTAGTAGCTGGTCTGTGCCTGTTGGCCTTAACGTACGAAAAATGCAGAGTATCTGAAGGTCTAGCTATAATGATTAGAAGAGACCAGTTTGTGAGCAACTGGAAATGATGTCTGGTGCCTAAGGTGGAAAGCACTGGCTGGGATGACAGCCCCATCCTGTGATAGTGAATCCATAGTGAAACAAGGCTGAAACCCACAGCAACACTAAAGTCCCCTCTGAAATCCATTTCACAAGGTGTTTTGTGGGATTCATGCAAATTATTCCCTCCTTCACCCCAGCTTGCATTATCTTGAAATGGTCCCTATCCTTACACAGGGCCAGGACTTGCCAGGTCAAGGACAGACCAAGGAGCACAGCCATGGTTGCTGCTTAATCTTTTAAATGCCAGATCCATGCCTGCTGCCTGGTGTGGTTTGCTTCCAGACAGCAGCTGACAGATCACACCAACTCTGATCTGCCCCGAGATTTGGGAGCTGCGGTGGACTCCTGTCTCCTACCCTAGTAAATCTGCTCCATTAATAGCTATCAAAGAGCCTGAAGTTTCCATCCGAACTTTATCTGGCTTTGCAGTGAGCTGGAGGATTAAAAATTGTCACAGGGGAGAGGAGGGAGCAGCCGTGGCTCACCCGGAATAGCCTGACCTATGACGGCACGTACCAGCCTGGGGAGGGGAGTTGTCCTGTGAGCTCACGGGTTATTAGCAGTGAGCACAGACATGTCTGCAGACAGCAGCACACCCAGGGCCATCTGCTCCATCCCTGGCTAGTTCAGAGAGCCCAGAGGGATTTGTTAGTACAACTTGCCAGGAGAGCTCTTTGATGGGAGAGCTGGGAGTAGGCTTGGGGGGCAGCATTGTGGCGACATTTTATGCTGCTCGGATGACTTAGGGTTTGACCTCTGGGCTGTTTGTGTGGGGCAGGTCTGGTTTTGAGGGAGAGCATTATGAAAAGATAACCCCTGTGCTGCTGCAGCCCATGGCTGTTGTCTCTCTGCTGCATCACAGCAGGTAAAGCGATCAGTGGACTGTATGGCTTGGACTCACCTATAGGGCCAGTAGGTGTAGGGCACAAGCCTTCATCTACCAGATGAGGAGTAGTGTAGGAAGCAGGAGCAGGATTTTTTTGTGTAGCCAGGGATTCACTTCTCATAGCCTCCCTGTTGTAACTGATTTTGTTTTCTTTGCCTTGTTCCTCTGCTGACATCCTCAAAGTTTTCTCTTTCACCTGTCCCTTGTCACTGTGGAATTATGCAGGGTTTCTTCTCGCTTCCTCCCTGTGCATGCAGAGCTGCTCCTCAGCTGAGCGTCATTGTTGCAGCAGGAGCATTTTCCTTAGATATAGGCTGTGAGTTAGAGCCCTTTCCAGTGCCCAACGTTTTGCAGGAATTGTGCAGAGCACCTCAGCACAGTGGAACAAGATGTTCCCAGCTGGCCAGATGACCCCAAATTCAGTATGTATGTCCCCCAAGGGGTAATGGAATTGCAGACTAACTCCTTGGATGTGTCAGAAGCTGTAATGAATAGTCTATGAGTGCTCGGAGACTGTTTTAAACCTTTGACCCTGGTGACATACTCCAGATTCCTCCCAGTTAAAGAGTCTTCTTCCCTCCCCTCTAGGCCTGAAAGCATCACATCTCTTGGTTAGCCAGACAGATGCATTGCTCCGTAAAAGGCTCCTTTGTATCCCCAGTAATTCTATTGATCTGCACATTGGGAACATCATTCTGCTTTGGTATTTACAGCTTGGGTACTTCATTGTTAGAGGTGATGGGTGCTATTGGTGTGCTGTCTCTTTGGCTATCTAGAAAGTCACCCAGCAGATCTGAAATCCCTTGCTCCATAGATCTGGTAGCCTGAGGGAGTACAGCTGAATGCAGGGTTTTTAAGCTGCATTCTTTCTGGAAGAGGTTCTCCATACCACCTGATGGGAAAGATGGGGCCATACTGAATCCTTCTCTCCTGCTTGCATGGCAGAGAAATGTGTAGGCTCAGCAGCAGTGTTGCTGTGGGATGTGCTCCCCTTTGCTGGAGTGGATGAACACAAGAGACACCAGTGTCTGGTGTACAGGACTCTGCCAGTCCAGCCAGTGTTGCTTCTTCCCTCTCCAGTGAGCTCTTACGTGCCAAGGATTTGAGAGGAAGAAGGGAATATTCATGTTATGTATGTCATGCTCTGTAGACAGGTTTACCAAGCACATTAGATGCTCGTAGCTGCAGTGGTCCTTGACTGTCACTTGAGCTGTGGAAAGTTGTGCTTATAATTCTGGAAGTTTTTGATTCAGCTCTTGGTCACAAAGAGGGCAGTTTTCTGTCTGTCCTTTCCCCTCCTTTTGCTGACATTGAAATACCTCAGCAATTCCTGGAGGCAACAAGAAGCTGTTGAACAGAGGGAGAATGAGAAACAGTGATTCCCTCCTAATCATTTAGTCCCAGTCTAAATAAGGGAGCTCAGTGCTGAATGACTGCAGTGATTTATCATGTCTAGCACTGGAGTCAGTTATTGTGGTCAGGGGTGAGATGGGAATATCTGTTATTATATGGGGGAGATGGGAACTGAAATTAGCCAAACAAATATAACAGATGTCCTCCACCTCAACAGTATAAAAAGATGAGAGTGAGCCACTAGGTGCATTGGCAGTTGGACTAGGTGATTGTTGTAGGTCCCTTCAAATTTGAAATATTCTGTTCTACATCCTGTTACATAGTCCTTTTGAATTCCATTTTTGGGGACCAATCATGAAAGTCTTACACCTGCCCTGCAGGGGAAAAAATTCTCCTTATGTTCCCTGAGAAGATCCACAGGTAGCAAAGGCAGCTGGAGGAAGTTGTGCTGCTGTCATGATGACCTGACAGTTCTGCCTCTTGGGCAGTCATGCCTTTTCCAGTCAGGGCTACTGCATGTTTTGAGGTGCTCTGTCAGTACCACTTCTAGCTCATCTCTGGCTCCCCAAAACCTTGTGACTGGTTGGCCTTTTTTCTGGTTTTACTGGCCCTACAAGACCAGGCTCTTTTTCTTTTTTTTTTTAATTTTATTTTTGATTACCAAAGATGATGTAATTGACCTTAATGAGTTACAGTTTACATTCCAGTGTCCCTGCAGCTGGAGTTGTTTGGGGCATGACAAAGAGCTGCTGCCCTGCCCTCCTCCCCAGATGGAGTTTCCCCAGCCTTTTTGTGATGGACCTACCTGCCTGCCCAGAACGTGAAACGCTTTTTTGTTCGAAGCCTGGAAGTGATCCACTTAGCTGCATGGAGAGGGGATTAAGAGAAAAAGGTGATAAGAGAAGTAGTCTGATAAGCATTTTTTCCAGGCTGTAGGGAGCTGTGCTGTGCAGGGAGGTGGTGAAAGGTGCAAGACTGGCTGCTGACACTCTGATGTGACACTTAGACTGAGTGTCACACAGATTGGTGGTGTAAGGTCCCTGGTTGCTCTCAGGAGCCAGTTCCTGCCAAGCATGTTCATAGTGAGAAAAGGTAGAAACAAAGGTTGGAGTTTCATTGCTCCAGCCACCTTCTCTGTCTGAGATTTCTGCACAGCTTTCTGTCTTTGAGGACAGTCCAGTTGTTCTGGGAGCAAAATCCCACCCTGTTTGGACCAGAGACTGATGTTAAATCAGGATAAGTGTAACCACAGAACACAAAGCGTATTAGGGATGTGGTTTGTTTCTTGCTGATTCAGAGATAAACAACCATATTGCTGTTGTCTTGTCTGCAAAAAGCATTAGATCCCTGGAGGACAAGTCTCAGTCATGCTCTCAGCGGAGTATAAGAGGTCTGAGTTCTTCCTGACTTCATGTGACTGTGGGGAAAAATATTCCAGAAATTCTGCGTGCAAGAATAAGAAAGGCTATTTAACTTTCCTTCTTTCAGCCTCAGGAGCAGAAACATGCAATTGTTTCTTTGTCTCTGCTTTGCTGTATCTGTGTTTGAAGCCTCCTTTCTTCTCTCTTCCTGCAGGTCCTTCAGAAGCTTGGTAAAGCAGATGAAACAAAAGATGAACAGTTTGAACAGTGTGTGCAGAACTTCAACAAACAGCTGGTAAGATAGTTGGTGATATGTAATTGCATGCTGGGTTTCAGTATTAGCTTCCAGTCATCTGCTGCAATATACAATGAAAGCCCATTAAATTAAACAATGACATAAATCTATTGAAGTGACCCACAACTTGTAGCTGTTCACAATGAGAAATTAGAGTGACTTCCAGTGGAGTCAGTGAGATTGTAAACTGAAAAATAATGCTTGTTCTAGACCCAAATTTAGAGATGAAATAGCTCAACCAGAACACTTCTTTTGGTTAGCAGTTACTCTGTAATGCAATTTTCCCTGCACAGTTGGAAGCAGAGATATAAGAGCAACATTGTGTCTCTGAAAGATGAAAAGGATGGCAAACAGATTAGGAGTAAAAAATTAAATGGAACAAGGCAGTTTCAGTTTCCTAAGCGAGGGGCAGCAGAGACAAAGCAAATGGTGAAAAGGGAACATCCTTCCATGGCTAAAACCTAAATCTGACTTCCTCCCTAGACTTGCACAATCACTGTGTCAGGCCTTAGTCATTAATCTTCTGCATGTCTGCCTCATCCCTGTGTTTTAGTGCACAAAAATATTTTAACAGTGTAGCAATTTTCTCCCACCCTCCTACTTCAACAGCAGTAAGTTTCTATCTTCCATTGGGTGTGTTTTGGTTTTTTTTTTTAAATTTATATTTAATTTAGAGCCTTCAGCCACTCAGAGAAGGGGAAAACACCAGTTACCTCGGGGAATTTGCACCCTGGTGCTTGCTGTTAGGCGAAGTGTTGCTTCTGTTTCATGGCAGGAAATGTGTGCCACACGATAGCTCAGGCGGTGCTGAAGAAATCTTTTACCCTCTTTGTGCCCTGACACATTTAGGACCTTTTTCTGGAGCTGATAGTGGCAGCTGCATTGTGTCTGTTAAGACTCAGCAGATGTGGTTATGTGTTGCAAAACCAGCTGAGAAGGGATTTGCCACAGCTGAATATAATGAAAATCCTTCAGTCTGGCTTTATCTTATGTCTAACCAGAGCTGACTGCAGATTCCTGGAGACTAATGCTCATTTTCTTGGCAGTGATAGTAGCTGTTGCTCCAGAAGTTCATGCAACGTGTCTATAGGATGTCCAGCACTGACAATCTCTTCTACACAGCGGAATACATTTTGGCTTCTTTCTGACAACATGATATTACCAGGTGTAATTCTCTTTGGTATCATCATTTTAAAGTATTAGCAATTAGGAAATAACCTTTTTAATGGAGAAATACCAAAAGCTCAAATTCAGACTTCTAGATGTGACTGTCTGGCATGATTTTTCAGTTTCCAAAGCCGTGAGTTCCAGTGTTGCACTGAGAATCCTGGTAAAGAAGCACTGCCTCCTACAACCCTTATATCTGAATTTCCTTTCCCATCTTGCAAGGGCAGACCATGAACTAAATTCCCCAAATAATTTATCAAAAAAGCTGGGGGCTGCTCTGCATTTGCTGCTTGAGATCTGTTGGTTAAGCTTTGGCCCTCAGTTTCCCTATTACTAAAATAAATGCAAACAATGCCTTTTTTACAGGGCAGTCCATAAATGTGAATTACCTGGATTGTTAGGATATGCAGGGCTGAGGAGTTGTTATCATGCTAAGCAGATTAGGAAAAAAAAATCTGCTATATGTGCATATATACATACCTGTTTTTATGTGTATGAGATGTGTGTGTCGTATGGTTCTCTATAAGATTTCTACGGCCTTTCATTAAAAAGTCTGCTCCTGTGGGACGTGTAAATCTGGGGGAAAGCTGATGTTTTGCTGCAAGCTGGTGTCAGAACAGCTCTGTTCCTCTGTGAAACTGGCTGGGATGTGACCAGGCAGTGGCCTGATTCACTGCTTGATTAGAGGCTCCTCTGACCAATGGCTGTGTTGGGCCACTTTGACACATGTTCCTATGTGTGGGCTGTCAGTGAATAGAGAGCAGGTCTCAAAATCACTAATTCATTTGTAACCAAGGCATCTTGTGGTTCTTTTAAACAATAGCTGAGTGGACATAAGGAAGAGCATTGCACTTCCCAGCTCTCTGTCCATCAGGTTCATACAAGAGAATCACTGAGGTCTCTGAATGGTAGGAACTTTTTAGCTCAGACAGATGGGTTTGCTTTGTGACAAATGAGCTGGACATAACTGTGCAGCTGCAGGGCTTGCCTGTGTCTCTTGAAGGCTTGACAAGCAGAAGAACAGCCCTTCATATTGCTCCCTCATGGTAGATTATCTTTGGCAATTAAGCACCCCAGAAGTCCATTTGAAGGCTCTCTCCTCCTTCCCTTTCCCAGTGTCGCTTGTGTTCAGGCACTGACACAAGGATCTGCCCTGGATATTGTCCTCACAGTCCTGGGAGCAAGAGGCCTGCTGTAAAGGTGCAACATAGGCCCTGCCTGAGGTATGCCAGACTTTGGCATCTCTTGCCCTGCATTGAAATGCTCACTGGAGAGACAGAGAGTGCAAGCCCAGTGGCAGCCCTTACACCTGGCACCATGGTGTGTTTCTGCCTGGTGGAGCAGCTGGGTTTTGATATCCTTTATGAGCTGTCACTGTGTGGAAGTTCTGGGGTTGGTTTACAGTGTTTCACACCAAACACAAGAGGCAAGCTGCCGCTGGCACAGGCTGCATCCATCTCTGCCTGTACCACACTGTGTTTGGCACAGCCTCAGCCTGCATGGCAGGCAGTGTGGACTGAATCTTCACTCTTGCAGTGTTGGTTCCCATTACAGTCAGTAGCTCTGAGCGAGGTCTTCTTTGCAGACAAGAACCCTTCTCATCTAGCAGTTTCCACTTCAGCCCTGTGTGGCAAAACAAGCTTAACAGACTGGCCGGTACACCAGGATGGAGCTTCACAGCAGTTGTTCATACTTTGTGTCTTAACAGTTCTAAAGTTGCACTGAGTGGGGTTTTATTTGAGCTCACTCCCCTCCCTGTAATTATACAGTCTACTCTTCCAGGCCTACATTAATCTAATTGGAAGAGAACATTACCTCTTGCCCCTCTCAGGTGTTGAACATCCCTCCTGATGATTATAAAAATCCTTCACATAGGAACTGCACAATCAGGGGTTGTGTAAAGGGGTTGCAGTCTAATAGTATTAGGATGAAATAATTTCTTCTGAAGGTTGAGGGAAAGGGGTTTAGGAATCCTGTCTACTACCAAGAAACAGCTCTGTGGAAAATCACATACTTAGGTAGGACTTGGTGAGAGATATTGTAAATAACAACCCCACAATAATAAAAGAAAGCACAAAAAGATACCAAACTATCCTTATGTTTTTCTTTCATAGAACTGTAAATACTAGGTAGTTAATGAAGTCTTTGGAGAGAGAGAGAGAGCTCTTCCAGCCTCCCAAGCATAGCACTTCTATTTTTAAATATCCATCTTTCTGTGCATACTGTCCTTCATATTATACCTGGTTGTGCTATAGGCTCATAGAGTTGAATTACACTGTGATTACAAGTATGGCAATATCTGCTCAAACAAGATGACACTTGTGTGTTTGAACATCTGCAGACTGAGCCATACCCCTGTGCTTTTCATCTGCACACCCTTAAACGCTTGATAACGGAATAATTTTTCAGATTCCAGTTTGAGTATTTTCTCTACTTTTTTTCCTTTCACTTTGATGCCTTAAAGAATCACCTCTTAAATGTGCACTCAAGAGTGTAGAAAGTTTATGTTCTGTACAGTATTTGACAATGTCTAACTGCATTGTGAGAGAGGTATTTTGGAGAGAAAATTGGAACAGGCTCCCCAGAGAAGCTGTCCCTGGAAGTATTCAGAAAACAAGTAGACATGGTCCTAGTTTAGTGGACAAGGTGGTATTTGGTCAAAGTTTGGACTTGATGATCTTGGAGGTCTTTCCCAGCCTTAATGATTCTATGATTTATGCAGAATTGTGGCAGTACTTGACAGTTCACTATAGGCTGCTTGAAGAAGCAAGTGCTGCATACATGGAGACAAAGCAGTGGTCTTAAAGTTTCCTGAAAGTTCTGTGGGAAAGCATTAATGCTTAAAATAATAAAAAGAAGCCTTTGTAGCAGGGGAGCTGCTTTACTGGTGGACAAGAAATAAATCAATGGAAATGCCAAAGAGGAAACTGAACAGGAACCACAGGTGCCCAGGGGAGCTGCAGAAACAGGATTCAGGGCAAAACTATAACATGGGTCTCCCTCTGAAAATCTTTCTGCTGGCACATCTTACAGGTTGTAAAGGCTGCTAACTCTTCCTGGCAGGCTCAGTACTTTAAAGAGACTTAGGTAACCCCACAGTTACAGAGATCAGCTGTAAATCTGACTGGTAAACATGAGCAAGAGGTGACTGAGGAAGACAATTCCAGTTGCAGAACGCAGCACCACATACTGGATGACTGTACATCGTGGCAAGACAAGTGGTGTTGAGGATGCCTGGGAAACACAGAAGGCTAGTTGTGCATTGCTGCCATTGCATACTCCAGTTTTCAGGCCCTGACTTGTAGGTTTTTCAGAGGATGTGTCTGAAAACCTTGATTTGACATTCAATTATTATGCCAGTTTTCCACTGAGAGGATACTTTTTTCTCTGTGGCTTTAGAACTGGGTATCAAGACTTAAAGAGTTCCGAGTTTGTCTTCTGTCATTTACTGTTGTGGCAGGACTTGGGCAAGTATGAACACAATTTTAGAGGTGGCTTCTGTTTTCAGATGCTGTAGTTTTGAATGTTACAGCTCTAGACATTGCAGTGCCTGAGTGTGTAGAGGACAGGTTCTGCAGAGGACCTTCCCTGCTGATTAGTTTCTGGTGACCTCAAATTTGTGTGTTCAAATGTAATCATTCTTAAAAATGATACAGCTGCAGGATGATAAATACATCCATTGGAGGGACTTTGTATATTTTATTCTGTGCCATTTTTTCTTGTGTTCTGACATACCATCTTGCCAGTTCCAGTCTGTGATTTCTAGCATGAACCAATTCTAGGCACACAGTACTGCTTTCCTCAAGACTTTCTTGTTTCCTGCATTGGGAACAAGTAAACACATAATACAACTTGATTAAAGTGCTGCTTGTCAGCTTGACCTCCCTGATGGCCCTCTATGTGTATACTTTGATTACTCTGGTACTTCTTGGTGGTGGTTTCTGATTGCATTATTAGGAAAGTCTTGATGTCCCTAGGTTTCTACGTTCACCTTAAGTCAGCAAACAGCTCAACATTTATTTGCTCTGTGTTTTAAGAACTTCTAGGACTTTTGCAGCAGATGTGGTCATAATTCCTCTCCTGTTGTGCTCTCGTTGCATCAGTTCCCAATGCTTCTCCAGACTTGGAGACCTCCTTTTGTAAAACTGGCCAGCTCTTTCCCATCCCTTCTTGCCTTTGTTGATGGCAGTAGGAACAGAACAAATGTGATCTCATACAGAACTTTCGAGGCATGGATAACATGCTATTGGAAGCAGATGGATTTCTCCACAAAGCTATGCTATCAGTGCCACTTCAACAGCTGGGCAGATTTAGCCTCTACTTAGAGAGTGCAGCTGCACTGAGAGCACAAAGGATTACAGCATGAGCTCAGTTGGGACGAGAAGTGCCTGAGTGGTGGGGAGGGCTGATGGGAAACATCTGCTCTTGGAGAGGGTAGCTCTGAGGCAGCTATTGGAGATGTCCTGTGAGCTCCCCCTCTCTGGAGTTGTCATCAGCTGTCAAAATTCATTATGGTGGGGGGGACCCCAATGGGACACGAACTGGGAAAGAGGAGGAAAGATATCTGTGAAGTGTGGTGGTCACTTTTCTGCATTCTTGTTTTTACAGGTAATTTGGGGAATAGTGAGGATCCAGGGAGATCCTACAGGTTAAGAGAAACCCTTTTATAACAGAGATCTGTGTCTCTCAAATTCTTTTCTGTACTTCTTGCATAGTCCAGAAGTTGCCTGCACAGGTGTCCTCAAGGTTTACTCCTTCCCTTGCTGACATTCTCTGTGGTGGTATTATTCAACTTTCTCAAGCCTTACTTTCCTCTTAATTTCTGTTTCTATAATGTCACTGTCTGCATTTGGGAGTATTTCCGTATCTGCTGTGCACTGCTGTCAATGATGTATGGTAAGGTAGAGGGGAGGTGAATCTGACTATGTGTATCCTAGTGCAGGACAGCAGTTATATAAGGACTTCATGTATGTGTGCATGCCTGAATCAACTCGCTGTAAAAATCTTTGTGACCCTTTCTAATCTGAGTTCTTGTACTACACTCAACTGTGTCATCTGAAGGCCCAAACTGTTAAAATTCAGCCTAGCTTCTGGTTTTAATCCTTTGTTTGCTAGCAAGTGAGGTCTGCTGCTGGCAGGCCACCTCCACAGTAAAGCTAAAGATGATTAACTGTATTTGCAAGCCCTGCTGCACAGAACAATTTAGCCACAATAATGTTTGGGCAGGTCACAAGTCCCCTGTCTCAGTTTGCACAGGGGTTTTGTTTTTCAGTGTGGCAGGAAAAAGTGGTGAGCTAAACTGCTCCAAAAGCAATGCAAAATAAATCAATTGCCTCTATCTTCTGTATCCTACAGACTCTCTTCAGTTCTGTTCATTGCATGGACCCACTAGCCCTTGGTGTATAAACTAATGTTGCCCTCAGGACCCTCTCTAGTTGTCTGTACAAAACTAAGATACTAAAGCTGACTCTGCTGGGAAGAGTAAATCACAGATTTACCCACATCAGTTATTTGGTACCTTGGTGGTGTTGTTGTCCAAATATGTCTGCAGGTCACTGGCTGTGGGCTTGCCAAATCAGAGGGCTGTGTGATCTTCCTGTTAACATTTGTGTTTCATATGATAATAGGACTGGTGTGTAACCCATCTGCAAAACCAGTTTTCTTTAATTAGAAATACTTGACTCCTTGTCTTTATTACACTCTCTTTATATGAGGCAATAACTGAAGATCTTCTTACATTCACAGTCTGAAGGCACGAGGCTGCAGAAGGACCTACGAACTTACTTGGCTTCTGTAAAAGGTAAGGTCTGCATAAGCAGAGGATTGTTTCCCCTCTAGTGCTTACCTACACAGTGAGGTTTCTGCAACCATCCCCTTCCTGGTGCTTCCTCAGATGTGATTTGTAGGAAAGGTCAGCCTTTCAGAATCCTTCAGGACCAGCTGAATGGGTGGAATGGGGTTGTGCTTTGATGTCAAATTGGTTCTGTCTTAGCAGATAGATCTTTGTATGTTCTGCTACGGGAGGATGAACACAAAGGGTATGATGCAACTGCATCCTTTGTTCCTTTCTCCCTCTGATTACCTTTCATCTCTACGTTATCAAGAGTCAGACATTTAGTGAGGAAGAGCTTAGCACCTGTTATAACCTTCCTCTGTCTCCATTCGTCAGGTTGAGGGTTAAACTGTAAGGAACACATTCTTTTCTTATTTTTCTGAACAGTTTCCTCTTCTTTCCTAGCTATGCATGAAGCCTCCAAGAAGCTGACAGAGTGTTTGCAGGAAGTTTATGAGCCAGATTGGCCTGGGAGAGATGACACAAATAAAATAGCAGAGGTAAGACTTTGTCCAGGATGTGGGGATGTCCAAACTTGCTCTGTCAGCAGAGATGAATTTTGGAAGCTCTGTCTGTGGCACCACATTTATTCAGGCATGTGACTTTGCAGAAGAATTGGAGACAAACTCAGCATTGGGAAGAAAGGAAGGCTGAAAGGATGTGGCCTATATTTTTGTCTGCGGAGGACACCGTCCCCAGATGCTTTTAGGCTACACAGAGCCATATGCTTATAGCCATGAGCAGTTTGTTCCCCAAAAATTGACTCAACAGAGGATGCCAAAAGAGTCAATAGGATTAATTGGATGTATTGCTTATGCTCTGTGCAGGAGAAAGGGGAAGATAAATCTATGGCCAAAACATGATCAGAATTGTGTAGCTACAGCAACCTCTCACTCGTGGCAGTACTATCAGCTGCCTTATTTCAGTTGCTTCCTTGTTTGGCCGAGCCATGTGTCACCCCAACCTGCTGTTCTTCTCTTCCCTTGGTGAGGTGATGCCCATCCTACTTGCCCAGGTGTTTTCTGTTTAGCTTAGGGCACAGCCTGGCATTTGACAGCTTGGATCCCCCTTGGCATGTACATGTGGTGGGTCCAGCTGGAGGCAGGCACCCTCTGCTATCTTGCTCAGCTGTTCTCCTGAGCAGCAGCTGTGGCAGTTCAGCTCTGTGGATCCATTTGCCATGGGGCTGCAGGACTGGGCTAATCTGCAGCTGTCTGTGGCATTGGAGCAGGGGTGAAGGAGTAGAGAGGAGAAGAGGAGGAGGATTCTTTCCTTCCTCTTCTTTCTCCTGCAGAAAATCTCACCTGAAATAACATCTGCATCTTGCCCAGGAAATGATGACTTCAAAGCAGATAAATCAAACAAAACCTGAACATTTCCAGGTCAATTCTTTCTTTAACATGGAAACTTTGCATTAGGAAGTGCTGTTGCAGTAAATAATGGAGTTGTATGTCAGCTGGTTTGGCTTCACATTCTCTATTGGCCTTGTTTCTTCCTGAGCTGCTGTGGTGCCTCCTGGGAGACTGACCTTTCAGAAAATTTGAGCCAAAGAGGTCAAAGGGAGCATGAGTCCTGAGAACTCACTGTAGCTACTCTTTGGGTCTTCAGGAATATTTCCAACCCTCCACCTCCCATTTTAATGCCTTTTTTTATATTCCTCTTGTGAAAAGACAGGCAAGAGAAGTGTTATTCCTGCCAAATGAAAACCATAGAGTGGCAATTTTTCCTGAATGTTTTACCCCAAACTCTTTGTTCAAGTGGAAAACAGGAGAAAGGGACAATTTTCATGTAATTTAAAGTGTTGATAGGAAATTACTGTGCCTGAGATCAGGTCAGGGCTAAAGTGTGCGCAATTCACGGTGCAAGTCTTGGCTGTGACCTCCACTGGGCTGTGGAGGTAGTGTGAGGGCTGAAGACTGCTAGAATAGCTTTCTATTGCTGTTCATGATTCTCCAGAAAGCTGTATTGTGATGAAAAGCAGAAAGTGGTGCTACTTTGTGATGTCAGGTGTCCTGTTTTTGTGGCCACAGGAAGAAGGAGGTAAAGGCAGCCTAACATTTGTCTTCCCTTCCATTGTAAGGACTTGATCTAACACTGCAGGGGGAAGGACATACCTTCAAAGGCACTTTGTCCTTGGAGAGGTCACCTGAATCGGCAGCACCAGTTTTTCTACTTTTCTGCGAGGATCTCTGTTTTCAACTAACTTCTCTGCTCCTTAGTCTTCAAAAGAAATTGCTATTTCTTAAGAGCTCCGGAGGACTGAGATTGTTGACTGTAGCACTCATGGAGAAAAAACAGAAATGTGAAGCCCTGTGGTCTTAATAGTCAGGTTTTGTTTTTCAGAACAATGATCTCCTATGGACGGATTTCCATCAGAAGCTGGTGGATCAAGCACTTCTGACCATGGATACGTACCTTGGCCAATTTCCAGATATTAAAGTAAGATTTTTTCTAAACCTTTTGATCTAGAGAGTCACAGCAGATAAAACCTCAGAAGATCAGTTTCTTCCATCCCCATCTTCTTTAGGAGGATGTGTATGCTTCTTCAAGGTCTTTGAGAGCAGCCAAGGTCTTTGCAGCTTTGGGTTATGTGAACTTGCTTTGTTCTACTTCTGGGTTTAAAGTGAAGAATGAAGAATCCAGGGGAAAGATGCTGAAGAGAAAATACAAGTGTGAAACAGGAGGATCCATAAAATTCCTTATTGTATCAGAGTGCAGGGGGGCAGAGTCAGCAATAGCTAAGAAGTACTCAGTCTCTCTTTTTAGTCCGTTATGTCTTTAAATTTCCTTGTAAGCGCAAACATTGAGGAAGCAGTTAGTGGCAAACATACTTTACAAGTAGAGGCTGGTTTGTGTGAGTCCTTGAAGTCCTGCTGTGTGTATAACCAGCTTTTTTCAGGGAATGGGGAATGCTGGATATCTTTTTTGGGAGAGATCGTATCCAAGGGACCTGGGTTTGAATGCAGTCCTGTGACCTTCCCTTCCCCCACAGTTAGCTCCTCTCCATTTGTTTTGAGGTTGTGCAGGAAATGTTTTCACCATATGGAAGCACTAGTAATGATATCACCATATGGAAGTATCAGCTTGGCTACTTTCCAGTGAAAACAACCTTTTCCCCACCACATGTCTCTTAAAACGTTTGTCAATATTTGTTGCTTCAGGAGGATTGTGCTGTGTCAAAGGGGGGCAGGTCACAGGCTCATCAAATGAGCCCTGAACAGCAGTGTCCTTGTCTTCTGGAACTCCTTGTTTTTGCTTCATTTTTCCTGCTTCTTCTGCCCCTGGAAGTCTGAAGTGGGGAAGGGCAAAGAGGCTTGCTGCTGCTTTCCACCCACTGCAGGCTGTAGAGCTGATCACTCCATGTAGGGTGATGCCATGTGCCTCGGTTAGCGCTGCAGAGCCTTGTGGGTTGCTTCCTAAGCAGGAGCGTTTATTTTGGGCTTGATGTAGACTCAATCTTCACACTGGTTTGCTCTAAATCATGTTTTACCAGCCTCATTGGCTGTGCTCTGGAGCACCTCAGAATGTCGCTTTTTTCCATGTTGTGTATCTTCAGGTTTTCTTAAATGTAATGGAGTCCTGCTGAGGTTTTACAGTGGGATTTTAAAAAAGAGCACAAGACTGGGAACACCCAAATTTCACCAAAATTCAGGGTGTTCTGTACTGAGTTCCCATAGATACTTTCTGACTTCTGAATGGGCCACTAACTACTGTTCTTTCTCAGTCTTCAAATGATGCTCTAGAAAGGGGGAATTTTATATTATTGCATAAAAACAGCTTTATGCACAATTCAAGTAATGTTTTAAAGAGAGCACTACTCACCTCTGCTGCTTCACTTCCTCAGAGGAGTGAGAAGTTGGTTTTATGTTGATTCTTACCATGAGTTATGGATATATTTCACACGAGTTGGCTTTAAAATGAACTTTCAGTGGTATGAATTTAAAAAGGTCAGTATATTTTTATTGATAATTCAGTTGGATGCATTGCCCTCCTTACCCCAGAGCAGTGAGAAGTGCTCAGATCAAGTATATTTTCTTCAACTGGTAAAACTCCTAGAAATGCAGTGGTTGAAGGTTGCTACACTTGTGCAGAAGTGTAGTTTGGCTTCACAAAAGGAATTAGAGTTCTTGAGATTGGCAGGCAAAAAATCCCCAGTCTTATGTAATTTGCAGAAGATTTCAGTTGTTTTTTTATTGTTGTGGTAATAGTTTTCTGTTTTTTGTTTTCTGCAAAATGAAGTTTTCTGCTTTTCCTGTGATTCTGGCATTACTGTGATAACAAAAGATGATTTATGGAGAGAAGAGGATTTTATTTTGGTTGTGTGAAGGCCTGTTTTTTATTAATTTAAAATATGTGATGAGTTAGATCATGCATGCATTATTTTTTGTTAAATTCTAACTTACTCTGAATTCATCTTCACTTCAGGGGCTGGAAAAATTCCGTTGAATTTTTTTGACTTATAAAGAGATCCACAGCAGGAATGTGAAAACACAGCATTCCTTTAGTAAAAAATTGGTATATGTTAAAGAGAATAACTTGTCCAATGTTGGTTGTTCATCCTGGAACAAAGCCTGTCTATTTTCTCTAACTTAACAAAAGGGAATGCAAAACATACTTTATCTTTTTTTTTTNCACTGTCTGTACTTCTTGGAGTATAACTCTTGCATAATCTTTAATATTTCTGTGTGAGTTTTTGGTTGATTTTGCAGAATATGCAAGAAGAGTCTCTGCAGTGAGTCCATATAAACTATAACCTAAGTTCTGAAAAGCTGTGGAATTGGCAATTTTCTGTCTTGCACTGAAACTGATCTCCTACTAGGTTTAAAATGAAGTATCATTAAAGGAGGGTGTGGAAGGGAAAAGTTTTGTGATGGTTTGGCTTTGTTTGTTTTTCCTTTTTATTGAAGGAGGCTGAAATCAAGATGGATTTGTTGCAAAGTAGTAAACTGTGTTGGAGTTCAGCTATTACATTCAGTTAGTTGTGGGTACCTGCAGTTGGCCTAGAGCCTTACAAGGGAGCCCTGTAGCCTTCCAGGACTGGGTTAAATCCCATTACTGCTATCACAGGCAATGGTGTAGTCAGTGGTTACTGCAGGAGGGCTCATACCCTGTGTATCCATACTTTGCAGCATTTCCATGTGCTCTACTGGGAGCATGAGGGAGCTGCAAAAACAGGGAGGAGTGACCTTGTTTGAGAGATGGGTGACGTTGGATCAAACTCCCTAGTGGGGTAGCAGGAAAACCTGGAAGTGGCTGTTTGCTCTGTCAGAGGTAGGGAAAACTCCAGCTATCTCTACCAGTCTGACCTGGAGGGAAAATCGTACCTCTTAAATCCAAGACTGGCTCATGTGTTTCATTTGGTGTGTTCATAAGATGCATTAACTAGCTTCTCAGAAATTGTCATGCTGCTGGAAGGCCCATGCAATACCCTGTCTCCTGTCTGGCAACATGATATCTGGAAGGTGCCTTCAAATGACCTCAGCTGTGGGGTGGCTCAGCTTCTTTGTGATTCCTCTCGGGTTGAGCTGAGCATTTAGAAATGAGTTTGGGTGTGCATGTGGCTGAGATCCTGCAGATCTGCTGTGACTCACACAGAGCTGCACCAGTGTTTGCTGGAAGTGCAGAGAGGCATGTGTGGGAGACGTGCGAACTGGTCCCAGCTGGTCTGGCAGAGAGATCAGCCCTGAGTGCAGTTTGCAGCTTATCTGCAGGAGCCTGGGGAGATGAAACCATATCTCCCTGCCAAGTGCAGTAGAGAGGGGGATTTGGCTTTTTCAAGTAAATCCTGATGCTGGTTCCTCATTCTGTGCTTTCTATGTCCCTGGGTGCTGTGGTTAATTAGAAGCCCTCCTGGCTCCTTGCCATGCTTTTTCACTCTGTTCTCCAGCCTGTCTCTGGACTACTGATTACAGACACTTGTCCAGACTCTCTTGAGCTGGGGGATGCTAGGATCAGGCTGGGAATACCTGTGCTCCAACCCAGATAGTCTGGGGTGTGTGCTGACAGTGTGGGAGGGAAGGATCTGAGGGGATGGATAATTCCTAAAACAGGCAGCTCAGTGCGCCAGAGCCTCAATGAAATGCAGCTCTCCTGGGGGAGAGAGCCTGAGGCACCTCAGATGAAAAAGGGTAAGGAAGGCTTAGGCCACAGGCCTTGTTGTCTATCATGGATTCTCAACTATGGATTTGTCAGGACTCTATTTCTGAATTGGAGTCTGGTACACAGTTGGCTCCCTTCTTGTGTTTGCTATGGCTTCAGTGTATCTTGCCTATTGGTGACACAGTGCTGCAGGTTTTCCCCTCACACTTCCCTTGCTTAGTAGTGATTGACAGTGAACCACTGCCTGTGGCTGCAGTCACTTCTGGCTAGCTCCTCTTGCAGGGTTCAGAATGCTGTCCTAGGCATATCCTGAGTGTCTGGATAAGTGCTTTTGCTGTGCTTGCAACAGAAATGCCTTCTTTTGTTGAATGTAATCTTTTAAGCTTCCACACAAACTAATGAACTAAGAGACTGGTTGCAGCCCCCAGGAAGCCCTGAAAATGGTGAAGCAGTGCCTGTAGGATGCAGGCACATGCTGGGGCTTAGGAAGTAGTGGAGCTACAGTTCTGAAAACATTGTCACTCAGAGGTGAGGCCTGTTGGTTGAATCCCTTTGCCTTCCCTGGCTGTGTCTCCTCACTGCCCAAGGAGCAACTTCTAGAATGGTGGTTGTCACAGGTGGCTCTCAGGGCCACTCCTCTGGGCAGCCTGTGTGGAGGATCCAGTGAGTGTCCTTGTATGGGCAGAGCATGGGGTGCTCTGAAAGCTGGGTAAAGAGAAGGGGTTTTTTTCCTGACAGGTTTTTGCAGTTTTGGCTGCTGGGGAAGATTGGCATGACTCTTTTCTCATTTTTTCTTAGTCTCGTATAGCGAAACGAGGAAGGAAGCTTGTGGATTACGACAGTGCCAGACACCACTTTGAAGCCCTGCAAACTGCAAAGAAGAAGGATGAAACCAAAATCGCAAAGGTAAAGCAAACAGGAGCACATAGAGCCATCCTTTCATTTTGCATTTGCCTACTGAGCATCTTTTAAGTGCACCTGTACCTTTGCACTGTGTTTTCATATAATCTATTATACTGGAAAGGACCTTTAAGATCATTGTGGTGTTGTGAACTGGTGAGGTTTTGCTAGGTATTTTTTTCTTATTTGTTCAGTTCTCCTAGAAGGCAGGATAACCTCTGTTGGGTTGGTTCAGACCCACCATCATCAGTCCGCATCTCTTGGTGCTTAAATGCTTAGGCATGTATTTACTCACGCTACAGGACCAGTTGCCTCTGGCAGAAAAGCCTTGTGTGCCTCTTGGGGAAGCAAAACCTTGCAATGCCCCAGAAAATTCTTCAGTTTGCTTGCCTCTTGGGACTCTGTCTGCCCGTCTTAGAGTAGTGGTAGAAGTAAGTGTCTTGAGTGTTTTCTTGAGGTTGGCTATATTTGTGAAGTTTTCTGATACCCTAGGACAGAGATCTTTAGGAGTGAGAGTTACAAGTTCATAGATTGAAATGCACTCTCTGCACACTTGATGAATGTATTCTGCTGTCTGTTGGTCACAATTACTGGATAATAAATGTGACCAACAACAGAAAAACAAGAGTTTTCTCTTGTCATATTTCTTTAATGCCTGTGAATAGCGTGACTCAGGGTTTACTGCAGGGCATGCCCAACACTCAAGGATTTTATTTTTAATGAAATTTATTTTAAGTAAAAGTTTACATTTTTTAAATGTAGCTGAAGAAAGATGGTAGTGCTAAGTTTGTTCTAGAGTAGGTCCAGAAAATTAGCTATGGATTACTCCTGTACCCTAAGTGTATTTGAACCCATGTGCTTCACAGGACAGTTCTTGACACAACAGAATAGTTCAGAGTGGAGGAGACGTCTTTAGTTCTCCTCAGTGTGGGTCATGGCACATTGGGACTTTTCAGGGTAGAAGCAGTGGAGCAAGCCTGGATCTGTATCTTCTAACCAGGCTGACAAGAGTTGTCATCCTTTCCTTAGGATTATTTCTGGTAGGGGGATTATGGGCTATGTGAGAGATGCTGGTGTTTCTTCTGTGTGGAAGAAATTAAGATGCATCTCTCTCCCGACTGAAGAGTGTGCATTTAATGGCCACAATACTTTTATTGTTAAACTGCAGTTCATCAGTCATTTACACACCCAGCGCATGCACTGTGATTAACCTTGACAGACAAAAGGGGAGAGAGATTGATGGCCCAAGTGTCATTGCATCATTTGTGTGGCAAAGCAAGTCTTGGTTCTGTATGCAAGGCATGAGGCCCAGCTGGTTGTGTCTTCAGTTCAAAGCAATAATTCACTGTGTTTGTGGGTAAGAGCAGAATTTCCCTGGGGTGTGTTATTTTTATTGGTGCATGCCTGTGGGATCTGCTGCAGTGGAAATGGTTTTTGTAGGAATTGATCCACTCAGGTTTATACCTGCTGTGCTGCACCAGAGGCTGGCTGCCTTCATCACTGCTGCACTCACTGTTGCCCCAATTGCTCACCTAAGATGATATAACAAGTTTGAAAAAAAACATCCAGTTTGAAGAGTGAAGTGTTGAGATTTAGTAGTTGGTGCTCTTTTCCTGATTCATCCTGTGCAAGAGTCTCTCAGTAGTTGATTAGACTCTTCTTGTGAGCCAAAATGTGCACTGGATCAGATCTTTCCACTTTCTGTGCTTTAGGCCATAAGCTCATGCACAGGATAATATGTGACACGTTGCACTGTTCTCCTCTTGCAGAGATGGGAGCACTAAGTTGCAGAAAGTTATGTATGTATGGTCTTCCCAAGTGGGCAGTTTTCACAGTCCATCCTGTGGTCTGACATTTGCAGTCACGCAGCTCTGCAGGACTGTGAGCAGCAGCCAGGGCTCAGTGTGCACTCAGCTGGTATAGGTAGTTCACCTCTTTCGTCCTGTGCCTGCAATTTTGCTTGTTTGACCTTTGAAGTAAGGTTGTTCCAGTGTAGGTTACTATGGAATATGATGATAGGTCCCTAGGAAAGAGAAATCATGTTTCTGACACAGTGTACAAGTGGGAACTGACTTGATTGAGGTTTCCTGGTATAGTAACAGAAATAGCAATGTGAATACTTTTTGGTCTATATAGTCTCTTTTTATCTTCTCTAATATATGGATGTTTTTTTCCCACCCAGGACCCCTGCCACTTACTGCTAAACTTACATCCTGCCATTAAAATAAAGCACTGTGGACTTTCAGCTGTTGCATGCAAATAATTACGATGGTTAATTAATCCTGACCTCTCTTTAAGGAGCTCCAACTTTGCAGCCATGCCTTGGAGTGGGGTTTTCTGTGTGCTAGGTCACTAACAACTGTATTTGTTGCTCTTACAGCTGCCTGGCTGGTCTGCAGTATCCAGCCCACATGGGAGCATTAATTATTGCTAAACTTGGCATGCTTCAAAGGATTCATAACTGATCGGTCCCAGGATGTTTGTTTTATTTCTCTTGCTTTGGTGATACTGGTTTGGCCCAGCCTCTAAATACACTCTCTGTTGTGATTTTAATTTTTTTGTCCTAAAAGATATATGTTTGTGTCTCTCTTGTTCTCTGTTTATTGTTTTCTTTTTTTCACTCAAACATGCTCCCTCCCCCCAGCCTGTTTCGCTGCTTGAGAAAGCTGCTCCTCAGTGGTGTCAAGGGAAGCTACAAGCTCACCTCGTTGCACAAACTAATCTGCTCCGAAATCAGGTGACTGCTGATCTACCTGGCTCTAACCCTGCATGCGCTATTTTGGGCTCTAGATTGTACCATGCAAGTAATCTCTAGGCAACGTTCACTCTAGTCTTCTCTGTTACATGTGTCCTTGACACTCCTGGACATATGGAAGTTGCTGACCACTGAATGAATCTCTGCCTGCCTGATTGATTTCTAGTCAGGTGTGTTAATACTGGATGACTGTATTCTTCCCCTAAAGTGAAATGTGAAGGAAGAAAGGCTATGGAATAATGCTGAGACAGAGGGTAATGTAGTACAGTTTCTCCAATTAGTGCTTTCTTTTTCCTCCAAGAGAAGCAGTCAATTTTTATTGCTGCTGTTTCCAAAAAATGAAGAGGAAATACTGAAAATGGGCTTATACATTCATGTTTTTCACTAAAGCTGGGAGAAAATAATGTGATTTCTGTGGCTGCTGAGTTAGGTTGCAACATTCTCCTGTGGTAAGGTCCAAGTTTCCCAAATGGGCACTGTCCTGGCTCTTGTGGTTTAAAATAGCCATTTCCAGATAAAGGGTTTCAATCTGCATTGGAGAAGAGGTGGGCCCAGACCAGGCAATTTTCACCCTGTGTGATGCATTTGAACAGTTCCAGGTTGAGGTCATTTTTGCATCATCTGTCAGAATTTAAGTTATAGTGTCTTGAGGGACATGAGAGCAGCTCAGAGGAACTGCAGAGAATAAAA
Organism: Scytalopus superciliaris; assembly: GCA_013400415.1. Taxonomy (NCBI): domain Eukaryota; kingdom Metazoa; phylum Chordata; class Aves; order Passeriformes; family Rhinocryptidae; genus Scytalopus; species Scytalopus superciliaris. The sequence continues at coordinate 403,138 of VXBX01006401.1, forward strand.
TTTCAATCCTACTTGCATAGAAGTGTGATTTCCTGATGAAATCTCCCTTAGTGTTTCCCTTGGAACACCTTTAGGGATAAGAGGGAGTTGACAGAAGAAGTCAGTGAGAAGAAGATGCTTTCAGTGAGCAAGTGATAGTAAATCATTACCCAGACTGGGAGAGTGCCAGTTACCTGCTCACAAGTTCCTGGTGAGCTCATCTGTTCTCATTCAAATGCTCCTATGTCTTCACATTCCTTCTCAGTGAATTAATTGCAGTTTAGAAACACTGAATCTCTCACCTTAAGAAGCACCTGGATTTTTCACAGTCGGTTTATGACTACAGGTCAGGGGAAAAAATTAGATTACCACATCAGGAAAGCCTGGGGAAAGAACAGCTGTTGGCAGCCCTGCTTAAGATTTGGAGCAAAGGGTGGAAATATGTATTCATTCTTGATTGAAGGGAGGACAGGTGGCAAGTTGCCAGGGGCTTTTCTGGTGCCTCTGCTGGCACAGCTGGGAACTATCTGCACAGTTGTAGTTCTTGACTGGTCTGTTTGATTGGTGGTGTTTCTGAAGGGCTAGAAGGCAGGTATGGGAAGTCTAAAGCCACAAATAATCAATCAGCTCTTGGGCATTTTCCTTTTTCTCAGACTAACTGGGGTGACTGGGAGTAATGCCATCACCCACAGATTGCTCAGAGAAGCAGTACCTACAAGTGCTCCCTCATCCACTGCACTCGGATCTTAGGCAGGTTACCAAGAGTCACTGGGGAATTTCACTGTACTGGGTGACTTTGCCCTAAAGCATGTGCAAGGCCATGTAATCTTTCCACCCACTGTGGTGTGGGGTTGTTAATCTCTTCATACATGGCATTAATATTTTCAGTGACCATAGATATTTTCAAATCAGTTTAAGTCCCTCTTTAATTTTTTTTCACTTTTATTTTTGAGCTAAGTAATATTACTGTCAACCTTAATTTTTTGTTTCTATTTGTGTGAGTATTGGCAGGTTTTTTAATTGTTTATTCTTTATTTTTGTTTTGATTGGAAACTAACAAAAAAACCCCTCTCAATGAAGATTAACTCGTATTTTGAACCTTTAGGTTCTCCAGCTTGCCTTCACAAACACGAGCTAGCAGTTTTTACATTTCATGGCTTCAAGACTGAAGGTGTTAATGACAGCCCTAAATCTCATTAAGCTCTTGATAAAACTGGGAGGGATGATGATGCTCTATTTATTGAGAAGCTTCAGAATGCTAAGCCTAAAAAAAACCAGTCCTTTTCCTAGCAGCTGTGTTGCTGTCTCTTGCCTGATAATTTTACAACCTCCATGCAAAAATGGGGTTAGTGAGATCTGTTATTTGTACTGTAAAGCAAAGTTCCTCCCTCTAGTGTGCAAACTGCTGGCTCCTTAGGCCTTTAGCAGATACTAACAAAAACAACACAGTGAGGTTTTTTTTTGTGAAGTCTCCTGGGGGAGTTGCTATTGCACACTCCCAGTTACAGATTTTAGTGACTGTGCTTTTTGAAACAAAGGAAGAAATGGCTTAGAACAGCAAATTCTTGGCTTTTGAGTAAGTTCCACTGACATGTTGAATACACACCAAAAAGCAATATCCTTGGTGCTGCAATGATAACAGAACAATATGTATGTAGGAGAAAGTCAGCAAGTTGAGTTCTGGGCTGTGCTGTCTTTCTGAGAGACTTCTGGCTGGTACTGATGGGGCTTGGGCCTGAGTGGGGGCTCCCAACTCTTCTTAGCCTGCCTCACGGATATATAAACTACTTACTCAGCATTGCCTAATTACCACAGTTCACAGCATAGTCTTTGAAGAGTAATGGCCACCGTACTGCCTGAAAGCACCAGGCTGGACATAGCCAGACACTCGTGAGAGCTAAGGTGCATGGTAAAGGAGAAACAGTGTGAAATAGTTGCACCCCTGCCGCATCACAGCTGAACTGGTGGTGGTGCTTGGCATTCTGAACCTTGGCTAAGTAGAAGGTCAGGAAGGCATTTCTGTTGTCCAGCTCCTGCTCAAATCTTCCTATTTTGGGCAGGGAGAGGGGAGAAAGATTTTTCTGAAATCATATTTTGTGTACCTGGGCATTACATCCTTCTGGCCTCAGTTTTCCATCAGGTTGGCAAGGACGCCAGCTGAAACAGAAAGTGCACAGCTGTGGTAGCAATGGGCTGTGCTCTGAAACCTGTCTCCACCTTTCCCCACCTTACTGCACGAGCTTGCTTGTCCTCTCGCAGGGCTTGTGACCAGGGTGCTGTCTGTCTTAGGCTCTGGCTGGAAGCAGTGAGGGCATCAAGTGCCAGGACTTGCTTCCAAGCAAGGTAAATCCCACTGGTGAGAAGATCCCTGGCCTGGCAAAAGACCAAAGAGTTAATTCAATGCTATACCTGGAAATGAGAGCAGTAGTTGAGCCACAGGCACTGGATGGGTCCCTGATTCCTATAACTACTCTAGAGTGAACGTTGCCTGTTGCTGATTTTGCCTTTGCCTTGGGATGTCACAATATTCACACATTGCTTTCTAGGTTCTTTGACCTTATAAACAGGTAAATGAGAGAGGGAAAGAATGTTATTACTATTCACCGTATCTGAAAAACCAGTAGTATTCAATGGTGCGTCATCTCCCAGCTGTCACATCTCCTGCGTTTATTCTGGTTCCAGTATAGTTTGGAAATTACAATGAAATAAAGCCAAAGGATGGACTGTTTTTTTTTTTCCTGCATTTAAAATGATGACAATAAAAACATTCATTCATAGAGGTATTTTAAGGCAGAATGAGTCTTTCTGATCATTGTCTCTGATTCAGCATAAACAGTCTCTGTTTAAAAGGTTTTTTTGGTTGTTTTGTGCAAACTCTCTTGAAATGTTGAGTTTTTCAGTGAGTGTAGCAGCGAAACAGGGGTTTCTGGGTGGAAGTGTCATGACCCTTTCTCCCCCTGTCTGTTCCTCACAAGGTCTATTTAACTTTTGAATACTTCCCAGTTGTGTCTTTTTCTAGGGGAAACTTATTCCTCTGATTGTGAGTACAAAGCATTAGCCTTGCCTGTGACAGCAATGAGCGACCCTCTAAAAGGTGGAGCTAGTTGGAAAGTAGGAGCTTCTGTGGCTGGCTCGTAAGTTAGGAGAGAAACAGAGAGTGTAAGAATCCTGCACAGTTCTGTGAGGAACAGGATTCTGAACTGCAGAATATTTTTAAGCCCTTTTGCTCATTAATCCTATCATTGCATATACCCATCACTAAGGAGCAGTAAGATGGATTTCTTTAATTAAGCTGGCGCAAAGAATATAAAACTTAATTTCTGGAAGGAGTACGAATCTGACTGCAGGCTCATAGGGAGATTCAGTTCCTGTGGCTTGTGGGCTCTTTGCAGAGGCTTGTGGTGTTGTGACATTCCTGTTGCTGTCGCATATATAGGCACTTGTGCTGACCTTCCTGATGTGTTGTCAAGTTGCTTGTGCAGGGATTTTTCCATTCTGCATCCGACTGCACAGTGTTGTGGGAGAATGCTGTGCTGTTGTAGATTACAGAATAGAAATGGTTTAATTAGAAAACTGTTGAGTTTTATGTCAGGGCACTGAAAAGAGGAAGAGGTCACCTGGGACAAATGTAGGAAGGGGAATGTGCTTGTTGCTGGTGTCTGCTGTCAGCAACAAACCAGGATCATCCTTTTTGTCACTGAAACCTGGCAGACTTCATCCATCAGTGTTGGGATCTGTCAGTGTCTGGGTCCAGTGAACAGATCAACTTTAAACTCTCAGCTGGGAGAAAGAAGTCCTGTACAAGGCGTGCTGCCTTTGGTGTTGGTGGCCAACAGCCAGCCGGGGATTGCACTTGTGTGAGACTGCTGAACTCAAGCCCTGCAGCCTGGGCTCCTGCTGACACAACTCATGCTTTGCATACCCTTCCTTGCTTCTCCAGTCAGCCTTGTGGGAGAGCTGTATCAGCCAAGGATGCAGCCCTGCTCTGTTCCTCAGAAAAGATGGGGCTCTGGCATGACCTTTGCAGAGCAGAGGGAGTCCCCACAAGAGAGGATTCTAATGCCATTTGGGGTGAATTTCAACTCTTTCTGAGACCTGGCAAGGAACAGAGGCCCCTATTACCTTCATCTGTGTCCAAGCTGAAGATTAAACTGCCTGACCAACTCCATTCAGTTTTTGAAGCCAGGAAAATTTATAGAACTTAAAACATGTTAGTGGTTGTTGGAATTACTTTCTGAGTATATGAATGGGGAAATCCATTGAGAGAAAGCCTGAGAGTAACACATTCAAGCTGAAGGGGCATCAGGTCACCTGTGATGCAACCTTGGTTCCTGAGAGACTCACTTGGAATGCTGATTACCTCATGCCAGAATTTTGCCTGGTCTCCCAAAGAAGTCAAAAGGTCACAGTTGTCCTAGCCCTGCAGGGTACTTGTCTGTGCTGGAGCCGATAATCTCCCTTCTCTGTTATTAAGGCTGAAGAAGAGTTAGTAAAAGCTCAGAAGGTGTTTGAAGAGATGAATGTTGATCTGCAGGAGGAACTGCCTTCACTATGGAATAGGTGAGTGCTGTAAGTTTTCCCATGGGCTGGTTGGAAGGAAGCAAATATCCAGTCTGTTCTTAGTCTGGACTGGGTGTCTGCTCTTCTTTTCTGGATCATCTCTGTCCTAGGACTTCCCCCCAGTCAGATTCATAGTCTGCTTTCTGTGCTTTGCTTCATGATTTTCCTGAAAAGTGCAATTTTATCACAAAGTGAAACTGTGTTTCTCTGCTTTATCTGATTAATCCTTTTGCCCTACTTTCCTGGAAGACTTGACAGACCATGGATTTGCCATAGCACCATTCGCATGTGGTGATGCAAAAGGAAGGTGAAAGGAACAGACTGACATTTAGCTTGAAGGATGCACTGTAGGGCAGCAGAAGATGATTTATGGGGAGGACACAGTGAAAAGCAGTAAAAACTTCCTAGAGTGTCCTAGTTTCTTATTTTTGAATGCAGTGATTACGTCCATGCTGGCAATGCTGGTCTGTGGGGGATGGAGAGAGTGGGCCGCAGCAGAGTGGGAAAGCCAAGTGCCTTCACTCCCCTTTCTGCCCAGCCTGGGTCAAGACTCCTTGCTCAAAGCAGCCTGCAGGCCTAGCTGAGGAAGGAGCTGGAAGGGATACAGGCATCTGGGTGTTTCCTTGTACAGAACTGTGATGCTGCTGGCCTTGGAGAGCATCTCTCTCCCTTGCTCCTTCAGCTGGATGCTGGTAGAGCACTCTCTGTTGGCAGCTGGCAGGCTGGCTAGAGGCAGCTGGGAGACAGGCAGCTGCTGAGATTTTAAGGTGCCCCAGGTTGTTCTCAGGCTCCTGTTATCCAGCTGATCCTTCTGCTTCCGTATTGCTTTCTGTTCCTGTCCTGTGCTTTCTTACTCTTTCTGCCTCTGAAGCAAACAGTTCATGCTTTTTTCTTGCTGGGCTGCTGAGGGACTTCACAGGGAATTAATGGTTGCTCTCCTAATTTCACCACCTCTCCCAACACTCTGCATCACAGCCTCTATCCTTTTTCTTTCCATCTTCCTACTCTGGCACTCTTTTTTTTTGCTGCTTTCATATTTTTTTCTTTCGTTCCTCCCTGCCCTGCACTTCCCTCTCCCTTTAGCCAGCACAAATTCAGATCCTATCCCACTTGGTCTCCTTCTCCCCTTGGACATGTTTGCCCTGTACCTGGCCTTTGTTCCATCACTCACCTCACACTTCCCTGCCACCCCTCTTTTCCCACATGTACCAGACCTGACAGAGTTGAGTGTGAATGGGAATGGTGAGTGGAAGGTAGCAGAAGGGATAGGATTTAAAGGTTTGGGGAGAGCATTGTGTCCATTAAGTTATTTTGTCTTGTTTTTCATTTGACAGTCGTGTTGGTTTCTATGTCAACACATTCCAGAGTATCGCAGGCCTAGAAGAGAATTTCCATAAAGAAATGAGCAAGGTAAGGCAACTAACAACTTATCCTACTTCTCCTCTCTCCACTGTTAGTAAAAAACCTAAAGAAACCAACCAAAAAGCAAAACAAAACTAAAAAAACAACCAAAAGAATGGCTGGAGAAAATGGCCCTAAGTAAGAGGAAAAGATAAACTCTTAGTTTTTTACTTTGGACTAAGGCTAACTACTGACATAGTAATGAAAAGTGGTGGAGCACAGGGAAGAGCTCACAGGGCCATGTGATGTGGGGAGTTTGTGTCAATTGACAGTGCTCATTTGCAGATCCACCGAGGAAAGGGAAGCCCTTCTCAGACCTATGTCTTGATGCCTTTTTTTAGTTCATCTACGTTATGGATCTGTAACCTATAACCTGGGCACACTCAGCATAGTATCTGTTTTCCTCCCCCTCTGCTGCCTGGCAGCAGGTTGCTGTGTACCCTCACCTGGCATAGCTGTGGGATTGAAAACAGCAGGGAATCTGCCAGTCTGCAAGTTGGCTGAAGACTGAGACCTGCCTTGCTCCAGTCCCTCAAGAAGGCACTTCCCTACAGTACCTCTCTGCTTTGGCTTCCTTCTTGCCCTGTGACCCAAAAAAGACATTTGAGCATTTAGCATGGCCCTTATATGGGCTACCAATTTGTCATGAGCCGAGAATCACAGCAGTAAGCAATGTTGTAAGCTGGTGGTGGCAAGCTGGATCCTGGTACTCTGTGCTATCACCCAGAGGAGACCTCAGGACCAGTGTGTGGGAAAGTCGTTTGCAGACTGGTGCATTGCTGGTGTCGTTTGCAGATATCCTGAATTCCTTAGGTCTGTATGCTGCTTCCAGGAGCTGCACACCCTCTGTAAATGTTGCACTAATCTTGAGGAGGAATTGAGAGCCCAGCTGGAAAACCCTTATATTCCCTCCACTCCCCAATGTCATCTTGACAACAAGGCAGCTGCTAAGCAACAGAAAACATTATAATCCTTCAATTCCCAACACTCAGAGGCCCTCTGCCTTGGTGTAATGCATCAATTTTGAGCCCTGCTGACATTTTATGGGGTCTTTTCCAAGTAATAGCTTGCTCTTCTCCACTGAGGGATGAACTAACTGTTAAGAATAGGGAGGATTGTTATAATTATCAACTTGTTGCTGTTAACTTACATTCAACAAAACATGGGAAAGATGTTTGTTAGACAGGAATTCTCTTCTTGTATGATGTCAGAATTTTTCTTTCTTGAAGAGTTTTGTATGAGAGCAGGGATTTTGCTTTGTTCCATAAGAACCATCTGTTTCTTATTACTGCTACAGCATCCAATTAACTGCTGGTGTTGCCTGCAAAATGCCCTCAGCATTGATTGCATGGGATCTCTCCTCCTACCAGTGATAAATCTGGCGTCTCCTCTTGTTTATGGATTGGCTATTTCAGAGTAGGAGTGTCTGGAGTGACTATTGCAGCCTTTGGTTCCAGAGAGACTTTAACCCCTAATATTTCATGTCTGCAAAGATATTCAGGTCCTGTCCAAATCTAGATGGCCCAGGTAGCCTGTGAAGTTAAAGCTTGTTGACTGGAAGTCCAGCTGCCTTTGGCTCCACAGTTGAAATGGCCATATCCTAAGCTTTGATAAGCAGGTCTGAGGAACAGTTTTTGGCTACAAGTCCAGAGTGAAGCTTCAGTTCTAGCACCCAGATCCTTAGATAAACACTCATCCTGCTTCTGCAGTGGTACCTGACAGCACACCAGTAGGGGCAGGTGACAGAGAAGCAAAGAAGATGATCTGTAAGGAAGACAGAGCATTACCATGAGGTGCCAGCAGCTCTTCAACAGTTCAATAGCATTTCATACTCCACAGATAAGTGGAAACAGATTGAGGTATGGTCTCTTGGGACAGCTGGAAATGCGTGCATGTCTGGGCACAAGCCTGGGTCAGTCTATACAGGCCAGCCCAGACTCTCTTCTGTCACTTGGGCTCTTTTCTCATTCTTTTTCTTTCTTTTGTTTTTGTGTTTTGCAGTTGAACCAAAATCTCCATGACGTGCTACTGGGTCTAGACAAGCAGTACTCAGGCAATGCCTTCCCTGTTAAAGCACAGCCCAGGTCAGTAACTGTGGGTAGTGTCTTTCCCTCAGCAGGGGAGGAGGGACAGGGATGTCTCTGCCCAGGGGTATTGAAACCTCCACGTTGTTATTTGGGAGTGATTTGACTACCTGCCAGTGCCCTCCGGAGGCTTCCTAGAACATGTCCAAGATTGAACTTGGGGGTGGGTGACACAATACAATACCTCTTACCTTTCTAGGATGACATCTGGAGGCCTAAACTTTTACAAGGTGCCGATGCTTAGGCAACTGACTCTCAGCTCCGCTTTTTAAAAGTCAAATTCCATGCACCGACATGTGCTACTGAGCTGCCCACCCTTCTGCGTCCAGCTGCCCAGCACTTGTCCTATTCTTTCTCTCAAATGCTTCCACCGTGTACCCACAGCTTGAGCAGCAAGAGCCCATTTATTTCCCCATCCTCCTCTTTGGCCGCCCAGATCTGGCATCCTGGTTTTGCCAAAGCCTTATTCCTGTGTACCCAGCTGAAGTGCATTTCCTTTTCTGTGTTGCGGAAGTAGTTGCAGCCTCACTAATATGAGGCCTTCTGACTTCAGAGTGTTTCCAATCTTATGTAGGCAAGGAGTGAGTGTCCTCTGGGCCTTTAGGTTTTTTTCCTCAGCTGGGTCCTGTCCTGTATGGTTAAGTGCAAGTCTGCACATTCTCTAACACTGAGAAGGGAGGGAGAGGTTGGGCTCTGGATTAGGCTGACTGGCTCTCATCCAAGTGTGTGAGTGATGAAGTAGTGTTGGGCTCTGGCTTCCAGCTGCTGCTAGTCCCAAGTGCCGGGCGAGCAGGAGCACAGCCCAAGCCCTCAATTGGGGTATTGATGGAGGGAGGAGGTGAAGTCAGCATGAAGTAAGGACAAGCTGCGGTCTGAGTGCATTGATTCAGAAGGGGTAGATCAGCTGTTGAGACCTCTGTGCTCCCTTGTCACTCCTCCCAGTTTAACCTTGTGCTGCAGTCATGCATAGATGACTTGTGTACCTTCTTCCAGTAATGAGTGTGGTGCTTGCCAGCTCTAAAGAAAGAGCTGAAGTTTGAGTTGAATTTGGTCCCTGAAGTTTGGATTGCTGACACCAGGTTTCAGTGATGCTAGTAGGAATGCTATTTGTGAAAGTAATGTCTTCTTCCCAAGTTAACATGGGCTGTCTGTTGGTCACCACAACTCAACCAGCCTGAAGCCTTGTGTGGGGGCTGTGGTGTCCATCCTCTTGATGCTGTGGCTGTGTTGTCTCTATTGGCAGCACTCTCCAGGGTCCTTAGAGGAGGATGAGGTACCAGGACAGGTGAAGGCTGTAGCCATTGCTTTGTCTATCTCCTTCCTCCTCGTTTATTTTTTCCTTGGTGAACTGATTGCAGACTATAGTGTCAGCCTGGCCCAGAGATATTCGTTGCTGTTGTGGCATGAAGTTTCTGGCCTGAAAGAGCTTTCAATGAACAAATTACCTATCCTGACAATTCCTGCATTCACAAACTCCTGGCTTCATCTAAGGCTGCAGTGGGTGTCTCAGCTGCAGTTCTGTGCTCTTTGTCTGGCTATGAGACCACATGGCCCTAAAACCTGAAACTGAGAGCATGCGCAACAGTTCCTGTATGGGGAGCAATCTGAGTGCTGCTGCTTCATCTCGTATTTGCTGCATTTCGGCTGAGATGCCAGACCTGTCCTAGAGCAACTCTCTTCCTCCTGAGTGCAATGGAGCAGGGTGTTGTAGGAGGATGTAGCAAAGGTTTGCCAAGGTAGTAAATATGTTTTGCAGTGACCAGGAAATGCTGTGAGGGACTTCTGTCTCTGCTGCACATCTGGCCTCTCATTGTGACACAAGGCTGGAGTGAGAGTGTGTGGGAGGAAATAGCGCTCACTGATTTGATTGCTTATTGTGGTCTGCAGCAGGAGCAGATGCTTCCCTAACCCGTTTCTACTGGGAAGGGGATTGGAGATTGATACAATGGCAGGAAATGAATGAGGAGGTGTGAGAAGAGAGGCAATTATCTGTACACATCATTATGATATTCGTGTGAGGCCTTACAGAAATACTACTGTGACTGATGAATCTGATGCTGGCAGTGTAGCACAGTAGCACAGAGCAGCTGCTGTATTTCTGGGAACCTCAGACATGTGTTTGGAATTTGTTTCTGAAAGAGTTTGAACATTCAGGACTCAGATGCCTAGAAGACCTAGTGTTATCCTAATATGCTTGGACAAATTGGACAAAAACATGGTAGGAAGCTGCTGATTAGGTTCCATGTGTAAGACTGCAGATCACATAAGTAAAGGAGAATGGAGAGCTTGTTTCTTTTGCAGCAGTATTCACAGTGGAGAGTAAGGAGCTGTGGAAAAAGGACATTTACGGGACTCCAGTGGTTTGTACAGTTTCCTTTTTCTTCTCTGTGTCCACCATGGCCCCACATTCCAAAGTGCAGGGACAATTCTAATTTGCTCTGCATATATGTAGATCTTTCACAGGCATAAAACCCCTTCTCCTACTTTCTCCAAAACAAGCCATAGCTTTCTAGGAATGAAGGGAAGTGTGTGTGTGTGTGTGAGAGAGAGAGAGAGAGAGAGAGAGAGAGAAAGAGAGAGAGAGATGAGATCGTGTTAACTTAATTACAGTGAGTTTTATGACACCAAATTAAATGGTGCATGGAAGCTACCTGGTTTACCTGTGCCATCCTGTAACTGAAATGATTTGCGTGCCATCCTCAACAGAAAGAAAACTAAACTGTTCGCCAGGCTGAGGAAAAAGATGAGCAGGTATCGGTACGGAGAGCAGCATTTCGATATGTGTTTGATTTAGTTCCTAAAACTGGAGAGGCTGTTGCTGGAGTCTTAACAGCCTGGCACGTGTTAACCCTGTGGTGGGAGAGGGGTCCTTTGCATGATACAATGTGTTGATGGCTGCTGGGTGCCGCTGAGATCTGTGTCTGGATAATCCCATTAACTGCTTGTGTGCCTGGTTTGAATCCTTGCTTCTTTTCCTATCTTAAGAAGGCAGTGTGAAAACTCAGGTGTTGTCTGTCCGGTTGTTTTTTGTGTGATGGAAAACACAGTTCTGGGTTTTCCATGGGAAATACAATCTAATTTTGGGTTTTTAACAGCTTCTAGTTTTCCCTAGTGGGTTTGCCCTTTTAAACAAGTCTGAAATGCTGTATTCTCATTTTCTGCCTGGCCAAGGAGAACCAATAGGCAGGTCTTTCACACTCAGAAGTCTTACCCTTTCTACCTGTTGCAGTTGGGAGGATGATGAGGTGGGAGAAGGACACTTTCAGCTTTGCTCCTTACTTGCACTGTTCTTGAGGATCCTCATGATTTTGCTCTATCTATTTAAAATTTTGTGCAAGGCTTAAGGAAAAGGAAGCCTATTGTCTTTTATAAAGACTAATGTCTGCATTGTGCCTTTCAAGACAGTGATGGCATTGATTAACTGGATTGCTACAATGCCTAGAGTTACCATAGGTCAGGGACTCTGACAAAAACATGCTCTGGAGCAAAGCCGGAGTTGCTGCATAATTCCTCTAGTGTTGGTACTCCCTCCATTGGGTTCTTGTAGGAAGAAAGAAATTATCAAGATGGTGTCCTGCAAGCAGTAAAAGCAAGTGCTGGTGTATTGGGATCCTTGCTTTTCTCATTCTGGCTTCCAGGGCCAGGGCAAGTCATGCAGCCCTTCTCTTTGTCTCTGCCATGCATCCTTTGTAAAGTGGGAGTTTGGGGAGCAGAGAACGGTAATTGCACAGGGAAGCTGATGCGCAGTTCTTGATACTTGTATCCTCAAATGAAAAGTAGTGAAGCAATGTCTTGTGTTGTTACTATTCTGAGGTTTTCTACTGTAGGAAAAGGAGGATTCACTGGAGTACTTTTCTAGATGTCTGTCTCCAGTCTTAGTTGGACCAGTGTTGTAGCTGCACCAAGCAGGAGATCTAATATTTCCAGTCACTGAGAATGGATGGATGCTACAGCAGAAGGAGAGCTAATAAATCTCACCTCTATGAGCTCTAGCCACAATGCCTTACTGCTCTGCTTTGATAAAGTCCAATTGGCCCAGCAGTTAAGGTGCCTGACCTGGGCTCTCCTAGGAATTTCTGCTGTCAGAGGAGCTGCTGGAGTCACAGAGAGATGTGCAATTCCTGGTGCAGGGAAGGAGGGTCTGGCACTTTGTCAGTCTTTGATCTTCAGCAAGAATGTACATTTGTGCCATCATATGTTTGGGTATGTAGGTGCTTCTGCAGATGTTACTCTGCTCTTCCAGAACAAATGAAGCAGCCCTATGAAGAGTCTGGGAGCTAAGCAGTGTTAAAGGAAGCTGGGGGATTTTGACTTTCCCTTCAGCTGGAGTAACCGCATTAGACCCTGTTCCCAGCTCTCTATTTGCAGAAGAAAGTTGACACCCCCTTCCCTTCCTTGCCTGATATTCCTGGATTTGGCATCACTTTCCAGTTGCTCAGGGGAAGGAAAAAGAGTGCAATGACCTTGTTCTTTTGGCTTGCTTTTAGTGTGGTACTCATGTTTGGTCAGTGGGTACAGTCCCCACGCTCTTGCTTTTTCCTGTGTTTCCTGGAGCAAGCAGTTTGCTGGAGACAGGACTTTGCTCTGTATGGACAGTGTGTGCTCCCTGAGGACATGTGAAGGACACAGGATCCTGGTGGCCATCTCGCTTGGCGCTGGTTGCGCTGGCTAAATTCCTGCAACAAGTGCAGGAATGAAGGTGCTGCTCAGGGATTGAAAAAGGCTCAGCCAAAATTAGCACTGGCATTTTCCTGGGGAGACTGGCCAGCACATCAAACAAGCTGTAAATAGTAGTGACTTAATGAAGGCTTTGGTGTGGGGCCCCTCACAGCCCAGTTTCTTCCCCTCAGCCTACAAGGGATGACTCACATGGGAGCCTTTTACCAATTTCTCTCCAAATTAAGTCCTTGCCAGGCACCAGAAATAAGGCACTACAAAGCTGTTTCATGGCCTTTAGAAAATAAGCCTGAACTAATTTCTCACTGGGAGAAATGGCCTTTTCAAGTCCCCAGAAGGAAAAGTTTCATCTGGCCTTGTAGGCCAGTTGATAGTCACTAGTCCAAGTATTCCCAGTGTAGTCTGCCTATTTGAGAAGTCCTGGCAGTCTAGGTGTAGGTCACTGTCCCCCATCTTCTCCAAAGTGCTTTCAACTCTGGGGAAGGTAACATGTATTTTTTTCCCCACTCTAGCATCAGGGCATGTTTTCTGTCATTTCCTGCTGTTTCCTGACTCACATTTAGATCAGGACTTCCTTACCTTTACCCTCCAACTGCTACTGCTTTTAATCTGTAGCACAACTTTGTAAATTTAGCAGAATCCTTCACACAACCTAGTGTATTGAAATGATTTTTGGGAACCTTTGAGGAAGGCATAGCCAGTCAGACTGAAGAGCTGCAAGGGTTGGTGTACATGTTCTTTGGTCTCTCCACTTCCCTTTTTCCCCTCTTCATTTCCCTCTTTTTGCCTGGGTGTGTGTGCTCCTGGTTGAGAGCTGCTGGCAGAGAATGTCATTGGGTTTGTTGCATCATGTTGGTGTGCTGCTGGCATCAGTGTCATCAGAAGTGTCCAACCTGCATGTGGACCTGAGACCAAGTGCTTTGTGGGGAAATGTGTGTGTGGGATGTGGATATGGGGCGAAAGCGGGGGAAATGGGTGAGGGTGAAATGAATGAAGAGGAAATGGGATGGGGAGCTTGAAAGCTGGAATGCTGAACAGGGTGTGATGCTTGCTTGGAAGGGTAGGTTTGTTGAAATGCCTTGCTATCCTTTCTTCCTGTTGCTATCCCCCACTTGTAAACAAATGTTTAGAAATGAGGCTATCATGCATGTTAGCCGATGACACCATAACTCAGGCATCCAAGTGTGAGTGGATGTACATGTCAGAAGCTCTGGCCTCTCTTGGAACAGAGCATAGAAATAAATGACTTGATGTTCTTTCAGAATCAGGTCTGCATTGCTCTATTCCTGGCTGTATGCCAGGATTTATTGTCCCAGGTTGTAGGAAAGGATCTGTTTCAGCCTCTCCCAAGGCCTTCAGCTTCACAAGGACTATGACTTTATAAGTGGAGGCAAATATCACTCCCTGTAGATGAATTTACACAACCCTTTTGCAATATGCTGTGATATTTTGTTTTCAGCTGTGTATAGTTGTGCCAAACTGTAACTACTTCTGCTGAAATAGCCCCCACCAGCATATGTACTTCTGTATAACCTGAGATATATTAATTAGTTGATTTTGGGGAGCTGAATTTCAGCCAAAATTATTCACCTGTTCCAGACAATTTGGTTGAGAAAACGGTTTTACCTTCGTCCCTCTTGAAATTCTCTGGTAACCAACCTTTTCCAAAATTCTCTTGAATTTGTACTTTGAAGCACAGACTTGACATCCAAGCAAGGCATGCCTGTAGGGAAAGGTGTGTGCCTCTTGCCATTTGTTTGAAAAATCTGCCCAAATCTATCCAAGCTATGAACCAACAAATGTCATTGGCCTATTCTTCTTGCAGCTTAATTCCCTGAAGAATCCCTCTTCACTGTGTGTCAGAAACAGTCCCAGAATAAAGACCAACTGGGAAGACTTTTCCTAATAGAGAAATCTCGATTAGTAGCCAGAACCTCACTGTTTCTTTGCTGTCTGGAATGATCCCTGAAATCTCCTGCTGCTTTGCCTCTCTTTTAGCTTAGCCAGTTTGTACCACAGAGAAGAATACAATATTCTATGGTGATAGCCTTAGTTCAAGTGTTGTGAATCTATTAGTCATAACCCATGCAGGTGTCAGTAGACCACCACACAGAAAAATTCTAGAATTTAGAATTAAATACTCAGCAAAGAACTCCTTTCCCCATCTGCTTCCCCAGTGTTAAAGACTATGACTTAATGTCAGGCACTTAGGTTAGAATGTAGCAAAATTAAGGATGCCTGGTTGTTTTGTTTTTTGTTTTTCTGTGTCTGAGGCAAGTATATAAATTCTGTAGAAATTTAGTGAGTAGCGTGCTGCAAAGTAATGCTGCTACAGTGTGTTGGACTTCAAGTGACTCAGCAAAGATGCTTCTCAGAAGCTCATTGAGGCTGCAAACATCTTCACCTCATGTGTCTGGGCACTGAAGCACAGAGATAATGGAGGCCACTCATCTGGGCTGGTTAGTACAACTTCTCCTAGGCCTGGCTCAGACTTCTCTCTCTTTCTCTTTCCCTCTCTCTCCCTCTCCCTCCTTTTCTCTCTCTGCTTCCTTCAGTGACAGCACCCCAGCGAAAGCAAATAAAAGCCCCTCGCCTCCACCAGATGGATCTCCCATCACCAGCCCTGAGACCAAGACTGTCAACCATGAGCTGGAACCATCCACTTTGGAAGCACCTGGGGCAAGCATCCCAAAGTCACCGTCTCAGGTAGTGTCCCCATGACATTGACTATGTCTGCAGTATGACCACTGATGGCACAAGCTCTGTGAGTCAAAGACATCGAGCAGTTGCTTTTTCGGACCTCATCCTGCTACTGAGAATGCAGAATATGACATGATGGTTGTTCTCTTTCACTGGTTCCTGAGAAAGTTCCTGAAAATTCAAGTTGCTTATTGGTCATATCTGTATCATATAGGGTAGAACTGAGTCTCTCTGATTGGCTTTGCAGGGGAAAGGCCACTAATATGTTTTGCTGTCTGATACGATGGCCAAGAAGATCCAGGGAGGATGGAGTTGTAGCTAGGCAAGGAAGTTTGTTCTTAACATTTGAATTAACTTGTGGAATTCAGTGGTCCAATTTCTTCTCAAGAACTTTTGTAGCTGAGGAAGGTTAAAATAAAAAAGTGTAGTATTAATAAGTAGAACATCTGTACTATTATGCCAAAAATAAAGGGATTATATTCTTATGCTATGAAGAAATTAGGGTGAGTTCCAGGAAGAAGACTGTCCATTATATGGAGTCTGATACCTTCTATTATGGCCTTCGTTAGGTCTTTCCTTACACAGGAGATAGCCAGAAGCATATTCAAAATAGTAGATGTAGCTACTCAATGTATCATATGATATGTTTTACTTTGGGATTTAAGGAAAATAAAACATTTACTTCATCTTCCTGTCCCTCTGTTGCTGAATGGAGGAAAAACTTTGTAGGGAAAGGTAGTAACTAGGCCAAATTTATATCTGGTCCCAATCCTTGTATCTCAGTAAGTGGGACACCAGGGAATAGCCTTCCAGGAATAATTAAAGCTGAGAGGAGTTCTGGCCTAACTGGTTAGGGAAATCATATTGCCTCTGAAGAGAGTCGTGTGCAACCTATAATTTCTTTGCTGTTGCCATATGTAGCAACACGATTGCAAATCCAGGCCTGTGGGGTAGGCTGTGTCCTGTTCTGGATAGCCTCTCACAGTATTTTTCTCTCCAATGTGTTTTTGATTTTTAGGACTATCTAGGGACAGGAAGGGGATGTTTCTGCATTGGCAAAAGGTTCCAGCCCCGTGAGATGTGTGGATGCCTGGCAGTGTCTTTTCAGGACTTCTCCAGGGTCTCTGCACAGCTCAGCATTGCACAGCTTAGAGTGGCTCCAACCACAGCCCTGGATAGGACCTTGGAGTAGGCTGTTTGTATGGGGCAGAGATGATAGTATATCCATAATTGCCCTTCTGCTGAGGGTTATTTT
The DNA here is from genome assembly GCA_013400415.1 of Scytalopus superciliaris. Classification (NCBI taxonomy): domain Eukaryota; kingdom Metazoa; phylum Chordata; class Aves; order Passeriformes; family Rhinocryptidae; genus Scytalopus; species Scytalopus superciliaris. The sequence goes on from VXBX01006401.1 coordinate 419,794, forward strand.
TTTTCCCCCCAGAGATTTCCAGAATGTAACTAAAATTTGGAATAAGAAATTGTACAGATTTTTTAAGCTATTCACAGCAGACTTCGCTCACCCTGCCAGTGGACTTGTCTTAATGAGTTTGGCTTCTTCTCTTTCCCTTAAATAGCACACATAACCCTTGTTTTTGCCAGCCTGCAAGTGCTTTCTCATTCACTTGCTGCCTGCCTGCCCACCCACAGGAACTGTGCTAGAAGCACCCCTTGCCAAGCAGAATATTCCAGTGCAGCCCGGCTGGAAGCTCGGGTGGGCCATAGGCGAGACTGAAATGGTATCTGCAGCTTGCAGCGAATGCTGCCACCGCCTGGCAGCTCTTTCCAAGTCTATATTTAATTCATCCCCCCAGGCATCACTACAATGACGAATAAGAGTTCCACTCCACACTAGCTGATAAGAGATGGAGCTGGCTCCAGAGGCAGGGAAGATAAGGACAGGAGTTTCACACTCAGAGCCAAGCCTGGTGTCTGTATGGATAAAGTCTAGAAAGTGTGTGTCAGCTTGCCAGCCAGCTGGGAAAGACAAGTGTCTGCTCTCTCAACAGTGCTCAACTTTAATACTGAAATCTTCATGGGTCTTATTGCTTTTGACCTCTGGGTAAGTGATTTTGTTCAACAGTCCTCCAAGGGAGGCTGGGGGGACCTCACCCTCTGTAGGAGGATGGAGCAAAAAGCAACAAGTAAGAGCAATTTTCTGGCCTCTTTGTGCCTGAAATACTAATGCAAACCATAAGCAAAGGTTGTGGAAAGAAAGACAGCAAAACAGGAGTGGCCAAATAAATACTAACTAAATTTTTAATTGTTCCCTATACCAGAGGAAAAAAACCCAACCTCTTTTACTGTCCTTTAATTCTTGAAAACAGTTTATTTCTGTCTTTTGGAAGAAGTGAATGCTATCAGCTCGCTGCAGACTAATTTGATGATGACACGGGACTTCAGGGAGTCTGTGAAACTTCAAAGGTCAGACTTCTGCTCTCAGTTACACCACTGAATTGCTGTCATGAGACTTGAAATCAGTGCAGCTGTGTTGAATTTGGTCAGATAAAGCTATGTGGGGTCCAAGTCAGCAGTAGAATTTTAGTGGATTCGCTTTATTCTAGGCAACAGAGTAGTTAGTGAGTGGAGAAGTTATGGATATAATCCAACATCAATATGCAATCATCTTGTGTTTGGAATATGATTTTAGACTGCTGTTGAAGGTAAGGCTGGATAGCGTGGAAGTGGTGGTGTCAAACACTAATGCACTGGATGGAAGGAGACTGACTGTATTAGAGAAATAAATAGCAGAAGAATTGTGATATTTTTGACTTTAGAGTTAGTAACTGGAGTCTTCCATTTCTGCAGAGGGTGGCTCTATTCTCAGAATAGCTTTTCCCTGACATTTCTGGTCCCTGGAGATTTTCAGAAAGGGATTGTTCTCAGGGAATATGGACACACCACCTTCTTCAAACAGTGAAAAGTTGGAAGTGAACACACTATTTTCATTATTTCCCCTAGTTAGCTATTTAGGGGAAAATTGTGTGTTTTCATACACACTCATTCTGTCTTAAGTAGGTTAACCCAGTAGAAAACTGGGCATGTCCTTAGGAATCTAAATAAATGTCTTGTAGAGCTCAGTTATAAGCTGGAAGAACATGAACACAGAACTAGGAGTCATGGATTTCTGTGTTTCAGATCTGGGCTTGACACTGGGTGCACACTGTCAGGTCTCTGAGTCTTGCTGCGTTGGGATCCTAGGCATAATGACCAGATCAAGTAGCTGTAAAACTTCATTGTAAATGAAAAGCACTGTCACTGCTGAGCATTGCTTTGGTGCTGGGATCTTGTGTGGCTGCTTTGTTCCAACACAGTAGCAACTCCTCAAAGTCTCATTTGATCTAGATTTGGTCATTAAGCCTTTGGCACAGGAAAATGTCAAAAGGATGGAGATGGGTTGATCTAGAGAGAACCTACCACCACTTCCACGGGGTTGTGGATGCAGTGTCAGGCTGAGTGTTAAGCATTATGGTGGGTATTAGGAAGTATTAGAGTTACAGGGTCAGACAGTTTTATGCATTTCCTGGGATCTCTGTTTGGAAAACATGACTTCAGTAGTGTCAATGCTCATTGGTGAAACTGAGAGCAGAGTTGGGCTGACAGCGGTCTCGGCTTCTCAGGACGTGGAGTTTTCTTGCCTAAAGTCAAGATGTTGTAAAGAGCTCTTTCAGACCTTTCTTACAGCACACTGATAACCAGTGCACCAGAGAGCCAGTACTGGGCAGATCAGTCTGTCCTCATGGTCACCTACCCATAATAGGACAAACTGAGTGTTCTCTCATTCCCTTAGGTATGGTAAGTATGGCAAAGGGAGGCAGTGCTGGCTGACTCTATTGGATCATGTTCTCAGTAATTGATCTGCTCCCTTCCCAGTGGTTGTTTTGAAGGTTGCACATGCTTTAATTATGTATGCATGTCCTGTCAATGCATATTAATTGTGTTACGCTTCTCCTCTGCAGAGGGAAACTTGCCCACGGCTGAAGTGTAACTAATGATGCCAAACCTTCTCTGGAGGCGTGTGGTTGTTTATTTTGTTTCAATTCAACCCTTCACCCCCCTTCACCTCTCTCTTCAGACAGAGTTGATTGGATCCTACTCTATGCCAGTGGTTGTGATTTCCCTCACCTTCAGTTTTTGTGACTAACCTGGATCCTGTCTTTGGTTTTTTTGGGTGTCGCCGTCTGTGCTGTGGCCATGTGCTCACTTGCATGCAGTTGAGGAAAGGGCCTCCGGTGCCTCCGCCTCCAAAAGTCACCCCCTCCAAGGAGATCAAGCAGGAGAACATCATCAGTCTGTTTGATGACAATTTTGTCCCTGAGATAAGTGTGACAACCCCTTCGCAGGTTAGCTGCTATGCCCTGCCTAATTTTTGTCTGCCTCTGAACTTTTCCTTTTGAACTTTCTTCTCTGTCAAATCATGAGATCTGGTCAGGTGAAGGAGGAAAACAAGCTCAGCATTGGACCTTGGAAGGCAAAGGGTTAGATAGCAGGCTGCCTTAAAGAGGAGGGTGGCAAGAAGGCAGCCTTGAGTAACACGCTGCCCTTTGAGAGCTTTCATTCATAGAAGAAACAGGAGCCAGTCAAGATGCCAGAAAGTAATCACTGCATTTGTTCAGCAGCAATACACATGGATTATGTCTCTCCTCATATCCTGTGATATGCTCTCTCTAGACCCACTGATCCTGAGTGTGAACAGAGCATGTTTTTTCTGCTCATGTATGGCCCTGCTGACCCAGTCATCTCTACCAGTTCTGGGAGAAGGCAGTTTTGTGCTCTCTATGCCTTCACATGTAGGGTTTGTGGCTTGAAGTCCATGCCTGCACAGGGAAGGCCAACAGGAATTGTATGAAGTTGCAAAGGACAGCTGCCTGCAGTTAGATGGGTAGGACTGTACCTGCTGTTAAGACAGCTGACACAGTCTGTCAGTATTTCATGTTATGTGGCACCCTTTGAAGCCCTGAAAGAGGAGAAACATTGTCCAATTATATACTTTCCTCTTCACTTTGCCTTTGATATATGTCACTGCCAAGAGAGGATGCCCAGGTGGGGAGTTCTGTGCTGGATCTGGGAGAAAGAAAGTCCTTACATATGCAAAAGCCTGACCAGATTTCTGGCTATATCATGTAATATCTGCATATACTTTATATATATTTTTAATATATATATGTATATGTGTATATATATATTTTTCCCCTAAATTCTTGTAAAAGCACAAATAATATCTCTATTAGTGCTCATCTGAGACTCATTCCCTAATTTCTCTTTGCATCGTGCTGCTCCATTGCCTGTGGTTCACCACCTTCCACCCATCTGCTGAGGTGCAGAGAAGAAGTGGGGAGGGAAGGAAGGAAGTCCATGTCAGATTTTTGCATTGCAGAGTGGAGAGATGATTTCACATCAGTGTTGGAAGGTGGGGACCGCAGGCAGCTGAGCAACTCTCTATCATTTTCTGTGCTTCCTTCTCCTGTAATGTAATGGACGGCTCTGTCTGCCCCATGGTTTATATCATGTATTTCCATGTGAATGCCAGCCTTCAGTCAGACATGCTCTTGTGCACCTGCTCAGTGCTCTGACTCAGGATGGGATGTACTGTGACTTTCAGTCAGGTGGGAGTCCTGAGAGAGGATTCTGGTTGCTAGAACAATCTTCACTGAAGCACCCACCAGCCCTTAACACTCGGTGTGTTGCCCAAGGCTGTTCCTGTCAGATGTCTTAGTTCCAATGAACTGTCTTGTGGGAAATGTGGATAAAGGCAAGGGGTGGGTGCTGGCCATTGCATTTAAGTCTTGAATGGCAGGTAAGACTATTCCATGACTGCAGCCTTTGATGTCTTACTACCAAAAAACCCTAAAGATTGGAGTTGGAACTTCTCTGGTGGGTAGCCTGGACGTGCTGGAAGAGCACACTAGAATGCCATTTGGCTTTTGTCTTAACAGTCAGGGTTTACTGTTGTGAGGCGAGAAAGCTTGATTCCTTATCTTGTCCTTGTGGATCTCAAAAAGACATGTTTATCAGGGACAGAAAAGTCCGTAAGAGAACTGGTGTAAGAGGAAACTAGAGGAGGTGAAAATGATGGTGGTGGTGGTGGTATTTAGAGGACTTCTCATAAATGGTGTGTCTTGCTACTTTCTAGAAGTTTTTCCATTGCGGGGCTATGATAGAGCTGTGGAGACCAACCTGCCACATTTTGTTGGAAAGGTCACTGAAGCAGTAGGGCCGGTGAGCTGCTGGTCAGAGGAAACGGGCAAATCTTCCTGAAGAGAGCAGCTTCCTCTGAGGCTAGGTTAGAAAGAAGTGTCGTGTTGTGGTTAGATTTAATCTCAAACGCAAAAGTGATCTTTCAGTTTTGAATACCAATGACTTGTGTCCTGTGTAGTGACTGTTTTATTAATAGCAATCAGCAAATGTGTCATCATTGTCCTTAGGCAGAGTATTAATCACTCAAAGGGAGTTATTCTGCTGACTTTGTAGAGTAGCAAAGCTTCTCAAATTTATGCTTTTTTAGAAGACTCGTCTGTCTATATTTCTGGAATGCCCAGAAATGGAAACCATTGAAAATGGCATTTTTGAACTGAGGAGGGATTCAAATCCCTTACTAGGGTGAGCTGCTGTACTTTGCGTTTCTGTCCCAGAAGGCTGGAGGAAATTAGGAGCTTTGAGAGTTAGCTCTGAGGTCTCTCAGACTTGCCTTCCAGCAGTCTGAGTCATTTTCTCCCTGGATATGTGTTTCTAAGATGGGTTGTATGGATGGCAGCGATTTTGTATGTACCTGAGGGAGTCAGTCTTGGTCTGTCAGTACAAAGGCAGCTGGATGAGCTGCGGGAAAGAGATATAAATAGAACAACAGCCGTTCTGATTCATCAGTGGCAGTGATCCTTTTGACCACAGCGGATCAGATCCTTACAACATGTCATCTTATTTGGCCAGGTGGGAAGACGAATGAGTCTTCGGAAAAGGCTTGGATTTGGTTTACAGTGGCACCCTGTGCTAACTGCCTGTGACTGTAGGCACCAGGCAGTCAGGAGTCACATCAGGTGTTTGCACTGCCACCATGTCTTCTGCGCTTGCAGCTTTTGCTCTGGGATATCACATAGCCTGCCTGTTCTGTGCACGCGTGTGTGTGTGTCTAATGCTCGTACTGCTTTTCTTCCTCACTGCTGCCAAGTTTGATGCCCCTGGGCCCTTCCAGGAGGGAGCCAGCCTGTTGGATCTGGATTTTGATCCCATTAAACCAGATGCCACTGTGGGGAAGGCCCCCACACCCGCGTCCCAGGTTGGTTAATATCACCATCCCTTCTCCCTTTGTAACTAACTGGTTTCCACATGCGGTGTGACTTGCACCCACGTGAAAGGTAATGTGGACCTGAGCTGTGGGTGGCTGGGCCTTATGTGTGAGAGCTCAGACCTGGGCCTTACAGGTAGGCACCTTGGTCTTCTCTGCTGGATGTGCAAGTCCAGTGAGAATCAGGTGGGTACTAGCTTGGCCACAGTCTGGTAGTAGGTGTTTGTGGAATGGTTGTGCTTTGCTCTGATAATCTACTGATTGACACCTCATTCAACATAATGTATGTCCTTCCCTAGTTTAGTATCCTCTGTCTGCTAAATGGATTTAAACTGTTACTCTGCAGATGGGAATTCAGCCTGAGATCTGTGCTCCTGGTATAAAGTGCTCTCAAAGGGGTTTTTAATTAACAGGCAGTTTGATAATCTGCAGTGACTTAAGGTGAATAAAACTGTAGATGGATATTCAAGTAATGTGAAGCCCTGCTTTTTCCATGTATAACATAGCCTGTGATCACAGTTAAGAAGTAGCTTCCTCCCTGGACACAGTGCTGCACAGTGTGGTATCAAAAACGAAGATGCCCAATTCTGGCCTGCCCTGTACCTGATCCTGTCCACCATCAGAGGCAGGTGGACTGCACTTCATTTTATGTCTAAATGGCTGGAGGCTTTGAAATGCATCCTGAATTTGGTTGTTGTCCTCATTGAGTCTTTCCATGTAATATGTATGGACTGGTTATTTTTTGTGGATGCCATTAAAATTTGTAATAAACATAAATGGAATGTTTACAGTATTTCTCCAGTATCATCATATCAAGTAGGCCTGTATGGCACAGATTTTTGTATGAGTGATGCCTCTCTTATTAGAGAGATCAAACATTAAGCATTTGATTCTCCTAAATTAAAATACTGTATTTTCAAGATACTAATTATTATCATAATTTGACACACACCAAGATGGCAAGCTGCCCCTTCTTGGACCTTTAAGTGGACAGATGGACATTTTGTGTCTACTTGCCTTACAGAACAAGCTGCATGCCAGGATAAGCTTTTTTAAAAAAAAATATTTACTAGGATTTTTTTTTTTCTGAAACAACAGTGATAAGTTGGACAATTGGTTATACTGACACAGGATATGAGTATAAATTTTACTTAAAATAGAATTATTTGTTACTCTTCCAGCAAGCAACTAACTGGGTTTTCCAAAACTGCTCAGCAATAGGATATTTGGTGTTCTAATCTAATTATTATTAGCTTCAGAAGTCATTTAAAGAATGAGTCTGAAATTGATAATTTCTAATGATAATCAAACTATAAAACTTACCAAAACCCACTTAATTATCGAAGCAGTCAGATTTATTTTCTGCAGGGTGGGCAGTATGGCAAAGGGGTTAAGGTATTTGACTACTAATCTAAAGATACCATAGAATCATAGACTGTTAAGGGTTTGGAAGGGACCTGGAAGGTTGTCTAGTCACAACCCCCATGCTCTGGGCAGGGACACTGCACTAGACCAGGTTATTCAAGGCCTTATCCAACCTGACCTGCCAGGGCTGGGGCACCAGTTGATGCCTTGTTCTAAAATCGTGCTAACTATCCTAATAGATATATGGGAACACATTTAACCCTAATGAACCACACACTCAGGAGTTTGGTTTGGTTTGGCTTTGGTTTGGCTTTTTTGATTGATTTTTTCTGACTGTAATCTGCCACTGATAAGTGGATGTGACTTGACTGTCTCCCTTCATACCAGAGGTAGAAAAATCCTTACTCAAATGCCTTGGTACTTATATTTGAATATACAGTAGGGAGGGGTGTATAAATGCAAGTATTAACAAATATTTTCAAAACATGCAGAGATAAGTGCTGTTGAATGTGTATGTCTGCTTCAGTCTGATCAGTGTCTGTAATGTTTGTACTCACTGAAATAATCATGTATAAACGTGTTTTATTTTTGTTGCTCTTTGACATGCTTAGTCTTTACCTTGGGATTTATGGGAGGTAAGAAATTCATATGGCTTTCATCTTTCATCATGTACTGTTCACATGCCAGTGCCATCTCTGTTTGCATACCTGTCTCCTTTCCCTCACTGCTTTTCCTTTCTGCACACTCCAAACCAAAGTTGCTACATGCGCTGCTGAACCCACCTATGCACCTTCTGTGAAGCCCCAAGGGCAACCATGGCACATGTTTGAAAGTCAGGTCTCGCACTTTAAAACTTAGGATTCTACCAATGCACAAACCCATTGCTTTTTCCTGCTAACTCACTCATCTTTCCCTTAGCATAATGCTGTGAACTTCACCTCATACTTAATACCACTGTGGCATCATCCTCACTCTCCACAACACAGTAATTTCTAAACTCTGCACATCCTGTTGGCCTTGTGTGCAATGCATAAATATCTCAGCTGTTCCTCATTGTTACTGCCTGTACCATTGAATATATACACATCTGGAATTGTCTGTGTTGTTTGCTGTTCATTGACCATTGTCAGAAAGGCTGATGTGAATAAGCTCACCCTGTATCGACACTGACAATTAGCACAGGCCCAAGACTTGCCTAGTGTCTGCCACAACCTCAGTTTGGAGCTTGCTGGCAATGGAGACCCTACATATGTTCTGCATCTAAACCAAAACCAGACCCTCATTTATGCCCTCTATATACATCTAGTCTGGGAAGATCCCAGGCTGCTGCAGATTAGCCCTTTGTGAGATACTGTAAGCATAATGACTTGAGTCCCTCTGGACCAACAGCCAGCAGTGTGGACTGAAAGCACATGATCTGGGAAGTCAGACCTGATGCTTGAGCTTGCTGTATCAAACGTTTAAGCTCACAGCCTTGGCTTATGCTGGGGAATTGAGTCCTGCCAACCTTTCCATTCCACAGGGCCAGATCACTACCTAAACTGAGTCAGTGGGAGGACATGACTTAGCCTGGCCTAAGCACTCACTGTGGCCAGTACTCTCCTTCACGCGAGCTTAAGTGATGTTGAGGAAGAGGATTCCCTTGTGTGTTTTATGGCCATCAGTGTTTAACATCTGTCATTCCGCTGTATGTGCATTGTCAGTCTGTCTTTGTAAGCAAGGAAATACTGGTTTAGCAAGGAAAATGCTCATTCCTTTCAAGTGGATGGGCAGGGGTGAGGTATGAGTGTATCTGATTAAGCTGTGCTTACAGTCTTGAGTGTAAGAAGTGTTTTGGGCCATTTCTCCCTTTCTGGAAACTGATTTCACCCAAAGCACAATTTACTCAACTGGGGAATGCTACTAGACAAGATGTTCTCACCACACCAGTTCCCTCCTTGGCATACCATACACAAAGAGCAGAGCTCCCTATAGCTGGGGAATCCTCCTCCTCAAGTTTTCTGCAGTGTTTTTGCTGTAATGTTGTTCTTAGCTGTTGATGAGAGGAGACCTGTATGGTTACATAGTCCCATAGGCCATGAGGTCAACAACTGCATAGAAACTTGAATGCAGCAGAGCTTGCTTAGTTCTGCAGACTGGGAAACTTGCATTTGGTGTGTACGATGCTGCTGTTGGAATAAGGAAAGGTTTAAAACCTGATAGCAGCAGTGAGAAATTCTTCTTCTCCCTGTGGTATCTTTCCATGACTATCAATGCTTTTGTGGACCTTGGGATGCCCCACAGGTATATAAAATAGAAAAATTAGTAGCTGACATGTTGAAGTCCAGGGGATTAATTTAGATACAGTTTCTCTGATTATTAAATACTGTTTTTGCAAATTAGCTGCTTTGAAGGAAAAAACCTCCTGTTGAACTCCTTTTCGCTTGCCCACATAAAAAACATGCTTGGCCAGATAGAGTTGGCCTGGCATTTGTCCCAATTCCAGTTTCACTGAATTCAAATAAAAAGCAACCTGGGAGTGAATTCAATTAAACAGGAAAACCCTTTGTAGCATTTCATATGTATCTGTTTGGCTTAGCACTACCAAAGCTGCTGAAGGAATGCTCTGTAGGATGGGAACAGCTCTGCTCTTTATCATGTCTCATGGCAGTATAGGCCTGTGGACATGGTGATGGGGAAACATGAGAAGGATGTGACAGGAGAGGAAAGCATGTGTTAGATGACACCACTGGAGCAGTTGAAGGTAAAATAATGGATTTTTATCAAATCAAGGATTTATTTCTTTGTTATTGCTACTATTGGAATACTGCTTGGAGCATTGTGCCAATGCATGGCTAGTAGCGAGGTGGGTGTAGATTTAAGGGTTACCATGGTCATTGCTTTACACTGCTCTTTTTTAAAGTCGGGACTGTGAGAATTGCAACATTAAGGAATCTGGACAATGCCTTGTTTCAAATATGATTGTATTCAGGGGTACATGTGTCATGGTTTAACTCCAGCTGGCAACTAGGCACCACACAGCTCATTTCTCTCCCCTTGATGGGATAGGGGAGAGATTTGGAAGGATAAACAAGAAAACTTGTGGGTTGAGATGAGAACAGTTTACTTCAAATAAAATAATAAGAATTAATTATATTGTAAAGGAAAATAACAATGAGAGAAATAAACTCCAAGAAAAACAAATTATGCAAATGAGAAACAATTGCTCACCACCAACCTACTGATGCCCAGCCCATTCCTGAGCAGTGCCAGTTTTCCCCCTAGCTTATATACTGAACATGATGACATATGGTGTGGAATATCCCTTCAGCCAGTTTGGGTCACCTGTCCTGGCTGTGTCCCCTCCCAGCTTCTCATGCTGCCCAGGCTCCTTGCTGATAGGGGAAGAATGAGAAGCTGAGAAGTCTTTGACTTAGTGTGTAGGCGCTGCTCAGCAATAACTAAAACAACACTGCTCTCATCCTAAATCCAAAACGCAGCTCTATACCAGCTATGAGGAAGAAAGTAACTTGTATCCCAGCTGAAGCAGGACGTGTTTATCAAATATATGGGACACGTAGGCATCCTAAAGCTAGTTATTCCTATGTATTAAAAATGGCAAACCTTGGGAGTCTTCCCAGATGCTGCCTGGTCAGTCTCCCATCAGGCTGATTGGCAGCATTAACACTACCAGATGCAACATACTTCCTGCATTGCTGCAGTTTCTGGGAGGGCCAAATGAGTATCTTTAATTTTGTGTTGAAACAGAGTTAGGTAATGTCATGTTGATGCTGGGTCCAGACTAAGTTCCATATCTGGGCATATTACTACCATACTCTTCTGTTTCTGGGAGTAGGCAAGTTCTTAAATATTCTGTGATTGTATCCTTGGAAGTAACATATTGAGAGATCCTTGTCGTTTGGCATGCAAGAGAACATGTATTTACATACAAGTAGGCAATCTAGATGTAATAATAGATACTGTGCATTTGTGAAATAGGTCTGGAGTTTAAATTGTGAAAAGGAAGAGGCACGCAGGATTTGTGGCAGTTTCATTGATTTCCTCTGGAGTATTGCCTGTTGCGTGGCTGAAGCGAGGGAATTCAGGCTTTGCAGTGATTTCTATGAGTTGCAGAGAAAGAGGGTGGAAGAAACATAGCCAGAGCCTGCAGTGTCTCACCTGTTTGCAGCAGATGGCAGCAGCACAGAGCACTGGGGCAGGCTGGGCTGCACTTGGCTGCACACACTTGTAGCTGGAATGAGCATAACTTCCCACCAGGATGACTTTTGTATTGCAGCCTGCAGAAGCAGCCCATGCAGGAGCTGAAGCAGCTGGATCAGAAGCAGCAGCTGGAGCTGAAGCATCTAAAACTGAAGCTGACTCAGGATCGGTAAATACCTCAAGGGACAGCAGTCCCTTTTCTCCATCACATCCCTTTGTTATACAGCAGATATGGGAGACTGGGCTGGGAAAAGAACTGTGTAGCTTCTTGGAAAAACATATCCCAGCCATCTGAGGAGTTACAATGCTCTCACTCAGAGACCAGGCTTAGTTGTTGCATTTTATCTCTGTAATGCTTAGGGAGATGATCTGCTGGAAGATTCACTAAAAGAATTGTCCCTTCACCATCTCGTGAAGTCAGTCCCCAGCCCATGCTGCCCTAAGTTTGTGTTGTCTGCTGGATTTCCCCTTGCTTACCGTTTACTCTACCTACCCTGTCCTCTGGGCTCTGCCTGTGTCCCCTGAATATCCAGGGTTCCTCTTTTTTTGGTGTCATTGCTACCTTTTCAAGGGACTGGAGTAGGTCCCAAGGCAGCTTGGTTCCTATAGGCTATTGCATTTGAGTTGTCTGTTCCATGAGGGCTCTATAAGAACTGCACTGTGACCACAGCCAATGGGAAATGCCAGGCATTATGGTACCAGAAAAATTATGAATCATCTCTGCCCTTCTGCAGCCTTAGGCAGAGGAAGACAGCAGTCACCACTCCTGCCTTCTCACTGCTGCCTCTGCTGTCCTTTGGGGTGTTTTTGCCACTGCCTGGTGTGCTTAGAGAACTCACTGAAGCCATGGCATGATTGGGATGTAGATCTTCCAGGATGAACTTGGAGCTTCAGTTTTGGATTCTCTTTTCTCAATGGCCTTTTTCTTTCCTTGGCTGCCACTGCCTACCAGAGCTCTCTGCCTGCTGTTGTTGTGGAAACTTTCCCTGCAACTGTCAATGGCACTGTGGAAGGAGGTGCTTCATCTGAAAGAGCTGACATGCCCCCAGGATTTCTATTCAAGGTGAGTGTGTGGTGGTAGGGCATTGAGTTCCTGGTGATTATAATTTTTTTTCCTATAATGAATTAATTCCTTTCACTTGGCATGGCCATGGGCTATGCTGTATCAGAAGGCAGAAAGAAGTTGAAGGAGAGATATACTTGCCTCAGTGCAGCTCCATGCAGTTCTACATGTTTCAAAGGACTGTGTAAGAACATCAGCATCGAAAGGTTTTGCTGTGCTGTGTAGCAAAATCACTTCTCTCTGCTGCAATTGTTTCTGTCTTGGTGGTGTGGTAGTGTCAGTCACAAACTCTGGATAGTAGATAAAAAGTTGTGCTCCCAACTGGAAAAGTTAAACTTTGATGCAAGTGGTAAATGAGAAGAATTGGAAACACCAGCAGGAACAGAGAACTCTGTTTGGGGAAATGAGAAAGCCAGGATGAACAGAGAAGAATAAAGGAGTAAAAAGGGAAGGTAGGTGGGTGTTCTGAATATGCCAAAGATCACTCACAGCTTTTTTCAAAGGTAGGAAGGAGTGATTCTGGGTAAGGATAGGCCACAAATGTACATAAGACAGCATAGATGCATCATGCCCTTAAAAGTGAGAAATGACAGCCTCCTGCTGTAGGAACGCTTATCTCTGCTTTAGTCATGGCCATTTTTTTTCTGTGTGTTCTACTAAAAGAATAGCAATAGATGAACAATAGCAGGCTCATAACATTATGCTGGTTACAGGTAGCATTATAGGCTGTAGTGCTAAAAGTGGAGAGCTGTGTTTTGAAATAGAAAAGAAATTAAGTGCGAATATCAAAGATAAAACATGGCAGGATATCATGATCCAAACTAATATTCATTCAAAGATCCAGACTAATATTCTTTCCTACATTTCCTCTCCCTGATTGCTGTGACAGAGGTAGGAAGCTATAACATCTAATATTCTTGCAGTTCACCTGCAAAAAGAATACAGGACACTATTCAAGTGAACACAGGCTATGAGGTTTTTAGCCCACGCCATGGAAATTTAACCCTCCTAAAGGATAGGGAGGTGGTGATACATAATAAGTTGCATGAGACTCACCAGGATGCCCTTGTGGCCAAGGCAAGCTGCATGCCAGGCTGTACAAGCCTGTAGCCATTAAATTAAGGGAAGGGGTTATTCTTCTGGATGTGGCATGTGTGATCCAAGCTTGCCCTGCCTTAAGCATCAGGGTGGATCAGATGGCCTTCAAATGTGCTTTCCTACCTGTATAATCCAGTGAATCAGTGAAGTGGAAAGCCTTGTCACCTGTTACAGAGCTGGGTGAGAGAAGGCTATGCTCACCCACTTCTCCTCTTCCTGTAGGTCCAGGCCATGCACGATTACACGGCCACCGACAGTGATGAGCTGCAGCTGAAGGCTGGGGATGTTGTGCTTGTGATTCCATTTGAGAACCCTGAGGAGCAGGTGAGTGGGGAAGATGGGATGTGAGCCTGGGCCACATGGAGCCAAGGAGGTCTCCAGAGCTGCTTCTTTCTTCACTAACAGTCGGCTGGCTGGATGCAGAGCCATTAGTTTGTGGCTGGGAGCTGACAAGAGAACCAGTTGTCCCTGAGCTTGAGATTGGCTTCCTGCAGCAGAGGGGAGGACTCTACTTGTTACCGGAAATTGGAGACATTATCCTGCATAAGGCATGTGGAGTAGCCATGGATTCTGTCCCTGTCAGAACATTTGAGCCAATACAACAGCTCCCTTGATCAGGGAATGCAATAGAGCCCATATTTTGCCTTCTCACTGCTCCTAAACTTGATGCACATTCCCTGTGATTACTATAGCGCAGACTGCAGCATTGAAAGGAGTGACCCACACTTTATGATAATGTTTTCTCCTCTTTTGAGAAATGTTGGAGCTCCAAGAAAGCAGCTGGCAGTGAATGATGTCTTGCACTTCAGCATGGCAATTGCTATTTCCAAATGACTGTGTTTGGTCAGGAGATGGCAGCAGAATCAAAGGCTGGAGCAGGTCTTTCAGCCCCAGAGAACAGTCTTGCTGCATGTCTTCAACCTGAATTTAATTGGTCATGATTTTCTTTAATTTGAGCTATTTCTAGAAGCCTTAAGTTCTCCTCACTTGCTGTGTTTGAGGGACTCCCAGCTGATAATTGGCAGCAGTTTTACTACTTTGACTGAGAGAGGTGGTGATTTTATAAAATTCATACTCACATCTCCAGGTTTTTGTTTAGTAAAGAAAGAAAATTCTTCAAATTGATTCAGCAGTCCTCAGCTCTTTGGGGTTGGCCAAGTCCAGACAAGATCTGGATTCCACAAGGGGTAAAGGAATGATAAGGTAGTTCACTGCTTTGGAAGATATGGATCCTCTTTGTGGCTCATCTGTTGGCTTTGTGAATTTTGAAGGCAGATCATGCTGATGTTTGTGAAATGGAGCTATAATCTGCTGACAGTTCCCTCAGCGCTAGGAGGGTAGGGCTTTTTGGGGAACAGGTAGTGATTCCTTCTGGAGACAAGACTCTTCACTGAGTGGAACTACCCTGCAAAAGCATTTGTGAGCATTTCTTTCTCAGAAAGCTTTCTGGATGGGAAATGACTGGCAACTCCCCTAGTTTCTGTGGTAGGAGTTGGCATTTGTGGAGCAGAGTTTTTCAATGCCCTGTGTTTGCACTCTAGCTGGATGTGGGTGCAACAGCCATGAACTCGAGACTCTCCAAGCTGCAGAGGGTGAGCTCTGAGTGTTGCTAACATAGTGCTGTAGCTGCACTGAAGTCCCCTAACCCTTCTACAGTGTATCCTGTGCTACAGCTCATTTCCCTAACCTCAACCATCCCCAGCCAGAAATGCTGGCTGTTAACATGTGTATGTACTGTGCACGTGACTGGAGGAAACTTAGGATCCCTGTCCCCATCTTGTAGCTTAGGTGTCAGTTTGTGGCTATGTCATCCAGGCCCGGATTCACCTCTCTTGGTAAAAGAAAGGGTTGAGGGCAGCAATGCTTCTAAGCTGGCACTTTAATTACGTGGTTTAAAATTATCAAGGCTCAATTTGAGTCCTTGTGTCTAATCCCTACAGCCGAGGAGACTCTTTGTAGCAGGATGTGGTGGGAGTGATGCATGCTGTGTGGCGCAGGCGCTATGTGCAAATGGATGAGCTTTTGTGCTTGGCGTGCTGTGAGCTGGAAACTGCCTTCCAGACACTTGGGCCCAGTGTCTTCTGTCTAGTTATTTGTCTTCTTGATTTATGGTGTATGGTATCCTTCCACAGCTCCTGCAGCTGGCTGCTGCACCTGGGCTCCCATCTCATGTCATTTCCATGTCATCCCCTGAACATTCAAATCTAAGGCAGCAGCAAGGGCTGAGTGAGCCTGGGGGCACCCAGAGCTGTGCAGCTGTTGTGCCTCATGCTGCACTCTTAGCCTATAGGCTGCCCCACTGCAAATGATTCATGGGAGTGGGTACATTTGCATGCTGAAGGAGCGCTTCCATGGTGGCAGCTCCAAGGTGTGTGGAGAAAAGAGTGGTTGCATACCTGAGCTGCAAGCAGTGCAGCCTTCTCACCTGGGATATCTTATCTTCCTCATGTATCTAGGGTGGAGCAGAAATCTTGATGCTAGACGGCCTGCAGGGCAGAGGGTGGGAAATCTGGTTCTCCTCATGAGCATGTTTTACCAAGCAGGACTCTCGTCTTCCGCAGGGAAAATTCAGCCTTGTTTATTAGGTGTATAGATTGGTGGCTTGGGAAGATCCTTAAGAGAGACTTTGAGTCTTAAATCAAAAAGTTTGGGAGTATTGCTGACCTCACTTTGCATTAAGCCCAACAGATAGCTGAATTTTGGGAAGATGAGTTGAGCTCCTCAGCTTCCAGTTCTCATAGATCAGAATTTCAGCATAGCAGAGAAGACTCGCTTTGCTTGTACAACCTCTAAAATGCTAGTCATCCAGGTGCTCCGACTGGAGCAGGGGATGAGCACATCCAGGGACTGATTCATCCTTTCCAGAGACCTGTGCCCAAGATGAATAGGATGAATTACACTCTGGAGGTGCCCATCTCTTTTATGGGTATGGAGAATGCTAGACTTCTCATGTTTAGATGTGAAGAGTGAGATAGGTGATTCTCATCCTGTAGCTCTAGAGACTTTTGGCAGAATTTCTGCTGCTTTGGTGGGTGTAAATTAGGACATGTTTCTGTTACACTTGCTGATTGTTTGCAGTTTCACTGTGTCTGCGCAGCCTGGGTCAAATGGGAGCTGTGGTACTGACTCTCTGGGATGTAGCTTTCTCTCTGTTTAAAAGGGAACAAAAGCGTTTTTTCCTTCTTCCCCACACTTCTCCTGGATTGTCTCCAAGCCAAATACGAGCATGGCTTTGATAATGCCTTGACACCTCCTTGACCTGCACTCTGTAAGAAAAATCCCTGCTCACCTCTATCCCTTAGCAGCTGATTTCTGTCTTCTCCTCCAGGATGAAGGATGGCTGATGGGCGTGAAGGAGTCTGACTGGATCCAGCGTAAGGAACTTGACCAATGCCGAGGAGTTTTCCCAGAGAATTTCACGGAACGGGTGCAGTGAAAGCCCAAGCCCACCAGCTGCATTTCTGCTGGAAGAAAGCAAGTTTTCTGATAGCTAATTGAAAAAGAACAACGGAAGGAAAAGAAGAAAGAATTTTAAAGGATCAGAAGCCTGAAAAAAGTCAACTTAAAGGGTGTGTTTGTCTCAAAGGGCAAGGTTTCAGAAGTAAATTGAAATTCAAAGTGTTACTGAAATATACACATATTAATAATAATAAGGCAAATCAGATACCCTCTTTCCCCTTTGATTTAAACAGCATTTGGATTCAAAGGACTGATGCAGAAGCAATTCAGTGTATTTCTCTAAATACTGCACAGACTGAATTGGTGAGACGTCAGTCTGATCCCTGGAAAGGCAGTATTTGTCTAACAGCTTGAAAGTAGAAGGTGCATTTGCTCTTGGGTGGGTAAATCTGTTTTGTCTTGAAGGTAGCTTGCATGGCAACCATAAAAATTCAGCCTTCCCTACATTTTCAACCTACAGTAGGCCAAACTTTCTGTTATGCTGTTGAAAAAAAACCTTAGTGTATAGTGTTCACCAATACAATGTATGTGTGTGTGTGTATTTTATTTTCTTCCTTTAAAACAATGTTACACAAACTGTGATTTTGTACATGTAAAGGTAGAAGAAACTACATGGAAAGGGCATGAAGAAGGTGAAATGTGGGAAGCTGTGCTCAGTCCAAAGTTCTTTTAAATGCAGACACCTAAATTCTCACAGTAGTGTTAGCCTGTGAAATCCTAAAGGGAATGGACAAATTCAAGAAGAGAAACAAGGAAAAACAAACAGATGCCATTTGGATGTCTCTGAAATTTAGGAGAGGGAATCTCCTGGCCACCCCCAACCCTAGAGGTGGTTTCAGAAAAGCTTGGATTCATATAGATGGAAGATAGCTCTAAGATCTACTGGTTAGAAAATTTGCTTTTAAAGAAAGAGATAAGGGAAGATTTTTTTTTTTTCTGTAAGAATATCTAAGAAAAAAACACTGAGGGAAAAACAACTTGCTTTCTGTGTTTTTCATTGGCATTGTTTTTTGTGGAATTGTATTTCTTATTTTCCTTCGAAGAGTTCTGTAAGTGAAATATCATTAGATCAGCTTTCTCCAGTGCTGTGCTGATGATCAAGTTAACCTCTATGAAAACTGGACTCTTGAAATGCTCCTTTAAAATGGCTGCGTGACTTCATGATATTTTAATGCATTAGAGAGGAAAGCAAGAATATCAAAGTGTCAAGAAGACACTCTGCAGTCTAATACTGATGCTGAGTCCTTTCCTGTACTTTTCCTTTGCTTCTGTTTGTTTTTGAGTTTTGTTTTTCTTTTTAGTTTAGGCATGCAGATGACAAGGCTATTTCTAAGTGCATATTACACTTGTTAAAATAAGCCGGTCTGACTCTCCAAGACTCTAAAGTCCCACAAAGGTACTTTAAACTTTACTTGAATACTGATGCAGCTGGCAAGCAAGTCAGGCTATTTTAATTTTTTACAGCTTCCCCTCCTCTCCCATGATTGTTTTGCCCTGAAGGGGTTTTTAACAGTGAATTTACCTCCTGCTGCAAAGGGACAGGAGCACTCTGAAATTATCTTCTGAACTGTTAGGAGTTGACTTTTGTCAAAGCTGCACAACATGCTGACAAAGACTACTGAAAAGCCCATCTTTTCCAATCTCTTTGGATTATTTCTAGAACAATAGAAAAAACATTGTAGGGCAAAAATTGTGTTTTTTAAAAAAAATTAGTTCAGAGGGACAGATCTGATTTTGATTAGAAAATATATTCTTATAAATGCAAGAATTGTTGGAGTTTCTCCTGCTTGAAGCTTGGGAGGTGATCCGTGCTAGTTATTTACAGCAATGTAATAGGAATCAAATCTGTCCTATATTCCTATATACATAAATCCCTTTTTTTTTTTTTTTTTTTAGCTAAATATGCAGGAATTTATTTTACATCACTGTTAGAAAACCCAATAGTATTTAGGAGTAACTGCTCACAATACAGAAGGACTGGACTCCAGAAGTTATAGTATGGTGAGCTGTTGCTTTAGAATACTGCCCCATTTGATACAATTTTTTTTTTTCTTTTTCATCAGGGTTGTTTTTATTAATACTCTTTTTTTCCCAAAATATCTATTTTTATGCATTTGTGACTCCCATTACTCCTTTAAAGATTATTCATATAAAATATACATTTAAATATACATAGAAATATATATATATTAAAAAGCGGGTTGATCCAATTAACATAATGCTGTCAGCTTAAAATGTTTATTTTTATGCAAAACCTGTGGATAATAGCTTTGGGTTTTTTTAAAAAAAGACAAGATTCTAAGTATCACAGCTGTGATTTTTGTTTTGTAGTAACTGTTCTAGACCATTTAGAAAGCTGTGCTGATACCTAATTTATTGTGGGATTTTTTTGCTGTTGTTGTTGTCCTCTGCTGTGTTTAAACCAGATGACGGTCCCAACAAAGATCCTTGTAAGGCCTTTTCATTTTATTGAGCTTGCAAAGTAACTATCCAGTACTGTATTGTCCCTGCAGAAGTGGTAGCACTCTGCAAAAAAGGGATGTTGTTTTCAGGTCACATGAGTGATGCTCCAGTATTGCCAGTGGGGAGAGTGTTGTGCCTCTCTCCATTTGCTTCCCCCAACCCAAAAACCCCCAAGCCCCCTTTGTTTAGAGCAGGTTAGTGTGGGTTACCTGGATCTTGCGTTGCTCACAGATAAGTGGTGTCAGCACATCTCAATCAGATTCTGAAAATGCAGGATCAGACCCACAGTTGATAAATTGCCTTATATGAGACTAGGATGGCATAGTGGGAAGCTTGTAGATGGCAATGTTTTTTGGAACCAGGAGGTCTGTCTCCTGGCTCATGTTCAACCCCTTGTAAACAGCCATGGCTCCTCCCATTTTCAGTATTTTTGCATCTCCTAAATACCTTGATTCTGGTTGGTATTACTTAATGAAATGAATTTCCCATCTTCTTTGGCTCAGGTCTGATTCAAATAGAAAGAGGGACAAGTAGACTCCTGAGTAGGCTGTGCCCACAGTAGTTTTTCAGTTTGCAGGCTGAACTGAAAAATCTGAGGAAACAAGTTGTAAGGGTGACCTGACACAACTTTTTTCCCCCCATTTTCTCATTGGAATGAAAAAGGGAAAAATTGAAACAGAGAAACAAATTCTTTCATACCAAAAGGAAACAGTAATTTCTAGGGTTGCTTTTTAGCTTTTTAAAAAACTTTATGTCTTGGGCTGTAACAATAATGTGAAACCTTCCGTTCTGAAAATGCTGAAAGAAAATGTTTTAATGTTAATAATCTTTTTGCCTTTGCCTTTCTTCTTAATCTGATAACTGGTTTCAGTTAACCCTGTATTTTGCAAATACACTATCCGCTGAAGAGAACCCAAAGAAGCCTCTTGCCCAGTTCTGTTCCACTGACAAGTACACTGGACACACTTCAGGGATTACCTGGTATCTGGCCCAGCAAAGCTGCTGTTTCCCCATTTAATAATCTTCCACTTGATTGTTTTACTGGGTGAACAATAAAAGCATCTCTCATCCCGTGCCATTGACTGGTTTTGTAGCCTGGCTTAGAAAGACATTCTTGCTCTGTTGGTCTCAGTTTGTCACAGATTTATGACTATAGATCTATGATACTACTCCAATTTGAGCCTAATCCTATTGTGCAGTGGAAATTATCATTTGCCCAATTGATAGGAAACAAATAATGCATTGCTTTTTCTCCCTTTTTCTGTCTTAGCAGTGTCAGTAATATATCTTTATTAGATAGAATTAAGGAAAGGTCCGAGAATAAAGATAATTGCAGTATTCCAGGCAAGACTCCTGCATACTCTGTGCTGTTTTCCATGGGCATTCTTCAGCTGTCTGCTTTTATCACCTTTGTGTTTCGTGGCTGTGAAGGTGATGCAATAAAAGGGGTTGTGCAGGTTCATTCCAGCTACTCAGAGCTGGTCCTGCTTTGTGTGATTTGTTTGCCACAGTCCTTGAAGCTTTGTCCGCAGTTGCAGGACCCTGTCCTGCCCTACTATCCAAAGACCGTGGCCAAGGCAGACACCCTCAAGTCAAAGGGGACCTGGAGCAGGAGTGAGGGCTCCATACTCTGCCTGGAATTGGGATATCAGCTCTTTTAAGTTGTGTAGCAGTCTCTTGGAGGGAAAAGACCCAAGGCTAAGAAGATGCTGGGGGAGGATGGAATCATGATCCATTATCGTTTTCATTTTGGATTGATGTGCTGACTGCCTCATGTCTTAGTTCTAGGAAGGTCCAGAAACTATTTAGGGCTGAGAAAAAATTACAAATACAGATGTGCATGGTCAGTATGATAACAGTTGCCTTTCACCTGCCAAGGGCATGGAGTTCAGACTTTCCTCTTTCCTGCTTTGTGCTAGACACATTGAATGCTCTGCCACTGTTGTGGATGTTTTGAATGCTGTGCAGTCAGTGCCCCAAAACAGTGAATGTTCTTTGCTGTAGGATGCAGAAACGTCTCTCAGCCCTTTCTAGGAAGACCTACAGATCTTCCATAGGCAAGGCGTCTGTGCATCTAACACAGTGGCCTCTGATTTCAGTAGCCTGTATGTCTTTCATCATGAGGCCCCACTCTCCAGCTCCTCCCACTTTTCAGCCTCCCCTGTGCTCTTTGAGGATGATGGCAGCATAGGGCACATCCCACCAGCCAAAAGTGCAGGGCTGGAAGATGCACACACGTGTCTTTCAGCAAACCCTACACTGCAGCTTAATAGTGCTGATATCAGGAAAGCAAGCAACAGCTTTTCATCTCTGGGCTGCCAAAAGAGAAGCTATTCCTTGCCACCCAGGTACCATCACACCTGGTACTGGTGCAGACACCTCTCTGCTTGCATGCTCTGGTTCAAACATTTCTGCATAGCAGACTCCTGATAGACAGGGGTCCTGTGGTGCCCAGGGCTGAATTGTACTACCACTCCTTATAAAGCACTGGGTTTGTGGCTGACATAGGGGTCTGAGAATTAGAAGATCCTTTTGGAAATCTTGCTTATGAAACTAAATGGAGAAGCTGCAGCTATGAAGACTGGTCTATATGAGCTTGTACTTTGGTGGGTCCTATGGCTATAATTCCTTCACCTGTTTTTGCAGCATATTCTGCTAATCTTGACCCTAGTCTGTATTTCATGTAGAAGATCCCTACTTGGAACTTGCCAGATGCAGTCTTGGGCTTATTGCTTCTCTTTAACTGAATTAAATGGGAATGACTTTGACAATGTATTAGCAATCTCTTTTCCCTCTGTTTATTTAGTCTCTGAGTTTGATCACAATGACCTGAGAAATGTTTTGGGGGTTGAGTGTTTTTTTTATTATTTTAATTTTTGTTTTGTTTAAACAAAGCTGAACAATTCCCATTGTATTCAGAGCTGTGATGCCAAGTTCTGGTGATAAGTACTAGATGAATTTGTCCCATCTTGTTTCTTGGCAACATTCAGAAATATAATTTGTGTCATTCTAAGTCCTGTGTCTGTTTCTCTCTCTCATTTTCCCCCTGCCTTTATGTTAAGAAGCTGAAACTATCCAGGACATTTTTCTCCTCAAAGAGGTGAGTAACTTCAAAGAGGTTTCATGTGCGGGCATCTTTAACACTGGGAGTTCTTGCAAACACATGGGATGGGAGAGGGTGATGCTGGTCCTTCTCTGAATGACTACAACAGCAGAATAAACTCTCCTGGTAGCCATCTCTGTTCCAATTGCTTGTGAGGACCTGACACCAAACAAATGCAGTGTAGGGAAGGATTTGAGACCTTTGCTTTTTAATAGCTACTAACCTCTAAGTAATGTGATCTTCATTCTCTGTTATTGTGAATATAACACCCCAAGGGCACTCCACCCCATCCAGCTAAACTTCTCCCACCTCCCTCTGGCCTGTTGCCACACCTGCTCTCCATTCCCAGGCTGGTTTTGGAGTCTGCTCTTTAATGGGGTGTTTTCTCCTGCCTGTAGAAAGAGGGTGTTTGTGCCCTTCAACCACAGTGATTCAGGACGTAAGAGGGACAGGATGAGGGGTCCAGGGTTCATAGCTGACTGTTTGGGTTTGCTCCCTTGGATGCCTCATTCCAGACAGGCTTGGTGTGGCTGCACATGGGACATGTGTGTAAATAGCAAGTGCTGGCCAGAGGCCAGACTAGGATCTGATGCAAACTGGTGCCAGTTAGCACTTTGATGGATGAACTGCCAGTCTGCCTTAGCTTTAGCATGCAGGTGTTCAAGCCTCAGAGCCAGTGCAGGGAGCTGACCAGACTGTGCTCACACCAGTCCTCCACATAGTGCCTTTTAGCCTCTCACCTTTATGACACTGGGATGGACCTGAATCAGATCTTGTGGTGGAGGGGAAAAGGCAGGCTGTGCCCCTGAAACTCACTGCAGTTGGTGACTCAGGCTCTGCCTTGGCATGGCATGATGACTCCTACAAGGCTGAGCTGGACCAGCTCTGCTGCAGCTGGAAGCTCACAGGGCAGGAGTGAGACCCAGAGGCATGGGGGCTCTGTGTATGCTTTCTGTTTGCTCTTCCTCACACACTTTCATTCCCATCACCCAGAAATACAAAGGAAATGGGAGGGGAGAAGACTCTGAGGAGGAGCAGTGAATAATTCATTGTCAGCCACATCTGCTCAGCTGTATAATTCATTCCCAGTTGTGTTTTCTTGCTCCAAGCAAGCAGTACTTGGTCTCATTGACTGTGTGCAGGCTGTGGCCACATAAGCCCTGGCAGCACATCTGGAACAGGATCAGGCTCATAGGTCCCTGGTCCAAACTTGAGAGCCCTCACCACACTGAGGGAAGAGCTTGGCTTTGCTCCAGGAACACAGCTGGAGAAGGAAGCCTCTAAGATGGTGGAGACGTGGCACCAGGTGAGGCCAGAGTGCCTTGGAGTGGGTAAGGTGGAAGCCAGGGCATTATGTGCTGTAGGGGACTGGGAGTGACTGGTGTCAGTCGCTCCATGATATCCCCACATGAAGCGAGTATTTGGTACCAGGGCTGTCCTTCAGTGGCAGCTCATGTCTCCAGGGAAGACACTGT
The DNA here is from genome assembly GCA_013400415.1 of Scytalopus superciliaris. NCBI lineage: Eukaryota > Metazoa > Chordata > Aves > Passeriformes > Rhinocryptidae > Scytalopus > Scytalopus superciliaris. The sequence continues at coordinate 443,870 of VXBX01006401.1, forward strand.
GGTAGGGAGTTTGAGTCCACATGGAACTAGGAGTCACTCTGCAACCCTGAGGAGGAGATGGGAGTCTGGGGCAGCTCCTGGCAATTTCTCCAGTTTGCTGGGTGGATGAAGTTGATGCCCTTTGCAGAGCAGGATTGCTGCTTCAGCAGGTGGAGAAGCCTCTGCTGCCCGTCTGCTGCACAGCCCAATCCACAGAGCCATTAATAATGGTGCGGGAACAGGAATTCAGCAAGTGTCCATGATTAATTAGCTCTTCACGGGCAGTTAATGGCCAGCCTGCTCTCCTTGGCCCCGCAGTGCAGGTAATGGAGTAGGCATCACTTCTCACCAGGCAAGGTGCAGCCCCCCTGCCAGGAGCAATGGGCAGGTTCTGAGCTGTTCTGATGCACTGCTGATGGGTATTTGGTGAGATCACTTTTTCTGGGGAATAGTTGAGGGAATAGGTCTGTAAGGGGATTTGTTAGTTATTGGAGTAACCAACTCTCTGGCAGGGGCCCAATCTAATACCAGCTTTCCTTTTCCTAACACTGGCATTATCTCATTTCTTGCCTGCATTTGGGAATGCTCCCTCTTACTGAGACTAAATTCTTCACATGTACTCTGCTTGTCTCAGCACTTTCTCATGAATTAATATATAGAAATTCAGGTACCACCTATGCTGCATCAGGCACGGGGGATGACAGAGCCATGCAATAAGGAGGACACACAAGTAAGTCTGCTTTTTGAAATTCAAGTGAAGAGGAAGCAATCCACTCCACAGGTGACCCTGCCAGGGAGGGGGTTGAGCTTCACCAAGTGCAGGTCATCACCTCTGTCCCAGCCACTTTGCGATAAGGTAGGAGAAAGAAAAGCTCCAGCAGGAGTGCATCGTATTAAAATTAAATTGCACATGTTCATATCATTTGAACAGCATGACACAGCCCAAGGTGTGAAATTAATGTGATGGTACTGGAACTGCTGCTGTGCCAGTAAGGAGCGCAAGCCCGTTACTCTGTGGTCTAAGGAGGATCATGTTTTCTTTTAGGGCACGTTCTGTGACTGTCACAATGTTGGCTACTATGACAGAAGTCAGGCATGTGCCACAGACTGTAATTTCTCTTATGTCTAATTCAGAGACCTGTGAGGGCCTCCTGGAGTGACTTCCCCTCTCTAATGTCCAGGATTGCCTCAGTACATCTCCATTAGAGGCTTCCAGGAGAGACCCAACTATTGATTTTGCACAAAGTGCTGTATTTGCTGTTGAAGGTGATGCTATGGTTAGGTGTGAATCAGCCACAGGGAGGCACCCGAGACATCTGTGAGCATCTTACCTCTGTACAAAACATCCCAAATGTCTGAAAAACACTTTCCCTATGCCAGACTTCTGGCTGGCCTCTCTGAGGAAATCTGAGAAGAGCTCAAACTGAGCACATCTGTGCTGGGAGCAGGGTGTTTTAGTGGCTGGGCCATGGCTTTGCACTTGATGATCACATTAAATAGCGATGTTTTCAGCCCTCTAAGAATTTTCCCCATAATGCACAGCAGATGCTGGTTTTGCTCCTCTGTTACAAGTGGCCACCTTCCTAAATCCTCAGCAAGTTTCACCTGGAACCATCTTGTGAAGTGCCATGCCCATCTTCTGCATCCTAAGCCCTCTTTCCCATGGGAGGCACAGAAAGGCTGTGTGTCTTGCCCTACAGAGGTAGTGATGTAACAGATCAGGAGAACAGACATTTTATTTACTTTGCTCTGCTCTATCTGGCAGCTCCCAGCATTGCTCCCTGTGTCTCAGGCATTCTGCTGTGTCTGTGAGGAATTGTTGCTCTTTCCCATATGATACAGACATTTTTGCAGGACTGTAAATTACTCCCATTCAGTAACACTTTTATGAAGCACTTTTCCTCCACGCAGTGAAGAAAAATGCAACTGAAGTTGGTAATTAAATGTTTACTGTTAAGTACTTTATATATTATATACTGTAGATCATTCCATCCATTAAACAATCCATTTAACTCCCTTTAACAGCATTATTGTCTATTATTAGGTTAATTAGCATTCACATCCTGTAACTCTGCATTTCTATCTAATTAGCCTTTCTTTTGTACTTCATATTTCTATTTAATTAAACTCAGCATCAGAGCTGAATTCCCTGTGCTCAGCACTAGCAGAGGACTTGATCCTTTCAATGCTCCAGAGAGGAGGGACAGCAAATTTTAAGCAGTCTCCTTAGATATCTGCTAAGGTTTTCTTCCCAGAGTCAGTCCCTGCTTAACTCCTGAGACATTTGTGTCCATGTAAGAAGCTGTAGGTTTGTCACCTTCTTGATTATCTTGGATTATGGAAGAGCTCCCCTTCATGGGATGGCTGCAGCTGGTGTGAGTGTGCTGCAATGATTGCGTGGAGCATCCAGCCACTGCACATGGTATGTGTTGGACAGGGAGTTCTTTCACTTCATGACTGGAAAGGCAGGGAGTTTGTGTTGTAAGGATCAGCAGCTGGGAATAACTGTATTTTATCTGCATGTGCATGCTGGTGCTCTTCCACTTGTTTCCAGTCTCTGGCTGTGGGTGATGGCTGGTGGGACAGGACACAGGACCTGCCTGCGCAGGGGGATTTGTCAATGTGCACCAGTTTCATATGTAACTTTACAGGCCCCATTTGATAAACCTTTGCAGAGATGCTCAGACTTTGATCTTCAGAGGGATGCATTTGTAAGTGGTGTGCTAGTGAGCTGATGGCTTCACTGCATGCAGTGGGTGAGTACGAGGAGGCTGTGATACTGTGCATTGAGCTGTGTGAGGCTGGTCTGGGTCTGAGCCCTGCTCTGACATGGTAGTTCATATCGTGCTTGCTGATAATCTACTCTTTTGGCAAAAGCATATGCTCTGTTCTCTCAGTTCATGAGCCCTGGGGTCTGCTACAGGAGGCTGTCAATAATAATCTCTCCCCCTCAGTTGTTTTTGGGGATACCCAAGGCACCAAACGTGACAGCATCACTGGAAAACAGATTAAATAGCAGACAGGGAACACCTTGCTTGTCACCACTTAGCATCCAAGCTGCAATGGCTTTGAGGAATTGTCTGGCTCTTTCAGAGTCCCTGAGCAGCTCTTTTTGCTAGTACCAGTCCAGAACAATCAGCAAATTGAGTTCTTTTTATTAACTTTAAAAGAAGACATTAGCCTCAGCTAGGAGAATAAAACCAATTTATGAGGCAATTAGCTCTGCAAAAACATTTCAGTCTCCCCAGAGCAGCCATCTGAGGAGCATCTTATTCCAGCTGCACAGCTTCTTCCGGCCTTGGGTTTACAGCACACTCCATTTATCATAAATAATAATAACGTATAAACAAATGGTTTCCTGATGAGTGTGTGAGACAGCCAGGAAAGTCTTCTCTGCCTGAAACTAGACTATGTTGTCGGATTCCTCCCCTCAGCTGCCATTCTTGTGGCCTGTTACTTGATTGTGATTCATTTTGATGCTCAAGCCCTTTATAAGTAGGTATTATCATATGTGGGCTCTTATGGGACCTGCAACAGGTTTAGTTGCAATCTAAAGAATCTGAATTAAATGAAGAGGCCACAGCAGAAGATGCAGAGAGCTCTGTGTGTATTTTCCAAGTCCCTTTGTAGGAATTGCAGCTTTCTCAGGATCTGCCTGTCAATGCTGGAAATTTGGGCAAAAGCAAAAATGGGGTCTTCCTCTGCCCTTATTGTCCTGATACAATAAAATCTGTGTGATGCAGGTGGTTCAAGGATGAATGTGGACTTCAGTTAACAGAAAAGTTTGATTGGTACTTGTGGGTTAGCCTGTGACTTCCAAATTTGCCTTAAAAGCAAATTGAGATAATAGGTTAAAATTGAGTTTCAATGACCTGATGCACAAGATCATTCTGCCAATCACAGAACTCCTATTTTCTGTATTTTTCTGTTTCAACTTTTCCATTTTTATTATAAACATCTGTTTCCTGATTTTAATTCCACGATTCTGTTGTGGAAGTGAAAACTAGAAAACAAAAACATTGGAATGTAACATTTTTACTACAAACATTATACAAAACTTTACAATTTTGTTAATTCAACATCTTTTTTGATGTAAGGTGATGCAACTGGAGGAGTGCTGATCAGCTTTGTTTGGCTTATAAACAGAGCACTCCTCAGAAGAGCCCTGGTCTTACACCATTTTTATCTCCAACAGCAGGAGGGAATCCTGTAGATCTTAGTGTGTATTAAGAAACCCAAAGGGAAAGAAAGTGCAAATGCTGTAATCATATTAAAATATTCAGGAGAAGAAAGTGCTAAACTCCAAGCTTTTCAATATGAATCAGGATGCCCAAAAGACAGTTTTCTATGGAAACTTTGCAGGTGTTAATGTTGGGACAGTCTGTACTGCTGTTTCTCTCTGAGCCCTGTTCTGAATCTTGAGAAGGATGTACCCAGCCCTGAGATGCAATAGTCCTTATACTTATTAGGCTAAAGAGCATGAAAGGACAGGGGAAAACTGATGAAAGGCAATGTTCAGAGTCACAACTAACAGCAGTCCTGCTGTTCCTATGACTCATATATATCTGTGGATGCAGCATAGGATACAGCATGAATACCTTTAGATTAAAGACCTTACAGGACCCCTACCTCAGGCATGGTGGCTACAAACCCTTGAGAAGCAAGCTGCTTGGAAGGAGGCTGTGTGAGGAACCCAGCACACTCCAGCCTTTTGCAGCAACTTCCTGTACAGTTTCCACCTGTGCATTTGCCTCATGTTCCACACTGCAGATTAAGTGTGGCATTTACAGTCACTCAGAAGTGCTGCTATCAGTAGCTTGACCAGCCCAAATCTATCAGGGGCTTTCTTCTTTATTTTTTAAAATCCTCCTCTCCTGCTACACTTCTTTCTCCATCATAGAGTTAAAGATCTGGTTAGCATGTGCTTTGGAATAGTTCTGCCTTTAAATTTTGATGATTCAGTGAGTCCATCCAAGGTTTTTTAAAAGCTTTTAATTCTAAACATTGGGGGTTTTACACAGCTGGTTGAATCTGTAATTACTTTTTTTCATTCCCACTTGAACTTTTTACTGTTCTGGTGCTCTTTAACTCCTACAAGGCCTCATTTAGGTTCTGTCAAAGCACTTGCACCAGGAGATGAATGGTTCTTCCAATACACCCTTTTTATTAATGTGTAGGTTTATAAATGATGCTGTCACTGCAGGGATTAAGCATAGCCTGAAGAAGACAGAACCGCCTAAGGTGTTGGCTGTCATGGCTGCATCATTCTGTAGCAACTGAACTGCATCCTGTGTGTGTGTGTGTGTGTGTGTGTGTGTGTGTGTGTGTGTAGTAGATCATGCATGTATAGTACCAAAGTCATTCCTGCCTCTGCCCTCCCTAGGCCTGTGCACAGTACTGTTTAGCCAAGTGGGTTTCACATTTTAGTCTGTATGACCAGGGATATAAATACTTCAACAGGCCATTCATTGTTGGCCTTAAAGGAAGGACTGGACACAGCCTAGTTTTTAAAACTAAGGGGTTGGTTTTGTGGTCAGTGCTGGTGCCAACCAACATTTGCTTGAGCAGAAAGATCTTGAGCTTCAGAAAACCAAGTTGGGCTCTCCGTGGTTAAAGGTGAAGGGACTCTTTGCCACAATAGTAGCAAAGAGAGCAATGTTTCAGCAGCTATTCTCTGCAGGACAGGTAGCCAGGGCAAGCCCTTGAAACAGCACTGCTACTGACACCTACAGGATATCTCACAGCAACAGCACTCCTAAAGCACCTCTGTTTCACCTGTCTTCAGGTATGAGATAGTCACTAGGCAGTTGCTTGAGTGGAAAAAAAGGGAAAAATAAGCAAACAAAATGGGGGGAAAGGGTGAATAAATACATTCTACTGTTGTTGGAAATAATCTTCTATTATCTGTGTTATTACATGCATCAGCTTTGGTAGGCTGCTTAGTCATCTTCTGGCCAAATACTCCTGTGGTGATGTGCAGAAGCTGTCCCACTTTGATACTCACTCATAGAAACGTAGGCGCTGCTGTAGTGGGAGCAGCTGTCAGCTGGATAATTGCACAGAGGCTGCTGGGTTTCCGTGTTGATTATGAAAGAATTCAGACATCCTAGTGGGAGGCTACAGTGTGATGTTGGGGCTGGATTTTCTACAGAGTTTAGGTGCTGAAAGATACACTTAAATGCTTGTGTAGACTGACTGAGAAACCTCCGTGCCTAAATCTTACTGAAATCATGCGTGTTTTGGTGTCAGAGCTGCCAAGATTCTTCTGAGAAGTCTCATTTTTAAGAAGAAATGTTGGTAACACACTTGTGTCATGGAGAGCTGGCAGCTACAAAAATACCCAATGCCAAGGCAGAGTAAACAAGATAAATGTATAATTTGATATCCTTGCCACTGATGAAGGATTGCCTCTGAAATAGTAGGAATCATCTCTATGGAAGAGTAGGTGGGTCAGGAGAGGAAGTTCACCTGGATCAGCCTTCAGGAGAGCTGGCTTTGGTCTTTACCCTGCCTGAGACTTGCTGCATAATGACAGGAGGTTATGGAGTCCTAAGCTCTTAAGAACACAGCAGCTGAGGCTGGTTTAGAGGTCTCTCACCCCGTGTCTTACCTAGTCCCTGAACATGTTTTCATGGGCCTTGTATCCAGTTTCTATCAGAAACTACTATCATATTGATCTCCTTTAGATGTTCAGGGGGAAGCTCAGCCCATGCCTGGGCAGGGAGCGGCCTGAGGAGCTGTTTAGCATGTGCAAAACGTTCCATCAAAGGCACAAGAACCCTGTGTAGGAAGGGGCCTTGGATGGCACATTTCACCAGTGCATTCAGGGGTTGTGCATTAAAGCGGAAGTGGCATTCCCTATGCTGGCACCTTCTGCTGTGGGTACCTGTTGTGGACTGAGGCTGATGGTTATTCTCCCTCTGCTAGTTGGTGTTGGGCATAGTCAGGGGATGAGATGGGCTTCTTCTTGTCTCCAGAAGTAATATTATTCATGTTTGCTCATCAGGAAACCTGTCAGAAAAGCCTGGTATCATGCTAGGCTAGCATGATGTGTCTCCTGTGGAGTAACTTTCCTTTTGGGGCAGTCTGGAAGGATCACATCTCTCTTGTAAAAGGCACTGTAGAAATGATAAAGTGTCTTTCATTGTTACCAGAGACAGCACTGTGCAGCTTTGCTTCTTCAGATTCAAGGTTCCAGGGCAACATGTCACCTTCAGCTATCAGACATAGAGAACAAGCAGTGCCCTCCTCTTCTAGCTTCTTTCAGACTTAATTCCTCCTTATGATATTCAGATCTTTTTCTCTTGCTACAAGCAAGGCCATAGCTGACTCCTGACCTGGGCTTTGACAGGCATGAGTCTTGTAAACCATTCCTTTACAGCTCTTGTAGGACTTGCTGCTATGGCACTTGGGGCTTTTGATATGACCCCGCTGTTGCCACCATGCAGTGGTTGCCTTCCTTAAGTGGAAACATCTCACACAGGTCTCAGCTTTGCAGTGTCTCAGCCTGGCTCTGCATTTGGGAGTAAAAAGAATTGGAGCAGGAGAAAGGCTGCAGAGCCCCAGCAAGAGGCAAACTCCTTGCATTCAGCCTCATGCTGTGGCTGGAAATTGTCTTGCAGGTGTCACTGGTCCATGGGATGGGATGGAGGAAAGCTAACAGGCCTCATCTCAGCTGGGGAAAAGAGTTTTGCAATTAGGATAAAGCCCTACATCTGACAGAGTTGTAATTTCTTTTCTGCTTTCTTACTAGAGGGAGGAGAATTGTGTTGCCCACTCCTCAGAGGATAAAAGTTCTGTTGTTTGAGGCTGGATTGCACCCAGTGGTGTGGTCCAGCCATCAGATGGAGAAGGGCAGAGCATAATGACAGCTGGGCAGGGTTTTTTGCAGAAAATAGAAGACAAGGCCAACTTTTCTGATGAGGAGCTGGGGAGTGTGTGCTACAGTCATTAGCACAGACTTTAAAAGAACCAGCAGTGCCCTGTGTTTTCAAGTCCAGTCAGTAGCACTTAATAGCCCTGGCTCTCTGCAGAACTCCCTCAGTCTGTTTGCAGTCACTCCCAGCAGTGAGACTGGTAGATTTATACGATTTTACAGGGATACAAAAGAGTTGCTTTGCAGCACAGCACCATTTCTCCTTAATGGACTCTGTGACAAAGCAAATTTTGGTGGTGTAAAAGTGCCTGGGCTGCTGGACCAAAGTATTCTATTTGCAGCACCCTGTGGTGAGTGAAAGCCACAGGACTGGTTATAACCATACTGAAAAGTTGCAAAAGCACTGATCACACCAGGCACTTATAAAAGCCAGATTTATAGCACTGACCTGTGCATTATAAAGAATATCATTATTTTTGCTTCTAAATTCAGCCTAATGTTAGAGTCAGTGTGCTGAGTGTTACACAGGATGTTGCAGACAGGGTATCTCCATGAACCCTTCATGGAATTGGTGTGTTACTGACATACTTGTGCAAGGGTTTATTTCTTCTTTCCAGGTGGCTCAGCTCCTGTGAGGAAGCAAAACAGTCTCTGTGAGATGGTCAGATCTCCTGGGAGCAGCATGAACTCTCAGCCATGAGGAAGTTGCAAGAGGCAGGTTGTGAGCAGGGAAAAATGCTTGGAGGGTGACCCTGGCAAAAGAAGAATTGCAAAGTGTGGGAAGAGAGAGGAGATCTTATAGTCAGGGTTGAGACACAGCCACAGTCTGCAGGTATAGGCCCAGGTATGGGCCTTTATGTTACAATGCCAAGGAAAGATTCTGTCCCTTATACACTTGGTGTTGCATCTTTTTTTTTTATATTTTTGAACTGCAGAATTTCTCCCATTTTTGAAGGCTGGGAGGCTTAGCAATGGGTCTGTCACAGGGAATCTGGATTGATGGACTGGTGTTACAGCTGACACCTGACAGGCTTTTATCTAGAGAACACAGATATGGCTGCCATGCCTGGTTAACATAGTACTTGGACTTTAGGAACGAGCTGCATCTGTTCCACTTTGGTAACTTATTATAGAAGGTGCCTACAGCTAAGCTGGCTGTCCAGTGCCCAGGAGGGGAGAGGAAAAGGACCTATGGGTTATAGAACATTTTATCTGGTGGTAGATGCCTGGCATAGACCAGACAAAGTGTTCCCTGTTGACTGAAGAGGAATTCAGCCAGCTAGCTCAGGTACAGATAGCACCAGTGGGTGGGGCTGGGTTAGGTGTGGGGAGCTGAGCAAACCATGTGTGAACAGAAATTGTTTTGAGTTTTCTCATTAACCTGAAGGAGGTTTGATGTTTCCCATGTTCAGATGATACCTCCACACTCACTTAAGTGCATGCATTGCCACGGAGGAGGAGAACTGTCATGATACTTTTGTGGACAAATGACCAAAGCAGAAGTTAGATAGACATCAGGTCTATCCAGATATAAAGCAATTTAGACCTGTTCTTCCTTCAGCCCTGTGGGCATCATTGGAGAAAGGTGACTTCTATTACTCCAGTTTACAGTCCAGTCACCTGATATAAAAACAACAGTTGTTGATATTGAGCTGAAAACTCATTTTAACTTCCACGTGAGTGATCAGCCATACACCAGTACCCTCAGAAGGCAGATCAGCCAGGTGGATGCTGAATGTGTGTTGTTGGGAAGACTTTGAACAAGTGTGATATGAATAGAGGGATATCACCCCTGCTCAGGTCTCCAAAACAACCCAGTCTGCACATGCAGATGTCTGAGAGCCTGCAAACTGTGAGTAGACAGGCTGGGAGTATTGAGTACACCCACACTGCTGCAAGTGCACAGGGTCTGGAGTCTCATTCCCAGGGTCCCAAGCAATCTCTGGCTTCTAGGCTGTAACTCAGAGGTAATGTAGAGAGGAAAGGATCTTGTTGAAGCCAGAAGCAATTTGAGACCTTTCTTCATGGCTATGGGAACTGCTGCCTAAACTAGTCAACACAAAGATTGTGTTGCCTTATGCAGTTAAACTTCTTTCTCTCCTTGCTGGTATGCACATCTGCAGGAACAGCTCAGGGTGGCAGTGCTGCCCCGTGGTTTGCACTGTTCTGTGCACTGATTTAATTTTCTTGCTGACACCCAGGGAGTTGTATTCCCAGAGGGAGCATCGGGGGTTTCACACGAAAAAGCCCACAGATGCAAACTGCAGAAATCTGCATCCTGCCATGCTGGGTTTAATTAAGGGCACACTGAAAAAGTCCCTGTTTGGTAACATCTCTCTCTCTTCAGTCATGCTGTGTTGGAATTTAAGTGGCTTTATGGCAAGACTGAGTTTGGGCTCACATCTGGCAATATTAAATCATTGCCCTGTAGGAAGGGAAGGTTATTTCAAATTTCTCTATTTTTCTGCATTTCAAGTGACTGCTTGTGCCAAACATACATTTCTGCTACAAGTGGTAGAAATGAAAAATGTGCAGCTTCTGTAGGAAGCATCAGAAAGGAGCAATATAAAATGCCACACCATTGATCGTTAGCACTGTCTAGTCCCCAAGGAAAGTGTAGCCTTTGAATGACAGCACTTCATCTGGACATCATCTGGCTGAGAGGTAGCAGTGGCACATGTATCTGGAACAGATACAACCTTGTGGTGCACTGGTTGCTATTTCATTTGTGCTCCCAGCACTGACATGTCTCCTGGGGATGATTGACAGAGTTTTATATGTTTGAGAAACTTCTAGCAACTGATATATGGATGTAAAAGCTGCCTAGTAAATATGTTTCATTTATTTCCCTATGCAATTTGTTGTCCGTGAAATCTATTTATTTATACTTACCTAATTAGATAAAGTCATATAAGTAGATATGAAGGCAAAGGAACATTGCGTTTTTTCCTAGACATGTCCACTTTATCCACTCAAAAATAATTGTTCAGCTTGGTTTTAAGAATTTTCCCTTTTTTTCTAACCTGGATATCCAGTGTAGTCTAACTTAAGGTACCAAAGCTGTATTGTCACCCTTTCCCAGACAGCACATCTGCTGTGTGGATGCTCTGTGCTTTTTATGTGAAACCTGTGGCCCATGTGCTTAAAAGCACATATATTTGTCCAGGGGCTCCCAGACAGAAATAAAGCAGCCAAGAGATATAGAAATACATTTATGTATCTATATATGAATCATAAATCCCCCCTCACTACCCTGCAGATTACAGTGGCTTCCTGTCAGCTTTGTGGTGGAGAATTTCAGGAGCCCTGGTAGGAATGTGTCCCATCACAGGCATCCTGCTGCGTGGCACAGTGTGTGAGTACATTTATATATGTGTGTGCTTCTTCCCTGTAATGTATCACTCAGGATTATCCCAGCCTCAGAGGTAACATCCTGACCTTGTGCAGTGGCAGATTTAAGGCCTGAAATATCCTTGAAGCTTTGTTGATTTGGGAAGCAAAGCATCTCCACTTGTTCTAGACAGCATTGGGGCTTCCCCTGACCTTTGGCAATGCCCAAGGCAGCTAGCTGGCTTTTGAATGATGACTTCTGCTCCTCATCCAGCTGGAGGTTTCCCTCACCAGGTTTGCCTTCTTTGCCCTTGCTGTGCTTTGGATTTGCTCTTTGTATAGTGAAGCAGTAACCCCGAGACATACAGGGGTTAGCTATGCTGATAAAGCACAGTCAGTTAGTTGTGCTGATAAAGCAGAGTGTCAGCAGTGCTTGGGCAGAGCATGTCATGGTGGTGGATGATCATCTCCACTTGTTTCCAGGTCTGTTTTCTATATCTCTATGGCTATGCAGAATTAAGCTTGGTGTTGCCCAATGGGAAAGAGCTCCATCAGCAAAGTTTTGCTTTCTATTCCAATGTTCTCTTCCTCTAAGCATAAACCAGTACAGATATTTTGTCAAGGCTATGGAGACTCTTTGGCTTGAACCAGGAAAAGGCAAAGCACAATGAATAAGGATAAGTAGCAATGTGTATAATGGAGTCAAACACAGTTTTCCAGGATTTGCAAACCCCACAAAGTCAAGGCACGGTATTTTATCCCTTAGAACAAGGAAGCAGTTGCTTTTTGGGAGGATGAGATATTATCTTGACTGCAGCACAAGTCTCTGCTGCTGTGCCTCTCCTGCTGCTGCTAGAAAGGGAGTACAAAGGCTTCTGCTTAGTAGATGTGGCCAAGAATTTCTCCGAAGCATCAGATGTCAAATCAACATTTTCAATCTCTTCTCTCTGCCTGAGTCGCTTTTCCTTCATGTTTCTTTCACTGTTTTTCTCCTTCTACATCCTCCCCCTACTTCTCCCTGATCAAACCCTTTCTCTCATGGCAAACATCATTACTACAGCAGGTAAGATGAAATGCACCTCAGACTACCTCAATCCCAGTGCAGACAGAAACCCAAGAGAGAAGGGCAAAGAACAGCAAATAAGGAGGTTTGCAGAATGCCAATGCAGCAATGACAGTGAGAAATACAAGCCAGAGCAGTTAACCACACAAGGAAATAAATGCTCCTGTGGGAAAAATCATACACTAATGCCTATTAGCTTAATAGCCCTGTGGTTTAAGCAGAGGGCTGATAGACAGGTGGTCCGGGCTTCATGTGCTGCTGTCACTTGGGAGACTGGATGATGGCTCTGCTCTTGGTCATCTTTACTTTCAGCTGTGCCACTTTCCAGTATGAAATGGGATCCAGTTTCTCCTGGGGTTGCCAGACACCAGCAAAAGTCAGCAACACCTGGAGGAACTCATGCTGCTGGATGAAGGACTTCACCAAGTGTGTGCACACTCTTGTTCAAGGGGCAGATCTCTCCCTGCATGTGGTTCCCCCTCTCCCATCTCAGTCTCTGTCCAGAAGTTGGAGGTGAGTGAAGTTCTCCAGGATTTTTTTTTGTCATAAAGAGGATACACGCAGGGTGTCCAGTCAAAAAACAAAGTGCTCTGCAGGTGTTTTATTGGTTGTTGGGACTTTGGGGACTGAACCACTGAGCAAAAAGGTCAAAACAAAAAAGGAATGAAATGGAAGCAAATGGTAGAGCCATTCCAACAGAGAACAGGAGATAATCAGTAGTACCAGTTTACCAGGAAGGTTTATGAGGGAAGGAGAGCAAAGATTCCCTTGGAGAAAAGATAAAGAGGCAGATTATTATATACTTTACTTCACAATGTTTCCTGACAAAGAGCTGAGGGCATCGTTTTCTGCTTTAATATATTGTGTTAAACATTAAAGGAATGAAAGCCAGGAGCCTGAGTAGCGATGAGTTAATCTGAAAAGCAAGACTTTTTTGGCCAGGGAGTAGAGGAACTTTATAGGTTATTATTGGACTTTTCAGCTCAGAATGGACAAGTCAATATTTTTTCTTTTGACAGCTGCTGTTTCCTCCTTCAATTGTTAAAGCACCTCTGCTTGGAAGTACCCTTCTTTTAAACAAAGTCTGCTTGTACTTAGCTAATGGCCTGAGAATGCTGAGCATTGAGTCAGTGGGGCACATAACTCAGTCTGAGCACTGCAGAGGCTATATTTGAAAAGGTACGCTGTTAATAAGGGATGAAATCCCTCTAGCTCTTAACAACAGGATTTGGAGCAAGAATGTATTAGGTTCCAGCACCCTTTTGCTATGGAAAGAATGAGACCTTAGGGAGGATAAATAAGGGGATGAAATTCTGTGTAATGGGCTGTGAATGTCCTGGACAAGAAATTTTAAAGAAGAGTGGTTGAATGGAGGTCCTACTAGAGTAGTAACTCTAGGTATGAGACCTTTCTCCCTTTTTAGCTTTGTAAGACTGCCAGGAGATAACGCAAAAGTAATTGTTGGTCAGTGGGTAGATGGTGATGGTTAAGGACCCCAGAACAAAGAGGTCTCTGATGATGAGAATGTTGCCAACACTGCAAAAGGCTTCATCAAGCCAAATATTACAATTAGGTGTTGTTAACTATTGCTTCTTGTATTGCTTGAGAAGGAAAGACAAAGTTCCCTATATCTGGAAACTTCTACAAGCAAGGAGATGAATTTTGATTATACATTTATAAAAAAGAATGAAATTTTATATTTTTCCTCTTATGACCATGTCATAACAGATTTACTGCTTTGCAGTGGCTGAAAAGAAACTTATTAGGAAATAATACAGCTACCTCAGAGAGGGGATATTAATTTTTAATCGATTACTTCCTTCTTCTGATGATGGAAGTGGAATATCAAAGATGGGTGAATAGTATAGTACATGTCCTTGCTGTTCTGGAAACACACACTGAGCCCCAAGTTGGTCTCAAGCTTTCCTTTCCCAAGCCAAAATAAGATGCATCACTCTTCTCCTGCATCCCACTAGTTTGTGAACATCTCCCAATCTATAATGCATTCATTATCACTGTGTCACTGTGGGTGACGGATGAGGAAGCGAGGGCAGGAGGAAGGGTTAAACCCTTTGGTTCCAGCAAGAATGAATCACTGAAAGATGGTTTATGATGTTGATGAAAATGAATAAAAATCCCTGACAGAGGAAGAAAGCAGAATTTACATCACTCCATGCTCTGAAGGGGACAACTAAAGTGTGGTACAGGACCCCCAGGGTACATAGACTTGTCTTGAAAGGGGACTGCCATTTGCAGCTACCGTTGCACTGTACGGGCCATTCACTTAAGAGCTGGACTCGATGATCCTTGTGTGTCCCTCCTAACCCAATATATTCTGTGATCTGTTGCCTACACATGGCAAGACTGAAAAGCCAACATCTGAGAATAAAATATGAAGGGAAAAAAATTGCTCTAGTTGCAGCTGCTGGGGGGGAGCAGCATGTAATCAGGGAGCCTGAGAACTAGCTGGAGAAATACCAACCCTCAGGCCCTCTCTGGGTAATGTCCCTGGCAAACCACGCTTGCCACAAATGGTCAAAAGCATTGCTTTTTAATATCCCACCGGAGGAAATGCCCCCTCTATGCCCCCACTCCTCAAGCTGAAACAATTCGGCCATTAATATGAATCATGAATGCTATATTCTCAAAGTGAGCTGTTTTTCTCCTTAGAAACTTCACAAAACAGTCAGGATGCAACAAACTTTGGCTTTCAAAGAGCAGGTACAAACAGAGCTTCTGGTGGTGGGGGAATGGCCATGTGTGTATACATATAAATGCACAGATGTTATTTACAAACAAGTCAGAGCTTGTTTTCCAAAAGGATTTAATGCCTGATTTTGGTGTGTTTGGTTTTGTAAACTTAACAAATCTTTTTAAGGTAACGTTTTTTTCATGAAAAAGTGTTCAATCCCCCTTAGTCTGAATCTGTTAGCTGCAGAATTGTTCACTTCAGCGTGAGCTGAGGAACACGGTCCCCAGCCTTCTCCAAAAAACACAGGAGGGAAGAACCCACTGCAGTTGCCAGATAGGGATTGATGCTTTGTGTGAGTGTGTGTGCACCTATGTACACTTCAGCCTCAAAAAAAACGGATCTGCCACCTGTTTGATGAAAGAAGTTTGAAGCTTTTAAACTTAAACAGCAAATTAAGCAACAGTGGGAAGTGTAAAAGTATTTCCCCCCTTTCTCTTGTTTTCCCCTTTTTTTTGCCTTTCTGATTCATAAAGAGTTTCTCCAGTCAGTCCTACTGCATTTGTAGAAACTTAGTTAGCAAGGAAACCACAAGTTGAAAGTAATGCAGTGAGTAGCTGTCTGAAGCTTGTTTCTATTCATAATCATTCTTTGAAATATCCTGCTTTATATGAATACAGTGTGTTTCACGTGGGCTCACGCTGCAATCTTTCTCCCTCAATAGCAAGCGCTGTAGCTCAAAGAAATCACAAAGCCAACTTTGCTCCCTTATTGCAGACATACTTTTAAGGGCCACAGGTGGAGGGGAAAGTTTGAGATGTGTGCTTTCAGTCTCTCCTTCCACGGGGCTTACAGAGAGCACTAACCAAAGCTGTGGCTCCTTGCCTGTTATGCAAAGCAAGTACTAGTGCCTCTTAAAACAAATTCTATGCAGTCACAGACTTCAGCTTTAAAAAGTTCCCAATGGGGCTTGTGACTTCACACAGGCAAAAGGTCACAGCTGGGGCATGCAGGGGGACAGTCCTCTGTGAAAGCTCCACCAGATTTGGTTTCACTTGAAAAGGGACTCTCTGAGAAGAGGAGGAAATTTGTTGCTTTCTGCTTTCAAGAAACAGAGAGACAGAAAAGGCTCTGGTTCCCATCAGTGTTACCTCCTTGTCTGACTGCTTGTGCTTGTTGAGGTGCTTAAACAACAATGTGGAGCACCTGACCTCAGTGGGAGCTGGATTTGACTGCTCTGACTTAGTTGAATTAGAATTTGTCTCCTAGAAACTGTCTGAGGGCACCATCCATTACTGTCATGTTTGGGTTTGGGTCGATGAGCTCCATCTGTGTCCACAGGGACAAAGATGTCACTGGTCAGTCTGGACTGGAAAGAGAAGGAAGAAATCTGTTATTTCAGAGAAAGAAATATCTATTGGCTGGAAACTAAGTATGCTAGGCTCTTCAAAATGTAGCCTCTTTTTACCAATTCTTCTTCCTTTGAAGGATCAAAAGCAATTCAAGAACACAGAAAGAGGGAAAATAGAACTGGGACTTACAAGCAAAAAGAGTCTATTGTGTAGCAGAACTGAACCCATCCCCTGGTTACATTTCCCTGCGCATCTTGGGGCAAAATTCAATTCTGAGGTTTGCCTTCTCCTCCACACTGAAGGCAGCGATTATATTCATCCTATTCAGATTCCAGACTCAATTTTCCTTTTTTCAAAGACCTGGGCTATTATTTTCCATCCATCCACTCTGACAGTTAGAAAACATACATTTGGAAGACTGACTTGATTTGCTCTTTTCCCTGGGGATAATAGATGTCATGCTGTTTAGGAAAAAAAAAATAAAATCCTGTTTCCATGCACCAAAGAGTGTGGGGAGAAAACCATATTAAAAATCTGCCTCCTAAATGTTATAATCTAGAGCTGACAATGAGGGTCACAGGCTTATTTTCTTCTGCTAGCTCAATCTTCCTTTAGCCAAGACAAAAATTTCTTTAACTTCTGTCTCTCGAGGGAGTATGACCAGCATTGTCTCAAGCTGTGTGCTTTCTCCACTATTAATAGGTAACATCTGTGGAAGATCTGACTCTTTTTGTTAATATTCTAACAAAATATATTTTCCAAACAGCCACAACTCTTTTGTCCCTTTCAATCCTGTCTGAAACCTCATTGTAGGTGTCTTTGAAAGGCAAACAGACATCTGTGGAATCTAAAGAGAAGCTCTGACAATTTTACACAGCCCCCCACTGCCTGCCTCCATAATCTGACAATAAAATTGGATTTTTGGTATCTCTTTAACACTCCAAAAAGTAAACCCCTTTCATAACATGTATCATTTTCCAAGGTAATTTGAAGAGAATACCTTTGACTTTCAAATTGCCCTTTGGCAGTTTTGAAACCACTGTTGTTTTGTGAAAGCTCTTGGCATTTAAAACCACTTTGTAAGGAGGAGGAGGAATAATAAAAAAAGAGCTCCCAATCCTGGCTACTTCATGTTCCTTCTGATCTGTCCAGAGCTTTTCAAGTGAGTGGGAACATGCCGACAAATGTGTTCTGAAGAAAATCTCATTTCGACCCTAAATGGTGCTTCACAATTTCCAATTCACGCTGTTGCCATTTTTGCAGGAATTGATGGCTGCCATTGTTATCAGAGCCGACAGGCCTCGGGTAGGTTGCACAATCAGCGCAACCTGCCCGAGCCTTTCATTATTCCCAAGTGGCAGGTTCTCATGATATCTCTCTTTTATAGGCATTGCTCATTTTTATTTTGCATTTGACATGACTCCTCCACTTGCTCGCTGCTGGGGTGCTGAGATAAAATGGCTCCTCTGAAGTTAAAGGAACAAAGCTCCAACACATGCCCAAAGTGGTTGGCAGCTTCTGTCCTTCCAGCACGTTCCAGATCAGAAGCTGCTGTTGAAATTGGCAGTTGGGTAATTGCCCAGTTTACGGGTCCGTTCTGCTCAGCCCTGGTGTTCAGGCAGCACTTTGCAGACATGCAAATATCCTCTAAAATCAAAGGTTTGGGGAGCTTTTGTGTTTACAAAAACAAAAAGGACAGTGTTTTTGTTGAGCTCTTTTCTTTCTAAAAGTCTCTCTCTCTTTATCTCAGCTGGAAGAACTTGGAAGGGTGCTGAAACAGCCCCCAAATGACCAAACTGGCCATCAGGCTGTGAAGCAAGCTGAGTGAAGGAAGGGTGACCAACTTCCCCAGAACATGAACGAGTTCAGTGGAAGATGAAGCAGCCAAGATGTGTTTCCCTGCATGAGCACAATTCAGGCAACCTCAAAGCGTGATCCCTTCCACATTTTCTCATCTATAAAGCTCTAGCTACAGGCTTCTGACCCATGAGTTCCTTGTGTGACACAGACAGCCTTAGAGGCAGAAAAATAGAAAGCCTTTTCACTAAACTGTCATAAACCTATTTTTTTCAGGATTTTACTGTATAAGATTTGTATAATGTCTGCATAATAAAAAAATGGGTCATTCATGGTAGATGTGATAAGAGATCATCCATTGTTATCCCAAAGGCTTTCTGTTTCTTCATACCAGATTCTCATCTTGCTTTTGTCTTCAACCCCAGCTGTCCTTTCAGCCTCATTTTTTTTTTCTATTATTTAGCCTGGAATTTAACTTTGAACCTGTTCTTTATGAAGATAACCTCTCTATGAGGAAACTACTGTGGTTGGTGGCTGTGTCTGTCCTGCTCTGAAGGTGACCAGCAGTAGGTTTCTCCCAGACACTGGACTTGGGGTCAGCTTTCTGAAGGTATGCTGACACCTAGAGCCATCACCTGGTGTATGGGACCATCTGTATAAAGGTAGTTCTGCAGCTGTTATGTGCTTGTACTTACACAATTTAGGTGGAATGTAAGCAGGAGTGATCTCTGCTTCTGCAGCAGACCTGGCTTCTCCAGATTTAGTCACGTTTAACCCAGACTCTGTTAAGTGTTGTAAGTTGAAATCCTGAAGAAGTCACATTTCTCTATGGGAGAATGCCCACTGAGAGATGTGGGCAGGTGCACCAGTCAGTGAATACCATAGGTATAGGGATGCAAGGGAAAGTGGGACACAGACCCCAAACCACTACTGTGCTAGAACAAGCAAAAGTAACATCTCCCTCATCTTCTGTCATTGCATCATGAAGGCAGGCTTTTATGGCGTGACCTTTCTTTCCTGCATATGGTACTTGGGATCATTGTCATAAGGGAGGATCTATTGCTTTATAGAAATAAAGAAGGAGGAAAAATCAGCCTTGCAGGTAAATTGAAAAAAAAATATTATGAACAAATAAATCAGTGACCAGATATTGACAAATAAGTAACTCTCCAGCCCCTAGTAGCATAATCGCCATAAATACTTGAGATAAGATTGACAGACAGGCATAATAGCTTTTCTTATTAGATCAAGAGCCATACCTAGAAAAAAATTAAAAATCAAAGGAACCGGTAGGCACAACAGCCTTTCTTTGGGCATGAAATAAGCAGCAAACTTCTAGGTAAATAAATGTTAGGGACAATTGTCCTGTTTTGATTTAATTACATGAACTGGTGAAATAATTAGAGAGAAAAGGGTTTCTAAAATCTCAGAAGCAGGTGGGAACATTCAGCTTTGGTTTCATGATGATGTTGAGTCAGGTATTCAAATCCTTTCTTCCCCTTGCTGTTCCTGGCCTTACCTTTGTTGCACAGACAAGCACTGTTTGTGCAAAGGTGCCAGAACAGGGTCAGGGAACTGAGTGAATTAAAAAATAATTCATGAAGAAAATTATAATTTTTTTTTCCGTTTAGGTCACAGGGCAGCTGTAGAGGTAGAAGGAGAGGACAGTTGCTGTTAAAAATTTCAACTCATGCCACCACTGCTTGCAGAGCTACTGCCATGAATAGTTGATGTCTGCTTGGCTCAGCTGGACCTGGCATCCCTAGAAATTAGCAGAAAGTGGGAGAGGACTGGCTGACCACTGTCAACCCACATAGGACACACGGTGGTGTGTCAAGGGCATGCTGTCTAAGGGCTGTTATGTTATGCAAGCTGGAACCTAAGATATGCCATAGAAAGAGCTGAGGACAGGAGGATTTGTAATGGTGGATGGTAGAGAAAGAGATATATTTGGTATCTGTGGGTAGGGTTTAGGATAGACTATTATTATTTGTTTTGTTAGTGTTGAAGAATAATGGCCCCCTATGTAATTGTGAGAGATTTGAAATTATTTTGATAACACTGGAGGCCAGATGTGCTATGAGGATAACAGGTTCTTACCATATAGCAGCACCTTAGATAAACCAGATCTTGCTCTTCTGATAAAATTCAGAAGAAAATAGGATGTTCCTGATGAAGCAAGACATTGGATAGGTTTCTCAAGCACAGATGAAAGATACAGCATGGGAGGGGTTTATACTATTTCTCACCTGACAGGAAGGCATGTGTATACCAGCAACAAACACAGACTAAGAGCCTATAAACAAGCCAGGTGAGCAGACAGCCCTACACCTGTATCCCCTGCCTGTTTCTCATCTATTGAAATTCTTGCTTGTAAACTTCCATATGACATGCTGGAGTCTCATACCCTGACAGAAAACTGGTAGAGGATGCTGGTTGCAGACTCCAGCTACCTGGGGCACTCCACTTACATCCATGTTCCCTACAGTTCCTGCTGGGACGTAGCATAAGTGATGAATTTCACACTGTTCACCATCACAGAACAAAGTGACAGATTCTTATTTGATGCATAAATTATCCTCTTTCATTATGTTGGACGCTTAAACACACTATTTGAAAATGTAGTCTTCTTTGTTATAAGATATAAGAGGGTTTGCTATTTTTAATATGACAGAGGAGCTTGTTTAGAGGATAAATCTCTTATTTAGAGGATAAATCCCCTGCAGTGCACATTTGCCTGGAAATGAGAGAAAGCATTTTTTCATGTTCAGTTATCCAAAAGCCCCCAGAGGCTACGGATACACATCCAAGGTGTGGTTCCAGTCCCATGATCAAGAGTAAAACACAGTGGCCAGAAATCTATTGCTCTCATGGACATCTCACAGCAGCTGGAGCAGTCACATGGCTGTTGTTCACTCTGTAAGTTTTGGGGGAAGGACAACCTCTGTGCTTTGTGCTTTTGTCCTTCCCCAAAGTAAAGCTCTGACCCAATTTTTATCTTTAATTCATTTTGTTGTGCTGCTGAGATGAAGGAAGACTTCCATGTCAGAGATTAGCTCTACCTGTCTAGCTGAAGCATTCTGTTATATGGGAAGCATTATTTAGATAAGTGACCAAAAGCTGATTCAATGGCAGGAGTTTATCAGCTGTTAGAAGTAATGACTCAAACAAGCTGGTGCCATGTATTCCTCCTCCTGCACTGCTGATCCTTGCCTCATTCCAGGGAATTTACTGTCATTACTGCTTGTCTTTGCTGCTTTCTCTCACTGTTAATGTGACTGATGGGCCATATATGAAGCCTGTTATCTTTTCCTGTGGTTTAAGCAACATAATGTCTAGGTTGAAATCACCACTAGATGATTTTTTTGAAGGAATGTACTTTATATTGGGCTAGAGGCAGAGTGTACTGTGCCCTGCTGTCTGCCCTCTTCCTGATCCTGAACCAAAATGATCCCTGGTTTGCCATCAAATACCAGAGTTTTAAGGGAGAAATTTTATGGGATAAAGCAGGTAGATTTGCAAGGTGACATCACAGGCATTCTCAGTGCATGTTGTCCCCATGAGTGATTTTTTTTCCCCCAAAGCAATCTGGAATGCATTTAGACCATTTCCAACATGATTCTGTGATATTCCTTATAGCTGTCTGGGATTTTATCTTTGTTGTCTCCAAGTACTGAAAGTTCCTACTACTGGTCTTGACTACACAAGAAATTCTGCCTCTCAAGTGCAAATCCAAGTTTGGAGAAGGTACGCTTGAAATATTTTGGCCTTGAACCCAGCCCTTAAAGCCTTATCCCTTTGACCTTGCAGGCAGTCATGTGGACAGAGAGGCTGCACTTGACTTAGTGTAAAATCCAAGAGGTAGAGTGCTAACTCATTTGAGTCTGTCCCATATTCTGCCTGATTTGATATTTTGGGGAATGTCTGAATGGGAGGTGATTTTTAAGCTTCCTTCAGATACTTTTAGACAAACCCAGGAGGTGTTTTTGGAAGATGCTAAATAGCAGCTTATAGCAGTACTACTGTGTCAGTAGATTACAAATATTAGCCCTTTTTAGTTACTGTCTTCAAAGTGACAATAAGTGAGCCAGATTGGTGCATCTATAAGTCATTTACATTTTGTGTTATTTTTGTACAATTATGTGTTTGAAGAGAGAATGATTTTTTCTTCTTTTTTTCCCCCTGCCACCACCACCCCCCTTTCCAAAGCTCCCTTAATTACTTTCAGTTCAGGTTGACTTACCATCTTATTCTGGGTAATGAAAGTCAGATGGGAAATAGTGAAACTTAGTTTAAAGCCAATCAGTCTGTTACGTTGAATACAAAATGCACTTATGGTTCATTCAGTCTTGGTAGGGAAAAAGAGATGCAGACGATTCTCACTGAACACCAAGAGAAGAAATGAAAAAAAGAATCATTAAAGCAAATATCAACACTGCAGATAGCAGAGAGAATGAACACAATGTGTGCTCTGTCTCTGAAGTGCTGCTGTGTTACAAAAGCCCAGGAAATAGTTCACACAAATTTCAGAAGTTTTTATAATTTCTTTTTTTCCTGCCTCTCTTCCCAAAACTCCGTCAGGCCAGATTATGCATGATGGAGTGACACAAAGAAACAGTACTTTTATTGCAGGTTGCATATTCCTGCATGTGAGACTAAAGTGAAGTCCCCATGAGTTAACCTTTCTAGAACTGGAAATGGTTTTGTGGAGGGGATTCAGCTCTACCCCCTCTAGTTCAGGGGCTGGTGCAGAGCTGAGAGAAGCTGTGATGTTTTGGGCTGTTGAAAATAACCTGTGCGCTCTTGTGCTTTCAAGTTCTCTTCCCTGCCCAGAGAGCTGTAATTGATTGATAGAGGTTTCAGGCAAAGGATGGCAGCTGCAGCTGGACCTCAGCAGCTTGTTGGGCTGCTCTCCCCATCAGCATGTGCCTGCTTTTGGTAGGCAGATTTCTTGGTTATTCCTGTCTCCCAGCTCCCTGTGAAGCAGTGTGGGCTAGTGGGACTGCAGACTCTACCTGCTTGTTCAGTCCTGATCAGGCCAAAAACTGCATGTCTCCTTCCTCAAGGTGGGACTCAGAAGAGACCGATTCTAGTGTCATTGTGCCTTTCCTTCTGTGCTTCACTCTCCCTGGCTATAATATGATAAAAATGTTTCCAAACTCCTCCAAGCAGGTAGTCCTGGACCAGCTGCATGCAATGTGTCACAATGAAGTTAACTGGGCATTGGCTTTTTTAATCTCCTCAGCTCCTTAGCTGGAAAGATTTGTCTGAGCAGAGAAATCCTCATTTTCAGTTCACAGCCTGCACATTAAAGCTTCAGTAAAATTTCCAAGGTAGGGTGACATATGTAAAGTATTGTAACTGCTGATTTCTCTCTGGCTTCCAGGTGTTTGGTTTGTTTTCGGCTCATTGCCATTAATCGGAATGAGTTTTAATGACTTCGTGTGGCTTAAAATTGAGGCAGTTATAACTAATTCCATGTGTACATGCCAGATACATGTGTATAGGAAATCTCATGATCAAAGAATTATTTCCTTGCAGGAACAAAAGCTGACAGTGCCAGCAGCTACTTAGCACCAACCTGGACTATGCAACCTGAATTACTCTGATGCTGCAAAACCAGCTTCAGTTACTCCTAATCCCTGAGACTACAGGCAAGGTCCCTCACCATGATATGCCTCAGTTCCCCCTCTCTGCAAGGATGTCAGTGCTAGGAGTCACCTTTCAAAAAGGTTTTTGAGATCACTTAACAAACAGTGCAATGTGATCAAACACAGCCATAGAATCGTAAAATCATTTAGTTTGGAAGTCCAACCATTAACCCAGCATGGCCATGTCCATCACTAAACCACATTCCTAAGTGCCACTTGTAGTCAAAGTCACACAGGAAAGGGATGGCAGCTTAGCTCTCCATGACCATAATTTAGTAGCATCTGTGAGAGACGGAGCATGGGTGAAAATTACTCATCTCAACATCTCTTATGAAGGAGGGCTCAGTTTACAGTCCTGATCAGAGTATCCTTTCCTGATATGACAAGAATGGGGTGGGAAGGTGTTTGTTAATTTTTCAGGCTTCTCCTGTCCTTTCCTAGTGCTTGATTTTTCCTTTTCAGATGCAGGGCTTTGTGTTAATGAAGATTAAAATGTCTGTCTGTCCTTCCTTGCTGCAGGCACAGAACAAGTCAGTTGATGTCAGTATGGCTCTGGCTTTACTCAGCCCCTTGTGCAGGCAGCTCATGGTCTCACAGGGAAGAAGATGGGTGACTGGTTGAAATGACCAATTTGTCTCAGTAGGCAGAAGGTGAGAGGCTCTGGGATGGCTACAGTGCACACATATTCTTTTAGGAGCTCAAATTTAAACATCCCTTTTAATAAGGATGAGACACTTAGATTTGCATAAGTGTCAGCCTTAATGGACTTTAAAATGGATAAAACAGCATAGGGATCACTCCTGTAAAATTAGAGAGGCTGGTGAGATGCCTTTGAGGAGCATGCATGTCTTCCTGGTGTGGAGGGTAATGCCTGTGATTGTCCCCAGCACCCGCACAGGGTGCTGTCAGGAAGCTTAGCAAACCGTGCTCCCTAAGAGACCACTGAAGAGCCCTAAGCTACAGAGTCTAACATGAGACACAGCCTGCAGCATGCATATTAAAGGAGATACTATGAAATATGGGGCTTAGATAATTTTCCAAATTAAAGCAGCTCCGAGTGTTACTGGGAGACAGTTGGGCACTGGTGACTGTACCTCTGTTCACATGGTTTTACTCTGCAACTGGTGCAGCCTGGTGGAACCTTTTCTTTTTCCTGGGGATAAGCCATGCTGCATTATCTGCAGTGTTACTGAGGGCTAAGGAGGAGGACAGTTACTGTAACCAATTGCTATGTAATAATGTACTGATCTGCAATATGATGTTCTGCTCCAGTCAGATTTTGAGCCTGAGCTTTGAATGTGATTTGGTTTGACTGTCCCTTGGGTGGGCTCACAGCTCACTATATTTTAGTTAAGTTTGAGGAGGACTTTCTAAGAAGTATCTGCTTTCTCTCTGCCCTGGCTCTGTGCTGTCTTTTTTCCAAACTGGAGGATGTGAGAGCCTGCAGGAGAACAACTGACTTTGACGTAATGAACCAAGACAGGCTTCTGCAGGGACACTGTAGCTGAGCACAACGTCTGTCCTTTGGCAATCCAGTGTGGGAGTTTCTCTGAGAAGGTGAGAAGGTGAGTATCCACTGATGACTAAGAGAAAAGGGTCTTAATTCAGCTACAAAACTCTTTGTAGCTCTTTATGTCCAAGTGACAGCATTCTAGGATAGCCTCTCTATCAGATTTAGAAACATGAGGTGTTTACCTAATTTTTCTTAGGAAAAGGATCCCACAAAGCTGCCACAATCCCTCTAACAGGACAGTGACAGAAACCTGACGTTTCTCCCTATGGCTACTGCTGCTCTGACCTACTGCAACCCTTCTTTGGGGTTCTCAGCAGGACTTGCTAATTCTGGCTCAGCACTGAGCTAAAGCAGAGATGTTGTTGCTAAAAGGCTCTGGAAAATCAGAGGGTGGCCAGGGGGCTTGGATCCAATCCAGCTGTCAGTGTAGACACACAGCAAATAATATATTGACCAAACTTGTCTATGTCCCTTCGCAGAGATCAGACCCCAGCTCCTGCTTCACAACTACTTACACTGCTCTGACAGGAGTGACTGATGCCTTTTGATCCAATAGTTCAGCTCATGTGCATGACCCAGCCAATTGACTGTAGCATGTTTTTTCAGAAGACTATATAATTGCAGTCTAGATTCAGTTTCAGATTCTTACATGGGAATGCTAGTGCCTCATAAAAGTTATTTTGTAGCTGCCTTTATTCCTGTCAAAGGAGTTCTATTTTTTTTCACTGAATCTGTTCTGTAACAGTTTTGATTATAAATCATATTTGATATAACTTTCCAATGCCTTAAAATGCTACTCATCTGGCCCTTGGTTTAGCAAGGGCTGATCTCACAACACTTCTATTCCTTTTCTTGGTGTCATCAGTAGCCCCATTAGGACTGGAGTCTGAAATGTTAATTGACAAAACCATAATTATTGAAGGTTTCCTCTCCCTGGTGCAAGCTGAGGGCATCCCATGCCAGCAATGAGAAGTGAGTCCTCAGGAAAGAAAGCTAGATGACAGGAAGACAGCTTGCTTGTTGGCCTGGTAGCCTTGTGTGAGGTGATAGATTCCTGATGCTGTACATATTTTCAGGTTCAGTAGCCTGAATAGATGCCACAGTCTAATCCAGTCCTGCCCAAGGTCCTCATGGCCTGCACACAGCTTGGTCTTGCAGGCAACATCATTTCTTCTGAAAGCCGGTGAGAAACCTCATGTTGATGCCTAGTGGGTCCCTGGGGAAGCACCTGGTAGGACTGTCCAGCCTAGGACTACAGGTAGTCACTGCACTCCCTTAACCCTGGGTGTTTCTCTGGAGCAGTTCTGCAAGAGCATGTGGGGTCATGGTGTGGCTTGGGATGTAAGGATTAGGAGAACAGCAACTGTGCCTTTCCAGACAGGTTTCCAAAGCATTGACAACAGCTGGTACACTTGACTTTGTGATCTTGAAATGAAAGTGCCCTTTTAACCTCTCCTACTTCAGTGATATGGAGTAACATGGTGCGATGCTGCTCTGGGACTTGTGCCCAGCTACTGCAGAGAGCAACAAAGGTAAAGCCTTAAGGTCTGTAGCCTTTCCATGTGGAAGGGAAAGGCTGCAGAGTGAGGCTTGGAGGCTGCTGGTGGCAGGGGAGATGCTGTCTTCCTGCTGTGAAACTTTGGTCAGAAGTGGAAAAACACGTGCCTTTTTAAAAGCGAGTCTGTAGAGTGGGGAAAAAAAAGGAGCAAAAGGACTCTTTTATTTTTTTTCTTTTTCTTTATCCTAAGAAGAGAAAAACAGCTGTCTCAGCCCAGTAAGGTACATTTGAAATGGTTTTGAAAGGCACTGTGGGGAGCTGGACTTCTCTTTAACCATTTTCTGCAGCTAAATAAGAAAGAGTAACAAAACCTGAAACAAAAGCTAGGAAGTCCAGAGGCGTCTCACCAAGTTTGCTGGTAAAAGACAAGTTTTCCCTGGGCCTGCGTGGATAACTGCTGGCCAGGACAACCTTTCAAGCATCTGAACAAAGATATAAGCATATATGTGTGTGTGCGTGTGTGAATCCTTTGGACAGCTCTGAGTGAGGAAAAAAGCCTCACTGAAAGAGGCAGGAGGCAGTGTAGGAGTTAGAGTCATCAAATACTCCACCTTCTTTCTTTGAAAACTCACTCCAGGCTACATACTTTTCTTACAGATTAGAATGAAAATAATGGCTTTTCTAGTGAAGTCCACATGTAGTGAGGGAGGCATTTTCTATAAGTACATGCATAATTTTATATATAGATACTCAGTGACTTTACATATATAAATATAATCATATATGTATAAGAAATCTCAGAGCATTTTTTATCAGTTTCTCTTTGATCATGTATTTCCTACTGCTTCTTTATGCTCTTTTTTATACTTTTGTTGCCCACTTTCAGAATTCATGTGGCCAGGTACTGTCTTTCTGTGACTGGGCCACTCATAGCCAGAAGTAAAGAAATACAGGGCTTTCTGTGTGTGAAAGATTTTCTCTTTTCCTGGATAACTGAAAATAAATAGTGATTAGATTAAAACAAACAACCATGTGCTCCTATACCACACTACCAGGACTGGACCTGAGAAATGAAGGAGATTGCTGGCATGGGGCTGTAGTAATCATAGCTTGGTGTGATGGAGCACCCTTCAGGCAGAGAAAATAGACCCCCAGCTTGCTTTGTGTTTTATTGTTCTGATCCCGTGGAGCTGTGTTGATTTACCACAGCAGAAAAAGCTGTGTTTTAAGACATGTGTTAGCAAAATCAATTTCCCCACTCTGGAGCACAGACTGGTGGAGCTGAGCACAGCAGGGGCTCTGTGCCCCGGGCAGCAGGCAAATGCTCAGGAAAGCCACAGAAGGATGGAAGAGACAAACACACGTGGGTGATGTGACTCAGGAGGTAGCCAGGCAAGTAGGAAACCTCTGCAGTGATTCCTGGTGATGGCCATTCCCTTGGCCCCTTGTCCACCTGATGAAAATCAAGAGCTGCCCTCTACATAGCCATTCCTGTCCCCTTAAGACAGCCTGCCCTGACAGATTTCTAGTTGATAGCATGTTATGACCTTGTACATGTGACCTTTGGAGCTTAGGATTCCTTGCTAATGAACACATTCAGAGACTTTCAAAATGAAGGGTCCCGAACTCCTGTCTCATGAAGGAATGGCAGGAAAGGCATCAGAAAGCAAGGTGATTGGAGGAAGCTGGGAGTGGGAAATCTGAATAAATA
This sequence comes from Scytalopus superciliaris, assembly GCA_013400415.1. Classification (NCBI taxonomy): domain Eukaryota; kingdom Metazoa; phylum Chordata; class Aves; order Passeriformes; family Rhinocryptidae; genus Scytalopus; species Scytalopus superciliaris. The sequence goes on from VXBX01006401.1 coordinate 472,329, forward strand.
AGTCATTCTGTGAGCAATGGAGTGACTGAAATATTTTCAATCACCTCTTTCCGCCTTTTCTTGTAACACTGCAATCTGGGCAGACTTTCAAGTATCTCCTTCCACAGAGTAGTGCTATGGGGCAAGGAAAAATTTAATGTAGTACTGCAAGTGTTAAGAAGCATGGAGAGAGAGAGTTTTCCTGAGATGGGACCAGTGAAGTTTGCAAGTTAACTGAAAGCACAGTGAAAACGCACCACTTAGAGAATGTATAAATAATTCCATACATTATTCTATAGCACATCAAAACACAGAGCCAGCCTCACACGCTTCAGCAATTTTTGCTTCTGAGTGTTTTAAATGAGCTTGAAACCCTCTCAGATGCTTTTCTTCATAGGTGAATGGCTGTCCAATGTACCAAAAGCAAAAATGTAATTAAACTTTAAGCTCTTAAAATGCCAAGTACCACTGGGATAACACATAGGGAAAACACAGTAATTGTTTATATTTACTCTACGTCTAGTTACCATTTCTTTTCAGGTTCCTGCCAGAAATGCAAGCTTGGGAAAGGCAAAAAATGTAAGAATCAGTTTGCCTTTGTAAAGTCAGAACTTCAAAGTCTTCATTGACTTTCAATGTGGTGTGATCTCATTACCTGCATGCTGAGAACAGTGCTCTATTTGATGCTGATAATGCAGGGGGGCTTCTCTCCCATAATTTCAAAGCCCTTCCATTTCTCTAAAGCCCTGGTAGCACTGCAACCCATCTCAGAGGATCTGAGCATGCTGTGTGCCAGGCCTTGAGGCTGCACTTTTGAAGCAGAAGAATGACTCTCTGCTCTCTTTCTCTCAAGTCCTTTCCCCATCTTCCTAGTTTGTGAACACTTCAGAGGCATTGGAAACCCCCATGTCCTGGACATCAGACTAATATCTGTGTGTTGTCTTCTTAGTAGGAATTAAGGACTTAAGTCCTTACAGGAGTAAGGACAGAGGTAAAGGTGTCTAAATTGTCACACCAAGGAATTTTGTTGCTGCCAGGTCATATATAAATTCATGTTAAAGCTGTTACAATCAAGTGTGAGGCCCTATGTCTCAACTGTGATGGTACAGATGCACATGCATCAACCAAAAGTTATAAGATTTATTGAATTTATGAAGAGATTTCAACAAATCTTTGCTCTGGTTGAGAAGAACTGTTTATTACATTTCCAATTCTGATTTTAATATCTTAACTATATAAAATGTTTGGGAGAGAAAAGCAAATATGAACTAAAGCTCACCTTTCTTGAGCACTGCAGATGGTTCATAGGAAAAGTTATGAATGTTTTCTTTGCTCTTTGAAGAGGTTACTGTGTATGTAACTGGCAGGGCCTGTGTAGGAACTCTGAGGTGAGTAAACACTGCAGGGAATTTTTCTCTTTATGGTTTTTCCTATTGCAAAATGGACTTTTCCACTACCAATAAACCATGGATTTCAAGCAGGGATGTTATGCATAGGATGGCTTTTTAACTTGGTCCCAGTTTGCTTTTGAGCGCATATGAGTGTCCAATTTTCATACTAATGGGTGTGTTGAGCTTATAAAATATTCAAAAGAAAACTGTGATAAAACATCTTAGTAGCAATTGTGAATCTGTATTTTTCCAGACTGCTCCAGTTTACTAATGGTTCAGGTGGTTCCATGAGTTCCCAAAAGATCTACCTCTGCAGAGCGGGTTCTGCTAATGTGCAGATACTTTGCATTAAGTACATTGCAGAGTGTAGACACAGATCGTATATCTCTCTGTTTCGAGGCACTGAAAAGGTTGTATACCAGTCCGCTCTAAAGACCAGACTTGTAGTGTATTGCTGTAAACAAGATCTCTGGAGTGATCAAAAAATTGGAAAAGTTTCTGTACTTCTGTGGAGGTTTGATTAATTCTCCAGGTGAACGATATCCTTCTGTATCTAGAGAACCCCTCCCCTCAACATTCACTCTAGGTCATCTCAAAGAGCTGCTCACCTGGGTAAAGCAACCAAATTCTTTTACTCCCACCCCCTCTTTTTAAAATGGCTTATGATAGAGTCCTGTGGTAAAGACCAGTGTAATCAGCACTGTAATGATAAGAAGAGATTAATCCCAAACACTTTTGTGTGTTTAGTGTCTTTTTGTTTGTTTGTTTGGGATTTTGTTTGGTTTTGTTGCTGGTGCTTTATTTTGGGGTTTTTGTTTGGTTGTGTGTTGGTGGTGTTTTTTTTTTTTTTACTTTCTCCATTTTTCAGTCTCCAGAGATGACCTAACCAATTTAGCCACCCACACTGCAGACTTGTCTGTTTGAACTCCCTTAATGGTGAGGGGGAGTGAGGTGCTTCTGAGGCTGTTGTTTATGCTTCAGGGAGTGCTGCTGGTGGAATGGATTCAACCAGCCCTGTTCCCTCAGCAGTTTCTGTAGGAAATATAAGACCACAAGGTTTCCAGCTGTGTATTCTGGGGACTTTAGTTTAAATTTGGTAGCAGTTTACCTCTAAACACAACCTTCACATACTGCAGAGGCCAGAGAATGTGTATCAGTAATCTCTGCTTGACCATAACAACCTTGGGACAATTACTCTTTCTAGGTGTGATCTCAGGGTATTCATGGGGAATGGGAAACCAGTTGAGCTAGAAACCTTAGCCGGATGCTGCAGTCCAGTCTTTTATTTCCACCTTGCCTAGATGCAGATGGAAGGCCCATGTGCAAGAATGGGCTTATCCATTTTGTGAGCACTGTGCTGTAGTGTAAGCAAGACGTTGATTGAAAACTAACCTGAAGAAAGGTGGTCAGACAGGCCAGAGAGAACCCTTTCCTTTTAGCACCAGGGAGTCTGCAGGCTTCCCATCCAATGCTATTTGTTATTAGCAGCCAAGCAGAACGACAGAAGCATCTCTGCCCTCTCTTGGGGCTGGGAGGTGTTAATGGATGAATGTGAGGTGAAAGGCGAGCAATCTGAACACATCCATTAGGCTCCTTCCTGCCAGCTGCTCTGAGCCAAGGAAAGTGATATAATCATAGAGAAGGCAAACCAAGCAGATCTGAGGAGTTGTGGATCAGCTGTATACATCCCCTGTCGTAGGGAGCTATAAGGGCTGTGGGGTTTGGACTTGGATGGAGAAGGCACCTGTTTCAGTTAGAGGTCACTAACATCTTCTCCTTAGAAACAAAGTTTCTGCCATTCTGTCCCAGAGAAAGTAAGTGGGGAAAATGTCTCGTGTCTTAATGACTGTTTTGATTTTTCCTCTAGGCTTATGGATGAAGCAAACATGGAACCTTCTGTCAAAAACCAGAACCAACCATGAACCAAGGTGTGAATGCCACTGCATACTCCCTTGGCTTTCCCAAAGGACCACATCTCCTGGGATTTGATGAATTTCTTTTTCTTAGCACCCATTTCTTTGTTTCTTTCAGCTCTGTCTTTCTACTGAAAGTTACTTCCCCTGTCTCTTTTCAAGCCAGATTTCTCAATCCTTCTCCTTTTTTCCTTGCCTCATTTTGGTTCTGTCAGGTCTCCTGTACTGAAACTCTTCACTGCAACCATTCCTGTCCCTTTCTATGAATACCTGCCTGCTCCTCCTCCCGTCCCCCACAGCTTCTCTTTTCTAGCTTCAGTTCAGTTTGTTGGAAATTCTTTCTCAGTTTCTCCATGTCCTGGCCAACTTCCTGCCCTTCTATATAGATTTCTGTACCTCACAGATGACAACTCCTCTTTACTTCTCTTTAATTTTAGGATTTCTCTCCTGCATTTCTTTTCATTTCTGTCACATCCTGAGTTCAGCTCTCCTATATTGCAGGGAGGTTTTGCAGACTCTTTATTGGTCAGCTTAGTCTTACCTTCTCAACTTCTCTGTAACAGCAGCTAATTGTAATGTGGGTTGGGTTTTCTCTTACAAAGCCATTAAACCATCAGAGGCTCCATAAAGGTATACAGCATTATTCTGTATTATGGCTTTACAATATAATCATGTTACCCAGCAGAAAGGCTGCAAAACTCTAAGATTACACTTCTTCCTACTAGGTGGTGAATTGTGATTAGAGAACCCCACGGAAAAATTGGGTTGCTCTATTTCATTCTGCTCTCAATTCATCAGCCTGGGAGTTAATCGCTTTCCTGCAGCCCCTGCAGCTGCAGCAGGCTGAAATAGCCCCATTTGTTCTAGAAAGTGGGCAGAGAGACCATGGCTAACCTGCTGAGCTTCTCTCTGCCAACTGGCTGCTGTTTGGAGATGTGGCCTGAAGTGAAGATCTTCTTGTCTGTGCTTTGCATCTAGTTATGTTTGTTGACCTTCCGACATTTTCTGTTGTGCATCAGATCTAAACCTGGGAACAAAGTGCTATTTTAGTCCTCAGGCAAAAAGGGCTGCTTAGGTCCTACCTGTGTCTTTGTGTGTCTGGGAGTAACGATGAGTGCTTTATTTTCATAAGATCACAGAATTAGCTCAAGAGGGGCACTAAAAGCTTTTAGAAATATGTCTTAAAGTATATAGCATGGAATTTGACACTTTAGTTTTTGATGAGGTTTCTATAATGCAAGGCAGCACAGAGGGATGTTTCAGGATTACTATCATTATAGTTTATTTCATGAGGTGAAAAGGAGAGTATCCCACTTTCTTTGTTTCTCCGGAACCTTAGATACATTGCTGTGTAGTCTTTTATTGAAAAAGCTAGCAGGGTTACTCACCTGGCTTCTAAGAGTCATCTTGGGTACATCAGCAACCCATCAAGCAACAAGTGTTAAAAGACAGTATCTGGATACCCAACTTCCCAGTAGCTTTTGTGTTTTTTATCACACTACAAAGATTTTAATCAGGGCTGAAATCCTGAGTTGTGCCTCTCTATCTCTGTGGCTTGCTTACTATTAGGTTCGAGTGAAGTGACAATAGAATGGTGCTATGGCATGCTGTTAGAAATTCAGCATAATCCTTTCAATTTAGTATGGAACTTCTGTTGGGGTAAATGGAAAAAGGTTCAGACTTCAGACTCTTGATCTGCACCACATTTTTGCCTTGTCTATATATAGCCTGAAAATAGTGTCTTTGTTCTCCTTTCCATCACAGATGAATTGGGACCACTTCAAGCTGTCTGTTATCCTACATTTTAAAACTATTGCTAGTAAGAGATTATGTTATAATACATCTGATTTCAGTGAACTATGTTTGAGGGACAGATAAATGGCTCATGACTGTCAGTTGAAGAGATACTAATGTACAAATGTGAATAAATACATGAATACATATATGTAAGTACATTTAAAAAGACACATATATACAAAATCAGAATTCCCATATTCAATTCCCAATGGTACTGCCCTAAAGGACACTGCTTCTGCCCCATGATTAAAAGCATAGTGGTTATTTTCGCAGTTTTCTCCCCTCTCCCTGTTGGTATTTTTATGGTCGTGTTTCCTAATTGGTTTACCTAGTTCAAGTTTGTTTCTTGTCAACAGTCAGTTTCATTTTCTGTTAGCACAGTCCCTCTAATTTTTCCAATAGTGCAGTATGAGAAAACAAAAGAATAGCTATTTTCAGTTGGGATTTGATTTCTTGCAATGCTGTGGATGGAACGGTAATTGAACAACACTTGCTGGTTTAGAGAACTGAGCTCAAAGTACTCAGACAATGAGTCCATGCAGCGTCTGAACACTCCATTTCATGAAGGTATTTATCTTCAAGACAACTTTGTCCAGGAGGTGAGAGTGCAATACCTGTTTCTGCTGATGATGAAAGGATGCACTGAGATATTAATTGACTTTCTAATTGACTCTTCCTCCCATGGAAGGAAGAATCACAAGTCAAACGTAGACCTCTTAGCTGCTGAACTTTTAACCATAAGATCAAATTCCTTTCAGTCACTGTATTCTGTACTAAATTTTAACATATCCTCTGCTTTCTGTTTGTGTGTCCTTCTGATATTGCTGGCAATAATTCTGAGGTAACATATTTTAATAACAGTAAACAGGAGGAATCTCAACTTCTAAAGGTTCTACCTATTTAGGAGTTTTGGTGTTTGGCATTATAGAAATAAGAATCAGCTACTTTTAGCCAATTACTTTTCCCCCAAAACACAAATTTTATCTTTCATGCCCAAGGCTTTAAATTCACATATTCTATTAATTTGTTCAAGTGGAATATATTTAGAGGATGGCAATAGGATGAGAAAATCTTTCTAAGATGACTGGGAGACTAGCTGTTTAGACAGTCATGTTTTTAATAAGATAGGAATAGACCAAGTAACTATAAGAGATTTGGGAAAACGTACTAAAAATTATTTTGACCTTCATACTGAAAATTATAGAAGTGTTGTTAATCTATCTTAATTTTTAATGAATGCATGAGGAACCCTCATATATACCTATGTATATAATGAACCAGTGCTTTTCTGGAACTAGTTAGTCTAAGTTCTAAAAGGGCATGTGTAAGAAGTGGTTCTTTGGGATTTTCTTTAGTATGAGATTTCTTTAATAACAACGGCTAGTCTGGTAGTCTAAGAAGTCTGAAAATATAAAAAGACTAACAAGTGTTTGTAAGCTTTTGCTTTATCAAACTATTATTTTTAAAGTATTATTTATTATTTAAATGAGGACCATTAAAATGGCTCTGATAAGTTTATGGCTAGGACTTTCCACAATGAAATGGCAGAATCAAACTTAACCAAAGTGACAAGGGTTAATTAAGTTCTGCCTAATGTCATGTAATATGATTGTTACTACTCTGTTTTATTCTCTCCTCATCCTTTCCCCCATCCAAGCTCAGTCATTGAGCACACTTTATGATGCTTCTTCAAAAATTCCACCTAGAATTAAGCAATGAGATAATCTGTGTTATGGGAGAAAGGCACAAAAACTAAACATTTTTCCAGAGATCCAGAAAGCAAAGTGGAGAAGTGGACAACTCTGCCTATAAATCTCAGTCCCCAAGCAGGATACAAAGCATGGATATTTGGATATTGTTTTTATACTGCTTCAAATTTTGAGCTATTCCATTCACTGAACACCGTAAGATTTCAGGGGTGCTGGATTCAGGTCCCTAAGACCTTCATTAGTCTAAGCTGCAATTTATCACTGTCTTACTAGAAAATAAACAAACCCAAACTCTGTGGTGAACTGACAGACTGGAGCACTTCCCTTTCCACTTGATTTCTCTCTTGTATTACAAATTACCAGCCTTTACAGCAGATGCTGAACTTTCTGCCACTGGTTTTCTGGAAGGACATGTCTACTTTCTCCCACTGGCTTTTAAAGAAAGTGGCAGTGCATGAGCAACGTGTGCTTGGTCTCAACCCAAGGAGATCAGGTGCAGGTGAAAGCAGTGCCAGACCTACCATGGCTCAACAGGTTGCCATTGAACAGCTGATCTGCAGTGCAGGCCTGAGAGTCCCAAGCTCAGTACAATTGCAAGCCATCCTGTTGGTTGGTTATGAACACATTTAGCTGTACCAGTGGAAAAAGCTTTCAGATGGGTCCACGACCATGGATGGTGTCTTGGAGTAGAGACAGTAATGCATGGGGCTGTAACACAACACAACCTCAGGCAGGCAATGTTCCCTTTGCAAAACCAGTTGTGAAGTAGATGGAGTGAACTAGATGGAGTACACCTGCTTGCTACTACCCTTGGAGGACAGCATGCTTACTTTGCACACTCTATGCCTTATAGGAAAGGCTTAAATCAGATGTTAGGTTCAGTCCTTACCAAAATCAGACCTAAGTCTCAAGTTGTAGCTCAGCTTGCCATGCTCTCGGGAATCAGTCGTATTCTAACCAGCATCAAAAATGAAGAAAGTTGAACAAGAATAGCTGTGCCAGGCTCCTCAGAGCTTGAAGAGCAGATTTCTATTCCAATCCTCTACCTAAGACCATCTCATAGTTTTGAAAATACACCTTGCTAATCCAGTCACAAGAAGTGAGCCTTGTAATACCGCATTGCAGCCTTTGCAAGGAGATTGTGCTATGTACTAGCTAGCTGTGAGAACTGGAATAAGGTTTCTTTAGCAATGCCATGAGTTTCTACTCATTGCAAAATCAAACAGGACAAGATGGTGCCAACACATGAGTATGGTATTGCCTTACAATACCATCAGATATCTGTTTTCTACAAATATCCAAGATCTGCAAAAATCTGGTGCCATGCTGCACTGAGACTTCTGTCTAAAGAGACCTTAATTTCATGCCAAAGGGGCACTGTGACTACCTGCTGCTCTGTCCTGTTCTGTCACTGGTAAGGATACAATGCTTTTTTGGAAGCTGCAGCCCAGGCAAATATCAGTTCAGGTGGCAACTGCAGTAAGTGAAAGCTGGTGGACAGAAAAAGGATGTAGTTTAAGTGAAGGAAACAGTAAACAACAGACAGGTGAGCTGTGGTAGTGGTTGGGTGTGAAGCACTTTTGTGTCATGACAACCTGCTCATTTGCAAAGAGCATAGAAAATCAATCAAAATCAAAAGCAAATGAAGAAATGATAAATTAATCAATAAAGCCATGGGCTAATCAAATGGCACCCTCCTCAATTACTCTAATAGAAAAAGAACAATTGCTGGTTTTGGCTCCTGATTTAAAGTGACAGTATTTGCAAACAAGCACTGATTCAGACATTAGTTAATTAAATCAAGTGAGGTGTATGGAACAGGATTCCACTTTGGGGTTTTATTCAGTTAATGAGATAAATGGATTCAATTTCCCAATTTCATACACCTTCCCCAAAGACTGTAAAAAACCCATGTACATGAGTTTGTACACAGCTGTGTATTGTAAAGGCAGGACTACAAGTCACAAAAGAGCTCTGCTCCACTGCAAATTTACACTCTTAACTATATAATCCCTGTTATGCAATCAAACTTCAGCTTCAAAACCAATAATCTCTGCTTGTTCTATAAATCCTCTCTTCCGTCTACTAGAAATAATTTCCTAGTTTCCAGATTAACTATATCTAAACCACTTTGTATTTAATTCTTTCAAAAGCTGAGCGTCTGTGGTTGTGTCTGATGCATACTTGGGGATGCAAATGACATTTGTATCAGAGAGAGAGAATCCACCATGTCTGTCTAAGAGCAGGTTTTGGTCACTTTCTGATCTAAATCTTTCTGAATTTACATGTGATACTCCGAAGGAACACAACTCTTTTCATTTGCCTTAGTACATTGCCTTGTTCACGGTTCAACTTTTAGTACAAAAGCAATGAGAATACTCTTATTTCAATGGATTGAAGTTGGGAAGTAAGGGGTTATACAAAGAAACTTTGCAGATTTAGACTTGGGAGAGTACAATAATTTAGGGAAGGATTTTTTTGCTTAGGTACATAGGTGATCAAGCAATTACCTTGGCTTTCATTCTCTGAGGGGGCAAAGCAATGGATTTGCCAGACAAAGCTGCTGAGGGCTGTAGGACTGCCTGTCAGGCCTAGGCTTGTGTATTCCATGGCCATAGGTCACTGCATAGATGCTATTTGGGTACTGCAGCGAACTCTGTGCTTTGATGTCCTTTGCACTCTGGGGATACTTTCAAGCAGGCAGTGATGCTATTACAAAGGGAGTCATCACAAGTGATGCTGTATCAGACTACTTGACAGTTTTTCCTTTTGTTTTCCCTTAAAGAATCTAAGACTGGAAACCAGCAGCAACATTTGCCTTCCATCTTGTCTAGAAACTCTGCCCTCACAAAGTTTTCCCATGAGTTTTTTAATTTAAATTTTTTTTCTTTTCTGTGAAAGTGAACCTTGAGTCAAGATAATGAGCTTCATGCATTCAAATCAGTGCTTGAGTGTTAATTAGGTCACTCTTACTAGAATGATTTATTGACCTATATTCAGTATTAGGAGCCCTAAGTTTTCCTCCATGGAGAGTCAGGGAAAATCACCTTCATCAATCTTCAAGACATTGATAATCTTAATTTTTTTCTCTATTTTAGGTTTTCAGAGCAGACTTAAAAATAATCTACTCTGAGGCTCTGACTGAATAGTTTTTTGAGATGTTGAGAGGCCTCAAAAGAGAAAATAATCCTTGATTTTTAGTTTTTTGAAGCAGACTAACAAAGACCACCTTTTGGAAACTGATAACTATTTTGAGCTGAACTGAAGGTCTTGCATTGATTCCGGCAGTCACTGAGTGATATTAAATATATCGTACATAGAGAAGATGGCCCAGTTACTTAGGTAGGAAAAGAGCTTACAAAAGTCTCCAAAGCCAGAATCAAACATCTCTGATGTTTAATAGTGTGATGGATAGCTTGTAGAAAGAGAGTTCAGACTGAGAACTTTTATTCCCTTACTTTCCCTTTTCTGGGTTTTAGTTTTTTTCAGAAGTCTTGGCACAGGGGACGGGTAAACCAAGTATTAGTAACCCTCAGATTTGTGTGTATTTAAACATCTAACATGCCTAGTGAGACTCTGATGTTGGTCTCTGGAGTAGCCTGCAGGCCAGATAGTTTCTTGTACTGACTTTTAAAAAAAAAAATCTAATAAAATATAATCCCATGTCTTTTTCAATATGGGGGCATGAAAGTGTCAGGATGCAGTCTTAGTGGAAACAAAAGGAAGTCATCTTCACAAAATGTACCCTTAGGCTGTGGAGTTCCTTGCTGTAGATGCTGGAAGTTTACATGCATGTAAAGCATAAGAGGACAAATTTATAGAGAAAAAAATCATTTGATGGGTATCCCATTTGGTTTGGGAAAACCTTCAATTGGATTTCCTGGAGGCTGGAACAATGCTTAGAGTATCATTGAATGCTTGCCATGTTCTAATATGTTTTCTAAAATAGCTGGCATTGATCATCTTGGATCAGCTAATCCCCTACCATGTTTCCCTTGGTTTACTGACCACACCATGTGGGCATGTGTGTTCATCTTCTACCTGCATGAATATTTTTAGGGGTTTGAATTATCACTAGATTTGGCAGAGGGATAGGAATCCCAAACGTAGCCAGATTCTATGTATTTTGTAAAAAGAAGAGATCTGAAAGAGATTAAAGAGAATTTTGCTATGCTGTCAGTGCATGATCACAGCTTTTGCTATACAATCGAGAGTCTACATAAGAGTGCACTGTTATTACTGTCCAGACCTGGGAAAAGGCTTCAGAACTCACAATCTATCAGACATCAGAAAATCCAGCCAAAGACAGAACCAAACAAACAATTAATTTCAATTACCTTTAATCTATTTTGTTTCTGTAGAATCAATCCTGCAGAAGTTTCCTTGAAAGAAAATTGCCATCTTTTACCTTGGACCTGATTCTACATGGCGAAAATGGACTCGTGCGAGAAGTGAGGTCCTCTCTCCTCCTCATGAATTCAAGGATCATTAAACATTACTAGCAATGATCCAAGATTGGTCTCTGCAGAATCTCCATGCCACAATTGTTATATAGTTCAGTTCTTTATTTAGGTCTATAGGAAAGGCTCGCAGAGAACAATTAAGTCCTGAAGCCCTTGCATTGGAATACCTGAATCAATAGGAAAAAATAAATGCTTGTTCCAGCTGGTGGAATAACAAACATACACAAGACCAGGTTCTGCATCCTTTTCTTCTTTTTAGTTAGCAGGTTGCTTTGCCAGTCCAGCTGAGGGCAATGGAATCAGTCACTGCTTAGGAAGGAGGGACAGAACCAGCCCTGTAATGAATTGGCTATAAGGAGGCAAACTAGCTGTAGTCCCAGGACCCAAACATGGGCTTGGTGGTGCTCCAGGTCCTGAACAAACCAAGCTGGGAACACATTCCTGTGCTAACAGCTCCTCCTGGAACTGGTGCTGCTACATTGCCACTACACTCTGTGTGAACAGGGCTGAAAGGCCACACAGGACTTCCTAGGTGGGAACAGGAACTTGACAATGTATATATATCTTGTGGTTTAAAAAAATAAAATAAAAAAAATCCACCCCTGCCAGCCCTCCCTTATCTCCCTTCACATTCTGGTCCTGCATTTTCCATTCTAATAAGACCAAAAGGGCATCTAAAAGTAATAAAAGATTTTTTTCTCCACTAGTGAGCTTTCATCTCCAGCATGTTGATGCTTCTGATAACTGACCGTACCTTCTTATTTATTCATGAGAGTGATTCTAGCCTACAGATCCACACAGCTGATAGAGACCAGCTCACTCTGGAGACATGACTGCACAAGAACAACTAATTGGTACACAAGGTTGGGAACATTTGCAGTGAAAACTCTTCCCTGGGGAAGTTTGAAATGGTAAGAAATGTTATCTGCTCAGCATCTCTGTATAAGTGCACATAGATTGGCATATAGTTAACAAGGGAACAAGGAAGAGAGCTTGACTCTTTCAGCACCAGTACAGATTAGCACCAACTAGTTATCATAAACTGACACGGAATCTGAGCTGCTTGAATTACATACAGTTAGTTATTATGCACAAGTGAGTGTTAGTGAACACAAAGAAAATGCTAATGACTGCATGGAGGAGAGGAGTACTTGGGGGAAAGTGTTGTAAGGGCTCACTTGACCTCTGATGAGCATCACTGATGTGCTATGGAAGGATACCAGGCTGGACACTCAACTAAATGCAGACTGACTCGTTTTATTTTTATTTATTTATGTACTTGTGCTTATTATAACATAATAGCTAATAACTTTGACTAGAACATCTCTTTTCCTTTCATACATTTGTGTAGTAAAGAAAGCAGGAATTGAGATGGATTGGAAAATATGCAGAAAAAAATCACCAAAATGTGGAAGGTTTTGGCTCTGTTCTTGGATTGGAGATGGAGTTGTTTGATTTTGTTGATGCATTTATACCTTTTTGGCCTTTAAAAAAGTTTCTAATAAAAATCAAATCCCAAAAAGAGAGCAGCAATTTCTCAGAGGTGGAAAATAACATCAAAGTAGAAATGACTTTTAGATCTGGCATTTAATGACAAGTCAAACTTTCCGGAGCAGAGAAAAGCTGAGCTAATGCACACCAGTCAGAGATTTGTCTCCTGACTACCACATCTAATAATATCAACAAGCCTGCATATTGCCTACAAAGAGCAGGTGGGAAAACATCAGTTAATGACCAGATATACAAGCTTGAGAATCTATTCCTTGCAAAAATGCAGATGCTTCAGATAAAATGNAGGTCAAAATCATTGGGCAGAATCCTTGCAAAGCCTCTCCTATTTTCTGCATATGTTTGTTTACTTCACTTCTGTAGGAAGAAACTGTAGGAAGAAACCTTCCCTCCTTCCTGATTTGGACCTCTTCTAGCACCTGAGGGGAGATGGATGCAAAATCTGGTGGTGCAATGGGTCATCAGGACGAAGAAATCTGAATCAAGAGATGTAGGATTATCTGGAACAGGTCTGGCTCACTGATGGATAGCAGGAGACCACTTGCAATTGGACCTGGTATGCTCATATTTTGTGGACCAACCAGGAGTCCCATTGAGCACTGAGGTTCATTGCCAGATTTTGGAGAAAGATGGCTATAATCTTCCTGATATCTTTATTGCTGCACTCAGCAGAAGTGGGCAGCCAATAGAGTTTGGCCTCCCAATAGATTTTAAATGAGGTGCAGAATAAGAAGCACACAAAGAAAGGAATTTGCAAGCATGAACTAGAGAGGATGCAGAAGGAGTGCTCTGAACACATTATTTTAATGCAGGGCATGAACTAGTGCTCATATCTGACAGAGCTGTCTGTGCAGGCTCACAACACCTCTATGCAGGGAAAATCCCAGTGCAAAAAGAATATTGTGTAGATCTTTGGTTTTAATCCAAAGATTAGCAGACACTTACCTTCTAGACCCCTCTCAGGAACCTCTTCCCAGGTCTCACATGTACATTCTGCTTGCTAAAAAATAGCATCTTTTAAAAGAGAAACCTATTCATTAAAATGAGAATATGGAAAGGCCAGTTGTACATGCTAACTTTAAACACAAATTTGTAGGAGGCAACCACTATTTTTGCTCCTGCCATTAACAGTGGTTTCCTGCCAGTATTGGGATATGGCATATATTAAATTAGCAACCGCTTCTGGTTTGTGTGGAGGACATACTGCTGGGTTAAGAATCTCATTAGCAGTATTTGTTGAATTCGTATTTATTCCCAGAATCAATACTTGTAACATACTAATTAAATCATCTGTTTAGGACAGCCCCATGCTGCACCAGAAGGAGTCCGTTCCCATCATGACACATGCAATACAGCATTTAGTTCCCATTATTATTAATGAGCACTGCAGGCTTAATTCCCGATGTGAGTCTCTGAGCAGGCATGCACAGCCTCATCCGTCTGCTGAATGTGTTAAGCAGTGCTTTTTCCAGCACTGAGGATGCATTAACCCTCCTGCTGCCTTTGCTTTGGGATTTTGAATGGACTTCAACAGAAACTCCAGAACCATGGGAGGGCTCTTCATTATCTTGGTGAACTTTGGAGGAGGGCCCAGGAGCCTTTACAAGGAAACCAAAGGGATAAGTTGGATATCATGGATCCATGGAACTGCATGAAAGAGAGAGAGCATTCAGATTTTCCCATTTTCCTGGAGACTCAGTCATTTTAAGAGGAAAATATTGCTTTTGGCTATTGGTTGTCTTGCCCTTAGGTTAAAATAATAATGATTTTAATGATTCTCTGTTCTCAGTATTCTTTATTGTATCATGAAACATCTTATGACTTTAATTTCTTTAATTGTGCTAGGATACAATTTCCTGCCCTGGAATTTGGCTGCTGAGCTGTCTTCCCTTCAGGGATTCTCATTGTTGGAAGAAGATGTACACTGTGAAAGGTCTGTAAGTCCCAGCTTCCAGCTGCAGTTCCCTTTCAAGACATCTTTCAAGACAGGTTTCTGTATCACTTCTGCCAAATGCTGACCTGCAATCACAAGGGGGAGGTTCAACTTTTATAGGTTATTAATTCATCAGCTCCAATTGCGTCCTTGCTGAAATCCAGAAAGCGGAGTCAAGTCTCAGCTGTAATTGGCAGAGGTTGGATGGGTGTGGAAATAGCTGTCCACCTGGTACTTTCCTCTCCCCCCCACTACAATTCCTTGCTCTCTTTTTGCCTTTGTCAAAGCACTGGGGGGAGAATCACTTCTTTATGGAATTTTGCATTTCACAGCTGAAAATTTCTGCAGCAGGGATGAGCAGTCTCCTGCTCCAGGACATGTGGCAGTTTCAAGCTTTCAGTCATTATTGCAGCAATCTAAATTTCTCTGTCATGACTAGACCTTATTTGACAGTGGGACAATTTATGTTATAAATGAAAATGCATGTGGTTGGCATTGTGCTCCTTAGTCCCTCTTCTCTATCACTCTTTGTTTCTCTCATATGCTCAGACTCGTTGGGGCTTCCCTTACTCTGGGACTTCCTCAAAGTAGCTGAGGCTCTGCATGTCTGGCAGATACGTTCCTTTGAGCTCAGAAGGAACCATATACTGCTGTGGTGCTCAGCCCAGGCAGCAAATCTGAGCTGTGGGTGCCTAGAGAGCCAAGGGATGGCACTTGCATGGTGTGAGAAATACTGTCTGAGATGATTGGTGGTGCTGCACTGCACATGTGGGAGGTGGAGACACGGCGGACTACCTGGAGGAGGAGACGTGTGACTTGCACTGTTGTGAAATAGTGAGTTTCCACTTAGGCTAAGCATGGTACAGGCAAGATTTCTCCAGTGTTATCGTAGGCATGCAGTTTCTGTTTTCCAGCTTGCCCAATTTAAATTAAGAGTAACTTCAGGGAACCTAGTATAGGCTGTTATGGTGTAACAATTGCAAAGTCCATGACTTTTGAATGATGGGCCAACAAGGAAAATTCAAAGTCAGGAGTTTTCATTCTGTCTTTGTGCAGATTGCTAGAAAATCTGGAAAAACCAGCTCATCTAGAAGAGGTACAAATACTGAGGGTTGTTTTGGTTTGTGAGGTGCCTTTGTATGGGCATGTTGGGGGTGTTTGTGTGCTTGTGCACTGTGGCTGCCGTGTGTGCAATGCTGAACACAATCAGTTCCCAAGCCCCATTGTATGTTAAACACCAAATCTATTGTTCTCTGAGGAGTTTGATCACTGCCTTTGATTAACCAGCACGACTCTCTGTCATGAGGCCAGCAAAGGAGCTACGGGCAACTGGCCATATTCTCTCCTGGGATTGCTGGGATTTCTATGAAGTTCATTCTGAAGATCTCATTTCACTATGAAGAAGGTATATGAGGGAGTGAATAGATTTTTGGCAATTTTTCACCTTGTTTTCACTGGTTGCTTTTTCTCATTCTATTCCAGTCTCCCCCCTTTTCTCCTTTCATGTAATTCTTTATATTAAAAAAAAAGATTCCCAAGAAACAGTCCTGCTTGATGCAATTTGAGGCAAGACCAGCACATTTTATTAAGCACTGCAAAACACTTAGTGGCATGAGGGTTTTCATGTGTAATCAGATACAGCAATTGGCTTGATTGCAATTGCTTCTTGGTCTGTTGCGCACAAGCACCTGATTAGATTTTAGCAGTGCTGCCAATTCTGGAGGAACTTTCAGGCTCACGGCATGAACGGGCCCGGGGGAAATCATGTACCTCGTCCTTAGTGCCGCCACCTGGAGAAGGGAGAGATGGAATGGGCAAATGACTTAGCAAGGACCTGCCCTCTAGAGAAGCTGTTGCTGAGTGGGAAACCCAGATGAATTTCCAGCTCCTCTGCCTGCCTAGTGTAACACGGGGAAGTTCTTTCTTGTTCTCCCTTCAGTTTCCCAGTGATATTGGACAGCTTTATGCCAGACACTCCCTCCTTGACCACAGAGCTCTATGGAGTGTTATGTAGTGTCTCAGCTCTGCTGTCACACCCACATCTTGGAGAGGTGCATGAGCATTGCCAGACATGGAGGGACCTGTTCCCTGACTCTCTCCCTTCATGTGGATGGGTATGAGGCAGCAGTGCTCACCTGAATGGAGAAGCAAGCAGAGGTGGCAGCGTGGTGGCATCAGACAGCAGTCAAGGCTGGTAAAGTTGATCCCTTCGTAGCATCTCCTAATTATTCTGGGCCTTAGCATCGCAGTCCCAATGTCCCACTTGTAGATACTGTAGGTACTACCTGTACAGCTCATGGCTAGGGCAGTGCTGTCTGATCTGTCTACAGTTCTAAAATGCAGGGGGTGTTTCACATCTCCTCTTCTATCTCCTTAATCTGTGTCTGTGATTGATCTCAACAGATTTAGAGCTCTTCAGCTCAGATGAGATAGGTGAGCACTTGAGAGGGTGTTGTGTATTTTCCAGACGTGGTGGACTCAGGTACTACTGCAGCTGCACTGTGCAAGTGCCCAGGAATGGGGTTGTGGCAGGTGTGTCCCCCCACTTCCCAGGCCATTCTGGAGACTTCTGAGGCACAGATCCAGTAGTGGATGCAGTCATTTCAACTAGAGATTGGAAGATATTTTTGAAAAGGTGTTTTTCAGCTGTGAGGAAAATCAAATTTTTGTTGAATGCTTTTGCTCTAGAAAATCCCAATTCTGAACTATCAGACTGATGAATAGTGACATCTTTGATCTAAACAAATGCTGATGTTCTTGGCATTTTTGAAATGTCAGTGAAAAGCTAAAATCCTCTTATTTGACTCTTCTCCACTAAAAAAAAATAGATCATCAAGTTGAAACAAAGTTTTCCTGTGAAAAATATCACCTGTAATTAAAAGAAAAAAGCAAACTATTTTCTTTCATGAAGGAAGTACTTTATCAAAAGAATTCAACTCACTGTAGTGTGGTAAATTCAGTATTTTCCACATGAGCCACCACCCCAAGTGTTGTTTGAGGGAGCACAACTTCAACATCAGACTTTTTGTTGCCCTGGTGGAGATATTTTAAGAAGACCAGATTGACACATGTGAAATGCTCTGAAAATCACCTGCCTTCTGGCTGTTTTCAGTTTGATGTTCAGAAATGCCCTGTGGCTCTGGAAACTCTTGATGATTTCCAGCCACTCAGTCCCACTTTGGGAACTCATACCTGCCCCAGCCAGTGAAACTGATGAGAATTTTGCCTGAAGAAAGTTTGCAGAATTGGACTTACTCCAATTTATTTTCCATCATGTATAACAAAGTGCTTATTTACTTTTTTTCACTTTGCCCAGCTTGGACAATTAAACCCCTGAGTCATTTTGCTTTTATTTCAAATCAGTTGCATTCCCTGGTTCACTGACTTGACCAGAGTTTTATAACACTTAGATACCAGAAGGACAAATTGCATTAAAACCCCTGAAGATTCTGAAATTCATATGTTTGAATTTACAGTGCTGCAGGGACTATCCATTAATTTGATGAATTCCTTGATTTCTCTGTATGCATGCAAGTGTGTGTTCTTATTAATATTTTTTAGCAGCAATGAGATATGTTAACAGTTGTTCACCTCTTGAGAACAAAAGCTGTCTGATGCAGCAGAAGCAGAAGGTGGTCTCAGCCCAGGGGACCATGTAGCTGAACAATATGGACAGCCCCAGACCTGGGACACCAGATGAGCCCTGGCTGAAATGTGTTGGCAAAAATGCTTGTGGGGAAATAGCTGCTCACATTTAGCACTCAGGATCTGCCTCAGGCAGGTGATATATGTATCTCATTTACACTTTCCCCATCAATCCGGCTGCATCTGAGGAGGGCATTAACCTCTTTCTTTCCATGTCTGGGAACACTTTCAGCACAAAATTTAGTTATATTCAACCAGTAAGATTTTGGAACTTTTAATATCAGAGTGAGATGCTGGAAAGCAGAGTTGCCTAAAGCAACCTGGGGGTCCTGGTTCAGTGCAAGTTGAATATGAGTCAGCAGTGCCCTGGCAGCCAGGAGGGCCAACTGTGTCCTGGGGCATCAGGCACAGCTTCGCCAGGTGGGCAAGGGAGAGGATTGTCCCTCTCTGCTCTGCACTGGGGTGGCCTCACCTGGAATATTGTGTGCAGTTTTGGGCACTGCAATATAAGATATTAAGCTATTAGAGAGAGTCCAAAAGAAGGTAACATGGTGAAGGGCCTTGAGGGGAAGCTGAGAGGAGACTCAGTGGGGACCTCATTGCAGTTACAACTTCCTCGTGAGGGGCAGAGGAGGGGCAGGCACTGATCTCTGTGGTGACCAGGAACAGGACCTGAGGGAAAGGCCTGAAATTGTGTCAGGGGAGTTTTAAGTTGGATATTAGAAAAAGGTTCTTCACTCAGAGTGTTGGTGGACACCGGGACAGATTTCCCTGGTAAGTGATCACAGCATCCAGTCTGAGAGAATTCCAGAAACATTTGGACAATACTCTCAGACACATGGTGTGACAATTGGAAATGGTCCTGTGCAGGGCCAGGAGTTGGATGTGATGATCCTTGTGGGTCCCTTCTAGCTTGGCATATTTTGTGAAGAGTTTGCCAGAAACATGCATATGGATTCCAGAACACAAGGATGGATGAGGTGCTCACAGCTTATTAAATCAAAAGCCTTTCCAAATAGTTGCAATTTGTTGACTTCTAAATATTTCCCATGGAGCCTGAAGACACACTCTGAAATTCTGCACCTGTGGTTACTGTACAGCACACATGACTTTCTGTTACTTTTCCTCCATTCACAAGTGCTTAGAGAGTAGCTAAACTGTAAACCATGTGATGACTGAATAACTTTCAGTTTCGTAGCAGGAGATAAGACTTAGAAATGGGCTCTTCCCAATAGGAAACAAATGGCAATAAAATACTCCTCTATTTTTTTTCCTCTCAAATCCCATATGTTTTTTGGTTTTGTTTACCCTGTGTGCAAGACTGGATCTAGAAATTCTGTTTGAGGTTTGGGTCTTTCAACCCTTGTTAGAGAAAGCTAAGACAGCTATAATAGGAATGACAGTCGGCTTTCCATGTCTGGACAGATCAGGTGCTAACATAAATATTGCTATGTATTAATCTCCAGAGCAGCTGGGGGCTCAGTACTGGGTTTGTTTCTTTTAGTTTCATCTGTTGTATATTTAAATAAATACTCTGATTGAAGGAATGGGGTGCCCTGGGCCTAAATGTACAAATTCTGAACTCTTGTAGAGCATGCGAGGGCAAACAGGCATGGACCAGCAGAGACAGGCAAGGACCCTGTGAGCCAGTACTGAGTGTGAAAATAGGCAGTTGTCATGCCATGTCAGAAGTTTATTCATTCATAGGAATTATCCTTCCTCTTCCTCTCCTCAGTGATGTTCAGTGTGACTTGGAGTACACTAAAGAGTCTGTAGGCAATTCTTGTTTTTTGTGTCTAAAACTGGTGCTGCTGTGAGACATCCATAGACATATCCTCAATCCCTGCTTGATTTCGAAGACAGGCTGTGAGCAATTTTTCCCCTTTACATGTTGAGAACCATTTTTGGAGGGATTTTAGAGAGTGCTCCAAGTCAGTTTGAGTCAGGTTGTAATTTTAAGGTTGTTATTTCAGTACAGTCTGTTACTGGAAAGGATAGACTTCAAACCCAAGCCAATACCATGTGGAATAAATAACCTTTGCACCCCCAAACCACAGGAACTCAAACTCTGGGGCAGCAAAGTGTGGCCACAGGCTGTCATGAGATGTCAGGAAACTCACTCAGTTTGCTGTGTGGCACAAGGGTAGCTTCTGTCATCAGCTTCTAGCAATGGAGCTGAAAGGGAGGTCAAATCCCCATGCATCTGTACTTTCATGTCAAAGGATTTTGCTCCTCACCAGGAAGCACATTTCTTTTGCCTCTCAAGAAAAGCCACACTGTGTTCCTGACCTTTTGACAAATAGCAAAGAGATGAGTCTTGGAGTAGGGACTTGCTGTGTTCCATCAGGGACTAAGCAAACAAACTGTCTCGGAGGAGATGCTGCATGCAACATCCAAAGGCCATGCAATACAGTCTTGTCCAGTCACTTTGTATTTGCAGCCACTGCCTGCCCAGGCTATAAAAAAAGTGGATAGTTCTTCACTCCTTTGATTTTTAGAAAGCTTTGGCTCAAATTTCTTGCTGTGAGCATAGCATTGTGAGTGTCTTGGTGAACGCTGGGTTTACAAACTACTCCCTCTTCAGTGTGAAACACTTAATTAACTGCAAGGGAAGGACAGGAATGATACAGGATAGATGAGGGGCAGGTCTGTGTTTCACTGATGGCATTGCAATTAGCAGCTTCAGCTGTCGGTAGGAAAAGACCTTGGCAAGTTGGGATGTTTTCAGGGCTTGGTACAAAGAGGAAAAAAGCAAGAGAGAGACATTAAAGAAAGAAGAAAAGGAAGAAGTCCAGGTCACAAATATAATAGAAGAGAATATAAAGTCAGCATTTTCCGTCTAGTTGTTACACAAGCCTTGTCTGTGCCTGACAGACAGTCTGTGTTGCTCCACAACAGAAGTGACCCATATTACTTTATTGTTTAAACAAAGAAAGTCACCAATTAAAATATCTTGAGTTTATTTCAGCACTTGGCGCTCTGGGAGCCTCATTGATTGGAAGGAAAGTCTGCTCTGCTGTGAAGCAATACATTCTTTTCATGTACATCCTATTTGCCCAGCTTTTGTTAGAAATGTGTCAAATCACAGATATCAAACATATAGCAGGGACTCAGTAGATCACCTCATCTTATCCCTTCACCCCAGAGGCTTTCCAGGTTGATATTTTTAACATGGTTCATAAAAGCCTTTGCAAGAGTTATCACACTCTCCTGAGCCACCTAGTTCCTAATTCTCCTGATACCTAATTTAAATCTCCTTTACTGTGGTTTACACCCACTGTTTTTGATTTGTCTCTAATGGAAATGAGGAGGTGTTACAGCACAGGGTTGGATGAACAACCTCCTGTTCAAAGAAGAGCTAACTCTAAAGTCAAAGTAAGAGGCTTCCTCTGCCTTGGTGACAACTGTTAACTTATTTGAATACCATTACTAGATCTTCTCCCCTGTCCTATAAACAGTTTGGCATCAATACTTTGAATCTTTTTTCATAGATCACATTTGGTAGTCTGTGTTTCTTAGTAATTTCTGTGTTATTAGTCATAGTTGTATGTCTGAGGGATGTTCTCATGGATCTTTCAGTGCACCCATACACAGCTAATTTTGATGACTAGATTAAAAAAAGCAGAAGTCTTTCCTTGGCAAAGTGATTCAATAAAGTGATTTTAATTCTGCAAGCTGGTAGTAGCAGACTGAGTTGTGCAGTGTGAAGTGCAATGAAACATTAAAGGGCAATATGCTATCCAGCCACTAGAAGCAGTAATATCTTGCACTATGACAGATGTAGCACAATTACTGATATGGCAACAGTCTGTGCTTGGTTTTAACCATTTCAGCAGTCCCTGGTGAAGGTAAGGGTCTCTCCAATCACCTTTCAGAGTGCATTGAGCTACTTGTCTGGCTGGTGTTGCTGTGACTTTGACCAGCAGTGATTTTGACCTGCTATCTCAGTTGTCTCTTTAGCACCCCTGTGCTCACTGTTAACATGACTTTGAGGAAATAGACTGTGAAAAGGAGCTGGTGCTTTTTGCAGGATCACCGACAGGGTTGCACTTTGGAGCCCGGCTGTGAGCAACAGGGATCATTTCTGTATATTGACTGACATGGCTGTTCAGGTATCAATGGACAGGCAAATTAGTCCATAGTAATCTGGCTGAATATAGCTCTGAAAACTCAGATCAAAGAAGCAAGGAAGCCAAACTCTTGTGCAAGTTTATTTATCCAAAGTCACCTTATCTATAAGACCTTTTCTGCCCCAGCATGGCCCAGGAACCATGCTACAATACAGAGATAACATTATTTTAACATTTGTATGTTTGTAGTGTGGAGGAAATTCAGATATAGATCGGACTCCATTGTGTCAAGGTCTGTAGAAGCACAGAGAAGGGGATTCAGTGATCACAAACTAAGCAATAGAATGATACAAGGGGACTTAGTAAACAAAGGATATAAATCTTACAAAGCAATGAAAGCTACTTAATGTTTACATAGTTTTGAGGAGTTGCTGTGACACTGGACTGTTGTAAGAAGGACTCAAGGAAGGAAGATTAGGAAGCTGCCATAAATTTAGCCAGTTCACATAGGTGCTCTGTAAAGATTATATTTGTCACTCTTAAAACTGAGATTTTAAACAAACTCAGACACATGTACATTTACTATGCCAATAGTACTGGGCTGCTGTTGTCATGCTTTTGTTGAGCAGGTATTTTTACTTCTATTTTACTTTTCATGTTGTTTTTAGAAAGTGATTGGAACAGTGGTATTCTACCTGTAGCTAGTTCTGTGTCTCTGGCTACTACTAGAACATTCCTAAAAAGGGAATTAAGAAAATAAAGTTGATTACCAGTTGGCTTGAATCACTGCAGAGAGTTTCACATGCTGCCACTGGAATATGCTTAGACCCCTGCAAACTGAAAGAGGTTGAAAAATCACTAGTGTAGAATAAATAAGCAGGACAGAGTTGAACTTCTTGTTTTCATTTTCCCTGGCAGATGTTTGGTTGTTGCGGCATCAGAGTACCGGATGCTGGAAGAGGCGTTTATGAATCACCTGCTATCCTGTATTGTTGCCTCTGGGGGTGCCACCAAGCTGGGCTGGAGGCACAGCAGCTGGTGTGTCTCAGTGGGGTACTCGGGGTAATGGCTGTCGTTTGCTGGACGGATGGAAGTCACGATGGTCTTCTGCTCAGTCACCACCTGGTCCCTGTCACATGCCATGGAGATTGACATAAATCAAACCCTTTCTGCAGTGGGGACCTTGAAAAAACAAATTGATGTTTTAAAGCACAAGAAAGGAAACATCAGAGATGCAGCCCTAACAGTCTGTCAGTGAGCTGGGGGGTTGTCATGCTGCTTGAGCTGAATGCTGAAGGAAGACATGAACACTTGAGAACATCTCTGGGAGTATAATTGGAAGAGTAATGAAAAGCTAGGGCAAGAGAGAAGACACATCTTCCCTTATTGTATATAGTGGCTGTCAGCTCTGGTCTGAAATAACATCTAAGGAAAGGATGGTCTCTGCCTCTGAAGACATAGAGGCCAGATGTCACCCAAGAAAGGAGCTTGTAGTGAACAAGCATTTACAGGTTTCCAGGAGACAGGAGATCTTTAAGCTCAGAGACCCCTATCATGTGTCTCACTTTGAATTTGTGAACTTTTACAAGCAGGTGGATCAAACGGTATCCTTCACACTTTTTGCTCATGGCCCAGATTTGTTTCTTTTCTTCTTAACTAAATGTAGCCTCAAAATGTGTCTGCATTGTTAAAGTTAGTCTTCTGGAGTTGATCTCAGTGGTGAGAGAACAGAAAACCAACAGAGTATTGGATGTTCCCATCCCTTGGCAAATTCGGGATAGATATGGGTTCTTGTGCCTGGTATTGAGCAGGACATCCAGGACCTTTCTCTTCAAACTGAAAATAGAACTGATAAGGAAACATCCTCTAAGGAGTGCATTTTCCAGGACTCTCATTTTTCTGTGTGATGTCTTCTACCTGAAAACAAAATGCAAAGATCACCTTATCCCATCCATGGCAGGAGATTAGTCAGAAAAGTCAGTGACTCTGTTATGGATATTTCTACAAACACTAACAAACTGGAAAGGTACAGATGGTTCAACAACCAGATCTATATTAATTTCTACCCACTCTGCAAAAACCCAAACCAAACCAAACCAACAAACAATAAAAACGAAATAAAGAAGAAAAGGTATTTCTCTATTGATCTATCTGGACTATTAAGGTTCCCCAATGTAAATCACTCATGGAGCATTAATTTTTATGCCAGTCAAGGAAAATTAAGTGGCCTAATCACGTTACATGTTCACCACTTCAGGAACTGCAGAGTTTTTCCTGCTTTTGGTTGGAGGCTATTCCATTTGGCTGGGCTCTTTTGATACCGCTTTGCCTGTGTGTGCAATTAGAAGAATTTTTTTTTTTTATTAACCAGTTTTTACATTACACTCAGCGGCCCCGTCACACAACTAAATGACCCATTTAACAAGCATGATAAAATCCTCATTAGGGCCTATTATAGGATTTAGTGGAATCTTCCTGCTTCACTACAGCACGGGCCTAATCTAATTAACTCTGCCACTTAATTCTCTCCCTCCTTCTTCTTGCTGTTTATTGGGCTTTTTGTGGAAAACAGATCCAAGGAACACAATTAACGTAATTTATCCTGGAAAATCCCCAAACATTAGCAAGCTACAAATGTAATTGGAAAAGGCCTCACAGAGTTCATGCATACTAGGCAATTATTCCAAAACTACAGCACTGCATATTATCATGTTACTTCTTATTATACTTTCCTGAGACGAGCAAGGAGGTAATTCTATCCAAGTGCTTTTAAAGCCTTAATTAAGGGTCATCTTTGGGTTTGAACAGCTGTCATATTTAATTGAGGAAAAACGTGTGCCTTCAAGAATAATGTAGCTTTGCTAGGATGTGCAATAGGTAGAGAAACTGAATGTTGTATTTTGAACTCAGTGGTGTAAATGGAGACCACCTCTCAGTTATACAGTCTTGTGCTGTACTTTGTAGCCAGACCTACCAGTCACCAGAAAACAGAACTAATCCACAAGAGGTAGCTAGACTTTGTGGGTTTTTTTCATGGCAGCAGGTGTATAAACATGTTACATGAAACACAAGAAGTGCTGAGATATGGTCTGTTGGCCACTGAACACAGGAGGGACATTTGGGAAGACAACACCTTGTTTTCTTGCTCTTTTCACAAGCTGAAACCTTTAATTTGCAGCCCTGTTAATAATTTTCCTAAGGGTGAGGAACTCCTACCATATCCCAAGACATGGCAGCCTAGTTACACTAAATCTGAGATTGCCAGCTGCTCCCAGAGGTACTCTGAGGATTTAGGGCCCAACTTTGCTATTCAGAACTGAACATGTGGACAGTTGTTGGGACTCCTAAATAGATACCTATAAGGTGAGGCTGCTGTCTGGATGAAAAACTTCTGACACTTCTGTGTTACTATTACCTAGTATTTTAGATGGGTGTAAAAGGTGACTAACTTTCTATAAGACATGAGAATAACCTCCAACTGTTATGGCCACATGGTCCAAGATACATGTGGGAGAGTGACCAAGAGGTGAGTCATGATGTAGAAACATACAGGTCTTGTCTGGCTCTTCATCTTAGTCTAATTTCTAGTGTTTGGTATGTTTGTAAGAATGAGGAAGAAGCCAAATTAGGTTCTCATAGATGGACAAAAGGAGACAAGCACAAAGGATTGCCCAAGTCAGCACTTACTCAGAGGGAGTTATTTTATGGGTATTTGCAAATAAACCATGTTTGGACCTCAACTTCTTCCTCCTGGAAGAAATTAGCCAAATGCCCTGTCTAAACTGAGCAGTGGCCAAGTGTGACAAACTAATTGCATAGGATGAAGCAAATTCAGGCCACATCTCTAATCTTTCTCTGAACTGACAGAGGGGAATTTTTTATCCTTGTATGAATTTAGTCTGTTTTGAAGTCATCAAAGCAGAGAAAGTTGCCTTTTGGGTAATGTGCTTTCATGCCACACTGAGTACAGGATGGAACTATCTTATTTGCATCATGCAGGGAGTTGGACAAAATGACATGATGTTTCCTTGGAATTTCTAGTACTTGATGGTGTTAATCTTTCTTAGTAACTCGGGCCTTGGTTTTTGGAAGCTTGACTCCCAAATCTGATTTCCTTGAACACAGCAAGGTTTTGAAAAATTTGACTGTTGCTGCTGTTCCTTCACAAAACTCTAGTTTTTTTTCTTCTTCTTCTTATTTAGCACATCTTCCTCTAAGAGCAAGAATTTGGAAAGAATGCAACCTGGGAATACTCAGATACTGAAACTGTAGTGGAAATGACCAGAAGCCAAGGCTGAGCTATCCAACAGCCTCCTTACCCAGGAGCAAGGGAGTTATTGTTTCTGAGCCAAATTCTTTAATGAATCAATGCATTTTGAATAATAATAATTATCCATGTGCTGAAGAAAACCCTTAATTAGTTTGCAATGATCTGAGAGACATGGTGTGCCCACACACAGCTGCTCTGGCATGTGTGGTTCAAATCAACAAGAATGTCTCAGGCACTTCTTTGATTCCTTGGGCGACTTGGTGTCTAAAAAATGTAATTAGCCGCAGGAAAGATGTACTTCATATTGCCTGGCTTTGTGGAATCTTTGATGAGAGGGAAAAAGATTGCTTCTATCAGTTTTCACAGACTATCTTGGGACAGTGACTGAGATTTGACAGTCTGGTATAGCAGACGTTGGTACACTGTGGGCAGGTCACAGGCACTTTACTCTGCCTGGATTTAAGCTCTGTCGTCCCCACTGACTGTCCTTCTGAGCATGGAGCACTGAATTTGCTCTGGCTTGATATTATGTAGGCATGCACCAGAGTAAGAACAGGCATTTTAGGGCCGAAGAAAGACACAGATGATGCGCTCAGCAGTAGGTAGGACTAGGTCACCTCCAGAGGTGCCATCCCACCAACACTTCTGTGATCATGTGCCTGTATTGTTTTGCTAAGCTAGACTCCATAACAGTAAAATTGATGTGTCAGTTTATTGTCATTGGCATGGGTTTAAATAGGTTGAAAGGAAAAAAAATGCTTTGATATTTAAAACCATTAATGCATTTCATAAAAGCAGGGATTTTTTGACTTCCAACTCTGTTCAGTTTTTCTGGTGAAGTAAAATGATTGTGTGATTTCATATTACAATAAGGTCACTGAAAATGCAGCTGTAGTAAGCCAATAGAATATGATAACCTGAGTGTTTTTGTGCATTCATACTTGTCATATTTGCCTAATTAATAATTATGTAAATCAGACTTTTAAAAGGTAAAAATAATAGCTGCCTTGAGTGGTTTCCCTGGGTGATGTCATAGGAGCTGCTGTTCGTCTTATTTCTACTGCACTGGGGCTGGAAATATGAGAAAGCTCCCTGTCATTATGCTAAGGTTGATTTCAGCAATAAAGGAAATTGGCTCATGTTTTGTTTTTTTGTTTTTTTTCCCATGCAAACACAATTCTCTGCGATAACTTAGTGTGAGATTACTAAATAAACAGCTTAGTAAAGAAAAAGAATTGGAAGCTTCCCCTAACAATTAAATGGATCTGCATTCACAATCACCCTGGGATGGAACATCATGGAAGAAAAGCTCACCAAACGATGTGTAAGTAGTAAACTATGGCAGCTTCATGCTTACAGTACTGTGCTGTTTGTAACCAGTAAACAGGTGTGCTCACAATGTGATCATACCCTGGCTGATGCCAGGCCAAAAAATGTCCCAGTAATTCTTGCTGGAGTCATATTTGAAGTGAGAAAGCAGGATGTCCTGGTTTATTATGGGCACAACTGTAAAAGAAAGTTCGAAACAACACTATATTCGCAGCTGGGCTCAGCAGGAGTGGGCTTTGCTGTCTCTCTGAAGTGCATTGCCTGCACGGTAATTACAACTTGGGTTTCGAATTGGAGGGGCATGTCTCCAAGGCAGTGTGATCCTAGTGCTTGGGCAGGGAATTTCTTGGCAAGGAATGAAACTGACATATCAAAACAGTAAGGAAAACATGGAAGTTCAGAGTAATACAGGCTTCTTATCCACCATTCACTGAGAAAAATTTTCTGTCTAGTCCAAGCAAATCCCCACACTGCAAGTATTGTGAGAGGCATCAGGTATGTGTGACCAACTTGAGCAACCTGGTCTAAGGGGAAAGCATCCCTGCCCATGGCAGGGGAGTTAGATTAGTTTCAAGGTCCATCCCAACCCAAACCATTTTATGATTCTATGTAATTATCAATAATTACAATTGATGGATGGCTCTTCAGAAGGGTGTGGTCTCTACGCTTTCTGGGATTTCATCTGGAGTCATCTTTAGATTGTTCCAGAGTGTACAGAAAGCCACTGAAGCAACCACAAATAATGAATGAGGCAGAAAGCCCACTGTCAACTCCCATCAGGGACCATCTCCCTTTAGGTGAGCTCAGCTGCAAAGCCCCAGAGAGAGTTGATGTTTACTTCCCAGGCAGAATTTCACATCTTACTCTAAACTTTCTTCTTTGTGTTGGGAATATGGAGGCATTGAGGTTTCAAATACAAGTGGAATGTAAGGAATTGCTGCAAACCAGCTTGGCATTTGCTGGGAGACCACACAGTGAGATGTGATCTGTCACTGCTGGAGCTTTGCATCGGACAGCTGTGCTGGAGTGAATACTCTGGCTCCAGAAGGGCAGGCCTGTAATTTGTGGATCTAGATAAGTCAGCTTGGAGAGGTTCACCATTAACATGGGCACAGGGAAATGATGTCCACACTGGGAGTAACATTGCCTTCAGCTTGGAAGACTGAACAGATGGAAACACTTGGAGCTAATGTTGTCAGAGCATGTGTGCTCTAAGGGAGTAATTTCCAGATTGTTTTGTGCCTTTTAGTCTTCTTGTCTGGCTGTTTCTTAATTCAGAAGGTCAAAAAACCCCTGCTGTAACTATCTGTTCTGATATTTTCTGTTTGGTGGACCAGGCTGCTTCACTGTATTGACTCTTGTTTCATCAACAGCTTGACTGTAAAAACTATCCAGTCTTGATTCCAGGTCTCCCAGTGATAGAAAATCAACACAAGTGCAGGCAGTCATAGCTCTTAATTACCAGAACTGTTATGTGTTTCCTTCTTGTTATCTCACTGCAGTCACTATTTTTGGGATTGCTTTTGTACCAGCCTACTGATTTGAAGAGTGCGTTAGCCACATATTGCTCCCCAGGTAACCACTGAAAGGCAGACTGTAGCTTTTGCCTTGGCCATTCAGCTCTGAAGGCTGGCAGCCTGCCTCTCAGGTGGGAAGACTGAAGGGGAGCAATTCAGCTGCATGGATGAAATTAAGGAAAAAGTGGGAAACAAATATGTCTGCCCTTAAAAGGCAGGATCTGATGGTCAGGTCTTAGCTTTTGCACATATACTGACAGCTGTCTGATGAAAATGGGTTGTGATTTGTTATTATAACTGAAGGGTAAATAAGTGCGCTCTTCATCATGCATACTAATTTTTGCTGTGCCAACTCAGCTTAATCTGCAGTTTTCCATGGGGGATAACTGTGGCCCAGCAGGCTTTATACACTACACTGTTTTGGAGGACTCTGCGAATATGTTTGAGGGAGGACAGCTCAAGGTAAACCATTTCACTGTAAAGAAAATGAAGACTAGTCTCCTCTGGCTACATTTGCTAAAAGCACAGAGTTCTCTTGGCCCTGCAGACTCAGCATGACAAGAAATTCTTCCACTGTGGAATCTCTTTGTGCTTCTTCTATTTCATGTTATGAAGAGAAAACTGAAATAATAGGGAATTCCATTTTTACTCATCACCTCGACCTTGGTCTGACTAATATTTTTGATTTAAGCCCTCAGAGAGTTTCTGTTTCCATGATGTTTTTTCAGTTTGCTGTTTGCCAGCATTATAGCAGGGAATGACTCATATTCTCTGTACTGTGAAGGATAGGAAGGAGGGAATGTGCAAGGTTTCATTCCCACTGGCAGACTGTGGAACACACAGTAATTTGAAGTTCTGTCTCCCAGAGCAAGAGTAGGCTCAGGCACTAGAAAAAAAGGCCAGTCAATTTTTCTGATAAAAATTAGCTTTTAAAAAACAAATGTGTCAGTTTTCTGGGGAAAAATGGTTTTTGATAAAAATGTGAGTATTGCAAAGACTGATTTCTTTTTTAAGTTAGCTATATGCCTATGGTACCTCCAGGCAGCTGTACTTCATACCCATTTTTCTCCTAGGAGAAATGAGTTCAACTACATTTCCCGTGATGTGAAGTGGTGGAACAGCAAGAGTTCTGGAAAACTTGCAAAAAAAGGCTCAGCTTGCCTTTTTAATGAGTTTAGTCTCTGTAACTCATTTTCGCTAGTTATTAAAATAGGTGCAGCCACTATGCCACTAGGGTCCTCCATAAGACATGGTTAGCTAAAGCTTACATGGTGTTTTGGAGATTAAAAATTATGTTTCCTTCTAAGCAGTAAGAACGGTCTGTGAGACTCCTCAGGTTCCAGTTGCTTTATCACAGCAATCAGTGTCTCACTATATTTGACAGCTGCCTTTGTAATAGCCCAAATATCCTGTTAGTTGCCTAAAGCACACCACAGTCAGGAAGTGTGACTAGGTCAAGGGAACGCACCTCTAATGGTTTTAAACAACCTGCTTTGAGAACCAATAATGCTGTGATGGCAAAAACTTGCTCCAGTCATTTGCTGCTTTGCATGGGGAACAAGACCCACCAGCACCGGTCTGTCCCTTGGTAGCTATTTGTTATTCTGGGACAGGGCATGAGTGTGCTGAGGCTGTGGCTGTCTGGATGATATCTCTGCTTGAGAGAGTATCACCCAAGAGACCTCCTCTTTGAGACAGCCCACAACTGTGGCTACTCCATCTCTTCCACATTTGGGGATGTGATTTTCCTGTTGTTAGCGTCTGGACTTGTATCTCACCAGGTTGTTTGATTGATGGGTCAAATCAACCATATTCTTTGCATGTGTATGTAGGGGGAAGGGATGGATGGAACCTCACAGAGGTGAGGTGTCATATCCCTCACAGCAGGCCCCTGGAGCCCACAAGGGGCAGCCTCAGAATAGCTGTCAGTCACAACCAGCCTGGGAAAATTATAACACCCTACACCTCCTGGAGCCCCTGACCTTACCTGGAACCCCGGAGTGGCCAGGGGGTTAGAGGCCAGGGTGGGGCTGGCCACAGGGACCAGAGCAGGTAAAACTGAAGGCATATGCTCATCACGTCATGGCCTTGCCATGTGGACGTGTAAGAGCTGGTCTTCCACAAGGTTCCAGTGGTAGCTATATAACATCTCTCTCTCTTCTGCTTCTTCTCTCTTCTTGCTTCCTCTGCTTCCCTTTCTTTGCTCTTTTCTTGATGCTTTGGGTGGCTTGGAGCTGGAGAGGTTGGATTTTGACCTAAGTCTTGTAGAGGAACAGGACTTTGACTTTAGTGTTGTGCTGGATCTGTGCTGTGGTGGAACGTTTTGTCTAGCTTGTGTGGTGCCCTTGTAACTTTTGCCAAATTCCCTTATTTTCTCCCCTAAAATATCAATAAAAATCCATCTTGGGAACAAATCTGTGGCTTTTTCTCTTGATGCTATCTTGAGGTATTAAAGAACTATATATATTTTAAAGGAAAACTCCTGGCTGAGTCTGTGAGCTTGCAGCTCTGTGGCCAGAGTGTTACACCTGTCCCTCCCACTTTGCTGTCCTACCTGACTACTGCTTCACTTTGCTGGAGGTCAGGATCAGCTTTTTCGAGGATACAGCCTGGGCTGCAAAAAGCCAGCCAGATGACATGGACACTCAGACTGATCAGGAAAATGTCAGTCACCTTTCCCACTACAGCCCTGCAATATAGATATATCCATAGTGAACTTGCAAATCAAATTGAATTTCTTTCTTCTGCTCAAGTAATATGGAGTGTTTGTTGTTAATTGGCAGGTGCCACTTTGAATTACAGTGGTGAAGCTGAAAATGGTTTGTATGTAGGTCAAGCATGGATTACTCCACTTACAAACATGATTTGGAAGGATCTCAGAAAGGTTTTCTGCATTTCAAGGTATAGGTAGGCATTGCCATAAGCTAAAATGAACCAAAATTCTGCCAAGGAGCAGTGAATGAGGTGTCTAGAAACTGTTTCATAACTGCAAACAGTTTTTAGTTTAAAAAGAAGGAAGAGGCTTAAATGTCTCCCTGCTACTTGTATTCTTCTGCAATCGCTGTAAAACTTCTGCAGAATATTGGGTCCCTGTGAATTTTAACTCTCTCAGAAAGAAATGAACAGCAGCTTTTTAATCTATGCATGCATGAGAGAGATGTAGGGAAGACAGCAACCATTTTGGTGGAAGAGTATCTTTTACAGAGTGCTGTTACAGAGACAGCTTCTGGAATGAGAAAATGATGGGAGAAGAGGAAATTGGAAATAAAAGATGAATTTTTTCATAGGAAAGGAGATTTTTCAGAATCACCCAAGAGATTCAGGAGTTTCAGTCTCACTAATCTCTGTTGGATGTAGATGCTGGAATTGCATGAGCAGTTTTGTAAGGTCTAAGCGCACATGGTGAATACGTGAAAGAATGTGAGGGGGTTTGTATGCTTGTGTTTTCATTTGCTGCTGTTGCTTTGCTTTTTTTTTTTTTTTGGTTTGTTTTTTGGTTTTGTTTTTGTTTTTTTTTGTTTTGGTTTGGTTTGGTTTGTTTTTGTTTTTTGTTTTTTGGTTTTTGGGTTTTTTTTGAGTTTTATGAATTAGTCTAATTCATTATATTGAGTTAGTCTTTCTGAAAACTGAGGTACAGGATCATGTTACTAAAACTTGCAAATATTTCTAGTATACTCTATGTGCTAGTTTCTTGTCTTGTGCCACTCTTTACCTGGAAACACAGACGAGTATTGGGATGGATAACATGAAAAGGTTGTATGTTGCTGGGCCTGAAAATGTTTAAGGATAAGTGAGACAAACCTCTGAGCGGTGATGAATTATGTCTATTCTGTCCACTTAGTTAAGGGGATGGAAGAAGTTCTATTGAGCTTCTTTCAGCTGTGAATTTCTAGGATCCTAGCCCTTCAGTTATGTAAGTCCAGTAACATCTGCCTTGTGTGCTTTACTTTTTCCGTCTCCCTCTCGTTATGGGAAAGGGCAATATGAGAAGAGGTATGCTTCTTATGAATTTCACCTTGCTTTTTATTGCTTCTATCACTCCATGTCTCTTTTGGGGATAGCAGACTGAAACCCCATACTTGGCAGTCTTCAAAAAACTTTGAAATTGTTCTTGGTCTTGTGGGAGTCTGATCCAGCATATGTAGTCAGATACTTGCACAGATGAGATTTACAGCAGAGACATGACTGTGGCAGGGGAAAGCCTGAGAACTCTTCCCCACTGAGCATCTGTTCTTTCCATAGGACACTGTTCAAGGCTTTTTGTGCTTAATATCTTCAGGAGCAACTGAAAGAATGGAAATAAACCTTTGTGGGATGTGTGAAATGTGAGATTGTAAAGCTGAGTCTGTGTGGGAGAAATACCATTTTAAAACAATAGGTTTGATTTTCTGAGTGCATGAGGTGTCAGGATCCCAGGCATTGTCATATATGTACAGATGGAGATATTGGGATCCAGCTGTCATTTCACTTTCATGTTAGTACTAAGAAACTTTCTAATAAGCCACTCTGGATGCAACTTCAACTTATGGAGACAAAATTTAAAGAGCAAAGATTGAACTAAAAAGATTAACTCTATATGTATGAAAATTTTTACCCTTAGTTATGTTTGTTTATGGCTTTTGCCAAAAATGCTTTTCAATTCTTAAATTTGTAGCTAAAAATGACAGAGAATTATTAGACTAGAATGGATCACTTTAGTAATTTTCAAACTTTTTGTCATTCTCTCAAGTATTGCGACCACTTTGCCTGTTTTGAATTCCAGATGTGAAATGTGCAACCCAACTGATTTGAAAAGCTCTTCTAACCATTGCAGAGCTGTAATTTCACTCCCAATTTATCAACTGGCAACAGACACAAGTGCTCATCTTCAATTTGAGGTGCTCTGCTTGTATCAAATTAGTCAGAAGCTTTGGGTTTTACTTATTAAGGCAATGAAGGGAAAGTAACCTCAGAGAAGCAGATGTGAACCTTTGAAAAACCAAATTGTGTGAACAAGCATTTGCCCAAATTGTAAGAGGCCTCTGATAAAACTTCATTAAGTAAGAAAGATTTTTTTGTGTCTGTGAGTAGTGCAAGAAACTTGAAACTCATGAGTTTTGATTCAGCCAAGATGCATTGGGCTGAAATCCAATGTTTTCTTCCAGTATTTGATGGCATTGAGCAGAACAGAGAAAGGGGTATAATTAAAAAGGAATCAGGACAATTAAAATAAAAAAAAAAGCTCCCTCTGTGCTCACAGAGGCAGTGGCAAAGGCAGGTGATTAGGTTATTTTTGAGGGTGGTTTTGGATTGTCAAAGGAAGAATAACTCTTGTAAAAGCCTTGCTCTGATTTCAAGTTTTTAGCTGTTCTTCTCATTTCTTCCAATCTTTCTTTGCCGTTGATATGAAAAAGGTTTTGATTAGAGGAGAAAAAAGAAAGAAGTGGGAAAAGAGACAAGTCAGAGACCGTATTTAAGTTTCTGCTGTTACCTAAAAAGCAATAATAAAAACCTCTCTAGCTATAAGTAGGATAAATACTCACTCCCCAACTATGACGTAGATTTCCAGAGTAACAGTTTCTTTGGTGCTTGCCGGTGAATATCTGATGAAGAAAGGCCCAGATTCTATAAGAAACAATTGTTGAAGCATCTGTTATTCCCTATCATCCATGAAAACAACTTGATGTGCTTTACAAAAGAAATTGCTTCCATTGCTTCCATTTTTCAGATGGACAAAAGTGTGAAATTAGTTAACTGGAGTAATTCAGGTAGAATTAAAGCCATATTTTGTGGGACCTATGAAAACACAGAAATCATTAAAGAGTTTGCTTCTGCTTTGTTAGAGGCATTTATTCTCACTGGATCCCAGTGTGGTTTGGTTCTGTGAGTAAAAACGGAGAGCATCTTGCCGTGCCTTGGCAGTTGGATGAGACAGGATGAAAACTGATGGTGGTAGCCCAGAACTGGATTGAAAGGGGCATCTGAGTTGCAATGTGTCATGTCCAATACCATTTTCATGTGACATATTATACATTGGTTGAGTCAATCTTATAAAGCTTAGAAATAGTCTTGCAACAAAGTTTTGGATATCAGAAGTTTTAGCAGGAGGCTAATTAATAGACACATGGATTTTTAAGATCATCAGAGCACACTTTGCAAAATCCTGTTCAGCTCAGGCTTCAGAATTATACTTGTTTTCTCCTCAAACATGCTGAAATAGATCAAAGCTCTTTTCCTTCTACTCAGAAACTTACAGCACTAGAACAAGCAAGAGAATTTACCATTGAAATGTTATCTCAAATATAACATTTTTCTGTAAGATATGGAAAACTGCTGAAGTGCTAGACAGGAAAAAAAACACACCTTGGAGAATAAAAATTATGAAGGGATCCTAACACTGAGTCAGAAGATTTTTTCACCAACAGAGAAATGAAAATACCCTCATGTAATTTTGTATTCCCTTGAATAAAAGGATATTATCTATCTGGAATTAACCGCACATGGGAATGTCCAGATAAGCAGATAAAAGAGATGTGTGAAAATCAAAGAAGGTATGAGGTTACTCGGAAGACATATTCATAAGATGCAATAGCAGAGAGAATAGATAGATTAGAAGACAACAGTGAAGAACTCACAGGAGTGGAGCTGCCTAGTTTCTGCCTGGAAACTTCTATTAGGGAAAGCAAGAAATTCAATCAATCAAGTGTCTGTAACTTTGACTTAAGGACATGGAGAGATGGAGGAATCATGACTTCCTTTGTTTTATTGGTTCATTAGCAGCCATAACATGGCTTAAAATATTCTCTTTGCATCTGTTTGGAATTTGTCTGTCTTTGAGATCCTGGCACTGGTTGAGTTACCTCTCTGTCTGATATTACTGGTGTGTGGTACTCAAGACACTGTCCATATATAGCATGATGGAATATCACTATGAAGCTGTTCCACTGTAAACCCACGCATGATGGGCAGGTACACCTGAGTGTTTCTCAGCTATGTAATAAAATATTAGTAAAATGACTTCGCTCTGAATAGAGTCAGTGGAACAGAATGACAACAGGAAGAGTCAGAGCAATTGCTATTGCTACTCCATCCTCTGTCATTCCAAGACAGTTACCTACTCTCCCCCTCCTCCCCCCCCCAACAGGAGTCTAATTTCAGATTTAGTCAAATATGAGGAGAAGTGAGCATTGCAGTAATGCATAGATATGACATGACTGGTTGTTTGGAGTGAGATGTGTATGGAAAGAAGAGTGGCTGGGCATGTACCCTGTCTTAGAACTT
The DNA here is from genome assembly GCA_013400415.1 of Scytalopus superciliaris. Classification (NCBI taxonomy): domain Eukaryota; kingdom Metazoa; phylum Chordata; class Aves; order Passeriformes; family Rhinocryptidae; genus Scytalopus; species Scytalopus superciliaris. The sequence continues at coordinate 509,114 of VXBX01006401.1, forward strand.
GGAATGTTGGTGTATAAAACTGCACCCCTTGCTCTGATAAAAACTAAAGAGGAAGCGTTACCAGTGAAAAAGCACACTGGAGTTGTTATAGGACCAAATAGTAGTGGCTGCTTTTGTTCTGCTCTTTATAGCTAGACAGGATGTGCTCGCCCATCTGAGCTCTCATCTTTGTAAGGAGCAGCTGCCAGCTCTCTGCCTCTGGTGTGTGCTCACCAACAGCCATACCTTTGCCCCTGGATATCTCAGCTTTCCAGTCTTTACAGAGCAACAGGACTGCTCCCAAGCATCTCTGTGATGTTTAGTGTCCAAAGGAATAAAACAGTACAAGGGGTTTCTTTGCTGGAAAACTGTGTTGCTTGAATGTTAGACTTCTCTTAGGTTCTGAATTCCTATCTAGAATTACAAGGCTAAGAGGAAATGGCCTCAAGTTGTGCCAGGGGAGGTTTATATTGAATATTAGGAAAAATTCTTTTATGGAAAGGGTTGTCAAGCCCTGGAACAGGCTGACCAGGAAAGTGATAAAATCACCATCCCTGGAAGTGTTCAAAAAGCATGTGGATGTGGCACTTGACATGATTTAATGGTGAACATGGTGGTGGTTCTGGGTTGACAGTTGGACTTGGTGATCATAGAGATTATGTCCAATCTTAACGATTCTATGATTCTGTGATCAAGTCACCTGGCTAGAACTGCCCTAGATGTAAAATCACACTGCCCCAAATAGAGGCTTCTTCAGTTTGCATCAGAAGGAAATAAAAGTTACTTGACACCATGTGTAAATCAACGGAGAGCTGGCTGTTTGGATTTAAATATACACGGATGTAATATTTATTAACACTAATTACTTAGCTTTGTTGGTACAGTTATTTTAACTAATTTTCTAATTACCCATGGCATGGTAATTAATTACTTACTGAATTTATGGAATATATACAGAGACACCTCATGGAAAACTGTGGTTGGATGGTTATTTACTTCACTGTTATGCCATGAGCTGCTTTAAGTATTTAGAAGTTATCACTGGGTTATGTTTCTGATATTGTCATTGTGGCTTGCCAGCTGCCTTTCTCATGACTATCTTTCATTGTATTGTCTCCAGTAAAGTACTTGGATTTACAAAAATCGCCCCATTTAAAGTAGAACTATTTCTGTAGATGATCACTAGTCACTCTAGAGAGACTCTTCAGAGCAATTTCCATGCTACTTGCACTACACAAACCAAGAGGAGGGGAAATCCCTGTGTGGAAATAGAAAGGGTCTCATGCGGTTTTGTTGATAGACTGCTTCAGCCTTTCTCTGCTGCATGAAGCAGCAAAAGTCCAATTTTGTAAGATGAGTGGAGGGGATACAGACTGAAATAATCCAGATAGTTGTAACTATTTTGATTTTAGATATAAATTGTTCTCTACTAGCTAGTATGTTTTGAACATAGAAAATGTTTCCCCAGATGGCCCAAAACTTGAAAGGATAATCTTAAGTTTTACTTTCTCAGCTGATGTGAAAATCCCACCAATTTGGCTCCATTCCAAGCTTGAACTGACCACGCTGAGCCATGAGTCAGTGTCAGATAAACCATGAGCAAATGATTACTCATGCATCTCCTGTCACAGCCTGTATACCTCAAGACCAAGAGAGAGAGAGGGACAGAAGTATACTGAAGGGAGAATTCACGTTAGAGGCAACCAGTGACACTGAGCCCTTATGTAACACTGTGCCAGAGTCAGAACAGTGGAAAGAAATTTGAGTGAGTTATACAGGACTTTCAAACACAATTTGGAGGAAAAAACTCCTAATGCAGAAAGAATCGTTGCCTTTCAGACAGGGTAGACTGTTTCAGGGGAGCAAAACTTTATAAGGTGCATCATGATCATTGGTTGATATGACAAGAAGTGCAGCAACCACCACTGGGAGTAAAGGTAAATCAAGCCATAAAAGTTAAACTGGCAGGAGAAGTTGTGAAAGTCTCCAAGTCTGCAAGACAGAGCAGTGGGGTGGCAAGGCATGGGGAGCGTGGGGACTGGGGGAGTGTTGAGACAGGTATTCTGAGCTGTAGGAAAGGGAAATAGAGGGCAAACTTGCTGTACTGTTAAATATAAACAAACAAATTTAGAGGATGCTTCACAGAGCACACAGACAAATATGAAAGGTACTTTTGGGCTGTGTACCAAAGTGGAAAGAAAGTGGAATGATTCACACAGTTGAGCAGAGTTGCCTTCAGCTGCCTTGACATGAAAAGTTTCAGAATTAGCCTGAGAACTGAGGAAACTACTTAGAAAGTCTTGAATTTTGAAGGTTTGAGATGATGCTGGTGCTTCTGACCTTGCTTTTACCAAGCATCCCCTGCTGAGCAAATTCTAGCCTGGATCTTCAAAGTGTAACAGTCATATAATTCCTGCTGCTCCTGATGGAGATATTCTGCTGCCTGTTCTGAAGGCAGCACACTGTCCTGTGGTTTCCAGTGGCATTTAGATAAACTGTTTGGTACTGGGCTCTACAATGGCCCAGAAGTTATAGAGGGAACCTGAAGCAATTGCACTTGGGTACCTTCACTCACTAATCAGTGTATTTTCATTATACGTCCAAAGTTAGGTGAAACTGAGTCTGGCTTTTTATATACAACTTAGAGAACAATCATTCTTTCTCTAAAAAAAAATTTCCCTTTTAGGTATATGACTTCTTCCCAGCAGTTTCCTGTCTGTGCATTACCTCTTAACACTTCTGAAGTGTTTTCCAAGGAGCAGCTTGCCTGGAGACATCTTTACCTACTTGTTTGTTCTTTCTGGACAGCTCCTATTAAATTAAACCATATATTCATTCATACAGACAACATTCCAGTAACCGGGTCAATACACACTAGTCATAAATTATTACAGAATGGGTCCAAATCCATCACCGAGGCATCCATTGATTATCCATACAGCTACTCTCTGTAAGTGAACACTTTGTATGCAAGGTCACTGTAGAATCCAGCTATTTTTAAAAGACTGTTAATAGCAACACGGAAGCAAGCTTTGATTGAACTGGAAGTGTAATTTTCAATTAAGAGCCTTCACTCAGTCTTCCTTCCATTAGGGTCTAATTAGATTTCAGGAAGACACGAAGTTTCAGATGCTTCAGCTGTACAGCCTCTCCATTAGCTGACACCATATGCTTTGCGGTTTCCATTGTGAAGTCCCGATTAATTTTCCAATGTTAATTTTAACTCTAGCTGAGATGCTTCACCAGGGATCTGATTAATGGACTAGCTGTAACCAGCCCATCCCTGCTTCTTTCTGCCATCAGTTATATAGTAATGAGGTTAGTGAACATCAGACTGATAAGTTTTTTTCTCTACTGCTCTCGGAAATGCATCTATTTCATTTGGACTATGTAAGGAAAGGACCAGTTCCAACAGTTTGTCACCTGGATTAGCTTCCCAGGTTACAGACCCTCTCTCCCAACCTACTTGCATCACTTTCTCTCTCTGTGATAACTATAGTATCCAGACAAACCACAGATCTGCAAAGACACCTTGGACAGTAATTTTTTAATAAATTTTCCTTCCTTCTGTTCAACCCTTTTCCAAACGCTTTGCTTGATTCAGAGAGTGAAGGTTCAGTAGAGCACATCTAGTGTGAAGCAACTAACTTGACTTCATCTATTCTGATATTCTTTCAGCTGAAACAAAAGCTTCTGGGACTGTGGTTGCTGTTACAAATTGCACAAGTTCTTGTCACTACTCCAACAAATGTTGTTGATTTATGCAAAGGTTGATCATAGTAAAAAAATGGATATGGATGGTCAAAGAAGCATTACCTGGAGACCCATCTCATGTTGGTGATGAGACATGCAAGAGACCTGATCTCATCGGAAGGGTTTTTGCGACACAGACAAAATACTGCAGCAGTGTAAATGAGTTTTGAGTGAGGACCAACCTTTGCTGGGCATGCACAGATGTCACAGATTAGGTCTTCTGGTGATGTTTTTTTCACTCCTGTCAAACTGTAGGATTTGCACCACTGTTAAGCAACTCTATTCAATAGGCATTCACATGTGCCAAGATATCTAAAAAAGGTGTGACATAGGGTAATCTTTGACAGATTTTGCAGGCAGTTCTCTTCTGTACTTCAGCTGTAGAACATGTGTAATACTTTTCTTGCAGCTCTACTTACTGTTTGGATTTCAGCCCAAATTGCACTAGCTCTTCAGCATAAACCCAGATGATCTGCAGTAAATAAAGAATCAAGTTAGGTAACTTATGGCTTGGAAATAATCAAATCCATCACTGAAGTATAATCTAGTACAGTGATGTTCAGTCTGTGAGGATCTTGGCTATGGCCCACAAGGAGGAGATCTGCAGCAGGCCTCTGGCTGGCAATTCCATAGCTAGTGCTGCTGTGAAAGACCATAACATCACTTAGGTTGTGCATCAAGTCCATCTTTCTGACAGTCAGATCCTGAACTGCTGCCTCAGACACAGTTGGGTGATAAACACAGACCTGTATTTAGGGGATTCCTCCCAGTTCCCTTCTTATTTCTGTGTGTGGTCTTGGCTGCCAGGTTTTCCTTTAAAACAAAACACTGCAGTAATATCTTATTGACTAGGTTTTATAGGAAAAGAAAGAGTTGTAATAACTTTTTATTGACATTGTTCTTCCAGAGAGATATAGAAATAAATCACCAGCCTGCAGGAGTCAGAATTCTCTCATGTGGTCCCTGGGTTTCACAGCAGGAGTTACCCAATATAGAACCATAGAATCTCCTGAACTGAAAGGGACCCCCAAAGATCAACTGGATATTTGCTGTCAAAAAACGTCCTCATCAAATGTAATTGAAATGAGCCCAAAGGATGAAAAGTTGCTGCGGTTGTGACTGACAATAGGACAGACCAATAGTGTTTGGGATCTGAGGCTCTCTCTATGGCAACCAAAAAGCTAAGAAAGGGTTAAGTCAGCATATTGCTGCAATGAGATATTCCATACAGAGAGCCTATGTTAAACTTTATCAAAGTTTTTTTTCCAGTTGATTTTAGCTCTTTGCAATGTGAATCCTGGAGGGAATAAAGGAGTTGAGGGAGGGAAGAGCAGATTATATCTTTTGGGTTTAAATCAGATAAAGAGAGTGATTAGCAAGTGTAGGTTTTTTGCTACAGTATTTTCAGAATTCTGTCAATAACTTCCCTTTCTCCCTCCTCCCTTTCCCAGTCTCGAAGCAAAGGCTTAAAATTAGATAGCTGATTAAGAAGAGCTGCAGGGTGATCTAAATACATCAATCTTGTTTGTAATGAGGAACATGGCTACATTTCTGCAATGATGAACCTCGGGGCCAGGGGTGGCTGGATACTGAATGTTCTCTATATTGATCTTTCTGTGCAGCCATTACTTCCCAGTGTTTCTGAATGGCTGAATTTGATCACAGGAGCTCTCTGGGAAAGGAGTCTGCTGGGAGCTGAATTGGGAATTTTATTTTTTTTCCCAGAGTGAACGAGGCTGAGGAGCTTCTAGAGCCTTTACCTTGTTTGCCAGCAAAATGGGCTGTCTCATGTCCATTTCCCCTTTTACCTCTCACCGAGAAATGTGTAGCAAAACCTCACTGAAAGGTTCATCTTGCCCTAGCAAGCCTTTACTACAGACTGTTACACTTAAAGCCACATCTTATGGTTCTTTTTAAAGACTAATAGCCCATTTCATGTGCCAAATGAAGAGCTTTTATTAGACAAAGAGTAAAGAAGTGTCCTGCAGCTGAGAAGCAGAAATCGACCAGAGGGAGAAAAAGTCTGAACATTCTGTAACAGCAAGAAGAAACAAAGTTCTACTAAACATTTTGATTTTTTAAAAATTAAATTAAATAAAATAATACTATTGCATACACCAAGCAAATTAACCTCTTCTGGTCTCTATGCCAGCTCCAGAACTGCCCTTTCTCTTGTGAGCAGAAGCCCCTCCTGACTGAAGCTCTTATGCTCCTGACACAGTTCAGTCACATCTAGTAAATCATTTTAGGAAAGGTCTATGGACTCTCCTGTCCATATGTCCCTAAATGATGATTGAAATGACAGGTAAGTCCCAAAATATGGAGCTACAATCCTTATAAGTATCCACTTCAGTTTCTGCCTTAACACCACAGACTTCTTTACTCAGTTTGTAGTTCCTGAGAGAGCTTTCATGCTCCAAGTTGAGCAACCCCTTCTCACTAAGTCAGAAAACTACCTTTCATCTGCTCATGTCCCATGATCATGCAAACAATGCTTAAGGAGGGAGCTGTAGGCTTATGCCACCCATGGGCTCAGCCCAGATTTACTCTTCTCCCAGAATTTGACCCAAAGAATTTATCTTGTCTATTTTATCTTCTGTTCTGCTGTTTGTGGGGAGGAGCAGCTGCAGCAGACAACAGCACAAACAGGACTAGGGAAGAGCATTTCACAGCCCTTTCTGAGAGCAGAGAAGTCTGTGAGACTGAAAAGTCATCCAAGAAGGGAAAAGTATGTCTGTGTAAGCTTGTTGCTACCATTTGTTTGCTCAATTCTTTCCCTGTGCTTGAAAGATGAAGCGGGCTGAGATCCAGGGAAAAGCCGCTTCTGCACATGAGTCTGACACAGCCGAACAACTTGCCAGTCGTCTGGGAGAAGACAGAAGGGAACATCTAGGCCCTTCTTGTATTCCCATCTCTTGGAGAATACTTATGGTAACTTCAAATTCAAGGCTTTCTCCAAGAGAAGAGGCACCTACTTTCTGATTCCTGTAGCAGTGCTTTCAGGCTTTAGGTGTCAGAAGCACATTTCCCTCCTTTCCTTGCTTCTCACCGTTGCTGACTCTTGTGGTTTAACCAGTATTTCAGGGAGGAAATAGGGAGAAATTCTGTGAACATAAAGGTTCTGTAAAGCACAGTGAAAAAAAAGATACAAGACTGATTCAGTTTAGTAGTTAGTGTGTTGTGTCCTTCTCACTCTCCTGTCACCAAAAGAAAGAGAAATTAAAAAAAAAAANCTAACAAAGAAGAAAGTGCACAGGTCTGTCAGTTCAGACTTAAATCTTGAGAAAGGAATTTAGTATTCTACATGATTCCTTCCTTTTTATTTTTTCTTGCTGCAGTTGCTTCTCCACTTGCTAATTCATCTTAATTATAGAATATTTGGACAGCTTAGAGCAAAGTTGTCTGTTGATAGTGCTAGAACAAAAGAAAGTATTCAGGCTCATGAATAGGCGCTGTGCTGAGGAAATCTAATTGGCTTGCTATGACCGACAATGCTACAGATTACACAAGGAGGGGGGGCTGGTGGTGTGCCTGGGTTTTGCACAGGTTTCCTCGATCTGTCCTCTTACTGTTCTCTTGTATTCTCCTACCCAGGCTGTCTCCTTGCATGTTGCCCCTGTCACAGGGTGAAGTAACTGGGGTAAAAAGGAGCTTCAGGTACGCTGAGGGTTTTAATGGGTTATTTAGAAACCAGTGGAGGGTGTCCTATTTCTGAACAAACCCATATGAAGCTCTGCTCAATCTTGGAAACAGAGTACTGACATTAATATTAATAATAGTGTAGTGACTTGATCACTACAGAAATAGGTCTCAAATAAGATGACTTTAATGACTGGATAGCTAAAGGATTTTCACCTTGGATCCACAAAAATCCCTGGAGGGCCAAATGGTGGGTCATGCTCAGATCACTAGTACAGAGCTGAGAGGCAGCACAATCCAGTGCTAAGGGAGCAATAAGGCTTCCCTGCATCTCAGTGGGTATTGTGCCCCTTTGCTGGTGAAGATGCGATGCTCTCTGCACAGAGCAGAGAAGCCCTCTGCTTTGGGCTTGCATATTTTCCTTGGAGTCACGTGGTTACCCTACAGAGGAGTGGGAAATATTTGATTTTAAAGAGGTTATTATCTCCCAGGACAACCAAAGTGCAATTGCCACTCTCCTTGGAAATAAGCAGTGGTGCTTGAATGCCAGGCTATTCTAATGTATCTCAGTCCTGCTGGGAGTGACCTTCCAGAAACTTCTTTTCTCTGCAAGACATCTCACCCCCAAAGCCATCCCATTTTCTGCTGCCTATCTATGCAGACCAGGAAGGAGGTGTTATTTAGGTAGCTCTCGGTTTGCACTTAAAGCCAATTACTTTTTTTGTGTGTGGAGAGCACAGGGTGGTCTATTTCAGCATAAGAAGATGTATCTAGATGGTTTTGAATGGTGAAAAACAAATGATAGTTTATTAAAAATGAGAAAATTTCAGGGAGAAGCACTCTAAAACATAGCCTGCTGCTTTATGTGGTAATATGGAAAAGTTTGTATTATAATTTGTATTATAGTCTGTATACCACTCTCCATCTCTTCCCCAGGAAGCTTGTATAAGGTGAAAAAGTTACACATTTTTCAGTCATGATAAACCGCAGTGTCAGCCATGAAATAAAGTCCATTCGCTCTTTGCAGTGTCCAACTCTGTTGCTCCCTGTTTCTCCAATGGGTTAGGAAGCTGGTTATGCTCCTCAGCATCCATAGCCACACTCAGAGCAGGCAGAGTAAGGCCCTCCTAGACCCCTCCTAGTCACCAAGACATGCCCTTGATAAAAAGTGAACCAGAACAGAGGGTAACCTGCTCACTGCTCTGTTACTTAGATAAGATGTTGTTAATATTAGTGCCCTTATCACTGCAATTGCAATTTTATTTGAACAAACAAAATCAGAAGCACTCAAAGGTCCAAATCTCATTGAAAGTCTAGGGAAGTTGAGGGACTTTAGGATTTCCTTGAGATCCCAGCCTATGAAAGCAGAAAACTGCTATTAAATTGGGCAGTTTCTTTTGGAAAAATGTAACTTCCAGTGGCTGGAAATGAGGTTGTAAAAATGTTTCCAGGACATAACTTCCTCCAAGGAGTACCACCCTCTGAAGTGAAAAATGCAGGGGAAGGTGACAGTGACACATCACCTCACCCAGGTCCATCCTCAGGGCAGTCTCAGGTTTGCCCAAACCACTCCTGAGAGATGTTAGTTTATTTTGGGCCTTGCCAGCATTTGCCTGATGTCTCACTTAAATCCTCCTTGCCTGCTTTTTAGCCAATACCTTCTTATCTACAGTGGACATGTATTTATTTATTTATGACTCACTCTGCTGCTACCTTCCGTGCATGTGAAATCTGCTATTTTAATTTCTCTCTTTTTCAATCATTAGACTTAAAGCACTTAATTCCTTTCAATCTTTCCAAATTAACTCAGACTTTCTAGATATCTGCGGACCCTTTTTGTTCTGCTGATAATTATTTTTATTCAGTTAGATTACATCTTTCCCAAATAACAGTTTCCAACCCTGGATGCAGCACTGCAGCAGAGCAGAGAGGGAACATTTCACACCTGTGTCCTATGGCAATCCTGTATTAACAGGTGCTTTAGCAGTCAGACTGATGTTTGCTTTTTGTGTAACAACACAACAGGACCTCAGGTCTCCACAGAGCTCTTTAAAATGCTGAGAACCAGGAGTAAATACAATATGCAGTATTTTGTTTTATTTAATTGTATATGTGTTTTTTCACTGTATTTTTTTTTTTTAATCCTAAATGAATAAAAGAGGTGCATACCTTCTTAGGTCATAGTGCTCATGTTCCTATAGGAGACTGTGAGACAGACAAAACTTGATGTCTGGTTCAAGCTTATATTTATCTCTAGACCCAGTAGTAGTTCAAGCACTGTCAAAAAGAACTTTGTAAGAGAATTTTTTGTGTGTGCACACATACAAAATACACATATGTGTGTGTAAAATGCAAAGGAGAAGTTCAATATCATATGAAATAAGATCAGTATAGATTAACAAGTATCAAAATAACACCTAACAAAATAACTGAAAATATTATTTTAAGTTCAAAATGGACATTACCTTGTAAAGTACTTTGAACTTTCTCTTTTGTGACCCTTTACATACTCAACCCAAGCCACTGTTTTCCCATCTGCAAACCTGAAGGCCAGCAATATCCCTACCAAAGGCTGCTATGCAGCAATACAAATGCATGGGAACACTGTAATGTTAGTAAAAGACATGTGTACTTACAAATACGAATATATGGAAATATTTAAATGTATATGAAATTTTGCTACATGCTGCAATGTTTTAACATAGACTACATTTTCTGCTAACATTTAGGTATGTTATAGAGCAGCAACTTGGCTGACTAGAAAAAGGTGTGAGTAGGAGAGTTACCACATGCAAGGTAATAGCCCTTTTTCTGCTTTCCATTTTATGACAGCTTAACATTAATGTTTTGCTGGTGTTATCTCAATGAAAAACAAGCAATAGTATTGCTTTGTATGCTGCTGTTCTCATAAACCGTGGTTGCAGGAAACCTCAGTGCAGGCCACTGTTAGGGCAGATGAGTAAGGAAAGAGTTATTGATGTTTATAAAGTTCTGGTGGGATTGGAGTCACATGTTCCTGGGATAAGAACTGCCCATGACTGTACAACACTTTGGACCACATTGAGATGAAAGAAAGAATAGAGGTAAGGAAGAGAACAGGAAAGGAAATATCCAGAAAAGGAAAATACATATAATCAAGCTTGCTGAGACAGGTGGGAAGCCCAATAAAGCTTGTGTTATCTGAACCACAGATGCTCTATGAGAGGCTGCAGAAAGAGGGAGGATGAGTGACCTCCGGAAAACCCCGGTGAGCACAGTGGCTCAGCAGCAGCTCCTTCTCACCAGATCACCTCAAGCATGTTTTCCTAGCTTGCCTTTTCTTTTCTTTGAAGTGAGGCACTGTCAGGATTGCTTGTACTTTTTTTGTTTTCAGCTGTCACCCAGTCCTGCTGCAGTCAGAATTAAATTTATCAGCCCTGTCATGAAGGTGCAGCAACTGAAATAACTGCAAATAGGAAAGGCTTTGAGTGCTGAGGCAAACAGCTCTGGCTGGATGGGCTCTCCTGAGAAACAGCATTCAGCTACAACCAGAAAGAATTAGGAAGCTACTGAGTAGGACAGGATATTTTTCTCAGGAACGTGTCTTCCTTATTTGGCTTGGTTTGTGGCAGTTGGGATTGGATGGATGGATGGATGGATGGATGGATGGATGGATGGATGGATGGATGGTGCTGTCCTCACCTTTCCTTGTCCAGCCCTTTGACATGGCTCAGCCAGCATCACAGTGGAGGGAACTACCTGCTGCATTGGCTACATCATCAGCATGCATCACTAGGGTGGGTTACCCTGAGCCATAGCTTGAGGAATTGCTATAGTCCTGTTTTAGGTCTCCTAGAACGTGTACCTCCAAGTCTTGGATGTAGGAGTGGAAGGAAAGCTGCTCCCTGGAGCCCTGTACCCTGTTCATTCTGGCATATCTCTTGGGAAACCCCTGCAAAAGGAGCTCCCTTGGGTTAAGATGTCATGAGTAATTTACAATGAAGAATTTTGTGTGCTGAAACTTCTTCAATACCGGACTCTGAGCATGTTGTCATGTCAAGGAAATGTTCAAATACAGAAATCAAACCTGACGGCCAGACTTTGAGGGGAAATGGCCACAATAGCTGAAGAGGTTTCTCCACCTTGAGTGTCCCCACTACTTTATGATTGACTGATTTTTTTTGTTTTTAGCTTCAACATTTCTGGAGGCTGGAAGCTCAGCAGAAATTTCGCAACTGCCCTTTCTTTTTTAAAACTCCCACAGAGCCAAATACCAGTCGCAGTCACACTTGGTAGGAGGGTAAAGTGCAGTGAGAAGGACATGCACCTCCTGTCCTCCCTATTGGCCTGGGCTTCTATATCAGTATTTTACAGTGCTTCATTTATTGTCAGCAAAGCTCAGTGAGGTGGTTATTAAGGCTTTTTGTGGGGGAATGGCAAACGTTTTTTGAATGTTGCTACTGAAGGTGAGGAAATGAGAGCAGGTGGCAAAACAACCCCTTCAATATATTTATTGCACGATTTGACTGAGAAGGAGCATCCCCAGCTTTACAGATCTTGGAAGAGCACCAGCAGCTGCAGCTGACCTGCAGATGTTGGCCTTTCATAGAGACCCACTGGTCACCTGTTCCAAGTTGCTTTTGCCAGGAGCTGGCTTGAAAACAGAGGTGCTGATGATGCTGATGGGATGGAGGCTTTCTCCTCATGGACACCTGACCGGAACCAGCTCAGCAGGGAGTGATCAGAAATTATTCATGCTGCATTCCTGTCAGATGGGTGCAAAATTGTGACAATCACTGATGATGTCAATAGTTACCCAGAGGTAACTATGGAACAGGGAAGCAATCAGGATTCCTCTGCCAGTCCTCTTTTTCCTCGGGAGCAGCAGTGCTCAGGCAGGTCTGTGTCAAGGAGACTGCTCTCCTCCTATTCTTTCACTGTCACTCCTGTAAAGCACTTCAGCTTGGGCCCCAAAAATGCTGTATGTTATACAGACAAGTTGTTGTGAGGAAATGTAAACACAGCTGAGATATGCTTTGCTGCACCAGCTTTTTATTCTTAAGATTTTTGGACATGCAACTGTACTTTGCTGGTTGGTAGGCCAGGATACAGCACAAGAATTATTCTGGTTCCTTCACCTTAATGTAATTTAACAAGACACAAAAAATTTAATAAACCGTATGTGTAGATGTGTGCCTGAAACAGCAATAAAAGGAAAGTTTTCCAGGACCCATTTGGTGAAAGCAGGGCACGTGAACTGTTCTTCACAGATTATAAATCCATTACACATTTACTATGTTACTTCTGGAATGAGCCCAGCTCTGTGAACCTCATGCTGTGCAGGGTCCCCCATTATGAACTGTGTGAAACCAGCAAAACAAAACCATCTTCAACCCTTTTTTATTTCAATATCTTTGTGACTCTTGTTAGACATGGAATGCCTTGCATTTACTGCATACTGTGGCAATAAATACAAAATGAAGTGAAAGAGGATGCAGATTATTAAACTATACTCCTTAATAGATTTGATATCATCTAACGTCTAAGTCATGCGGCATCGCTGAGGCACAAACAGCACTTTCTGATACAGCAGAGCCCTCTAAATTGAGGTTCTGATGAAGGAAAAGTCCCTCTATGGTAATACCTATTCAGTGTATGACAGCATAATGCCCTATTATAATGGTAGGACACACATCTTCCTTCCCTCTATGGAACCGTGATTACCATCCTGGACTGAACTGAAGTGGTCTCGATAATTTGGACTTCACTTGCTCCTGCTGTGTTTTTCTGCTTTTAAATTGGAGTAATTTGTTGCAAATCTCTTCTATGCTTGCTGTCAGAGTCCTCACATCAGAAGAGCTGATCTAAAAAATAATAATAGAAATGGTCATTGAGGAAGCCAGCAAATGTTTACCTTTTGGTTTAGAAAAAGAGCAGGTTGTAATTGTTAAACATTTTTCTGAAATAAATCTGCAGGAGTGTGGGTAACGACATGAATAATTGTCTTTAGAAATAAAAACAGGTAGTGCCTTAGCACAATCTCAGACGGGGAAGGACTGCCAGGACTATGTGCTGCTTGCCTGAACTCTTAACTCCAGGGAGGGCTCATGTAACTCAGAAAGCTTTAATGCAAGGGATGAAGACCTGGTGGGATAGTCTACTCCCAGTAAGCACTGGAGATCTTCTTTGCACTACTACCCCATAGCAGAGAAGGAGCTGCTCCAGACCTTACTAGCCTAGTACATGGTGTAGCACCTGGGCTAGTGACCCTGCACAGTGCCAACCCAGCCATTTTATGTGGTTCTGATCACTTTCACCTTTCCCAGGCAAACAGATTGGTGGCTTCTGACATGATGCTGCTGGGGGTACTCCTAAGTTCTTGCCCCACTACCTTTAAGGCACAGTCTTGCTTCCTTGTTGCATCTGTCTTTCCCCTCCTCTTTGTGCCATGTCCTCTTTGCTGGGGGCCATGGATTGCTGAGCTCACTTTCGCTATTAACAGCATGTTCTGGCTCACCTTTGTGTTACACGGGGCTATGCACAGTCTGACAGGCTGCCTTTTTGCAGCCACTGGCTCTGGGGTCTCTCTGGGTTGTACTCTATGCTGTGGTGCAAACTGGTCTTCAAGGCAACAGCAGAAAGTCTTGGGGTTCTAGTTATAAACTTCCTGTGATCACCAGATGCTTCATTTTTATTTGCTCACCTCCCCCTCTTCCACTGACATTTTTATGACCATTTATATACTTTCTGGAGGAAAAAACCACCAACTTAATAGTATATTTTTCCTATACTTTTTTATTAGGCCAATATTGAATTAAGGGATATTTATTTTTTATTAACAGTTATTTTTACTGTTCTTTTCCAGAACACAAGAGACACCAGTAAGTAAGGCTGTACATCAGTCCATCACTGTGTGTGCAAGTGCTGTGCTGCACAGAGCTCCTTCTCTTGCTTTCCTCCGTGCTGTGTGTCACCTTCACACCACTACCACCAGCTCTCAATCACCCCCTCTGATGGAGGTCAAAGAGTATTTGCAAAGTCTTAAGTCTTGCTGGTGACAGTCCAAGGGGCTTCTGGAGCACTTGAGACAGGCTTCCTCTCCCTTTCTCAGCCTTCACAATGAAAGTTGCTTTTCCTGACCTTGAGGGACTTCATATTTCTTTAGTGCTCTGTTGCCAATGGTGTCGGCTGGCAAATTGTGGTGACATGATTACACTGACTTTGTCTGGGCTTATTTTTTCATAGACTTTCAGCATAACAAAATGTAAATGTAATTTGCTATGTGATTCTCTCACCTTCGCCAAATCTTCAGTGTGGGTATACTGGAACAGCTCCTAAATTCAGCACCCCCACTGTTACTGGCTTCTTACTCACAGCAAAGAACTTCATGGTAATATACCAGATTAGCAGTTAAAATGGTTGCTGACATACTTATCTAAAGACTTGGATAACTCATTTAGCCTTTCTTTTCTTCCACTTGTCACTTACAAAATGAACATCATGCTCTTCCTTCTTCTTGAATAATGCACAGAGTTTTTATCTACATACTGTGGACTTTCTGTGTAATTTGCGGGTTCTTTGGGACTGGGAGTGCCTGGGATCTGCCATACAGCATCTTTGTGCAAATAAGATGGCAAGCTGTCTCCCTGAATCTCTGTGCAATACCCCATGATTTATCCTTTGGATTGAGGAAAGCAAAATAATATGAACCTTTAAAGAAGAATATTTTCTAAAAGTCTGGGTGTATTTGGCATCAAGACAATTTCCCTCTGCAGCCATGAAGTCCCACCAGGAATGGAGAGTTTAAAGAGAACTGTGTGAGAAATCCCACCCCATCTCCATGTCAGGCAGGTACTGTTCCACCTGAGTAGCCTGCTTACACCATTCAGCTGAGTGACTTTGCATTGTTCTGGAAAAGTGAGCTTTGGCATTTTGAAAGACAGCAAGTGGGATACTTCCTTCCCAACATTAGGCGTCATGGCTGTGTCATACCTAACCTGCTCCAGGCAGAGGACTCCAGAATATCTGAGAGTACAGTCGATGTGGCAGCTGGGTCTGACTGTAAAGGTTTCCTCAGGACTACCTTACGCATGCAATGAAGATGACCCAACAGCCACACAACACAGCCCCATAGGGCACCTTGAGCATGCCTGAATGGAACTTATCTCCAGCCAGCTCCATCTGTATGAATCCCATCCATAGCCCTTCTGAGAGGTGCAGTGTCCCACTATCAAATTGTTATTTCTCAGTAATTTGGGTGGTGCTTGCCTTGGCATGAAGACAGACAGTCATTCATTTCATCTGGGCAGGAAATCTATATTCTGTATTATTCTCATGTTAATATACAGAGAGTTAAATCAAAGGTGAATTGATTTCCTGAAGCTGAACAGACTTTTGGCATTAGCACAGATACAGCCACAGTCAAAGAACAGACCTTTCAATTTAGTTCTTCTGCTGTCAATGTAAATAAAATTGCTCATGAAGCAAATTGTAGCCAGTTATTGTCTGCACTCACAACCATTATGTTCTTTGGAAATGATCATTTATGTTAGACAATGGATTATGTTTCTATGAAAGTTTGTAAGGCAAATGCAAAGCACAATTTACCTTGAAGGTCAACTGAATATTACAATTGGCACTTACAGGTCATTATTGTGCAGCTAAAATGATCCCAGGGAAAAGAGTTATACAAAACCAGAGATTCTTGATTAGATGATGGAAACCACATGGGCTGTTAATCCATAAGACCAGGGTGGGCTACAGGTGAAGTTTCTGTATTATTATATGGTCTGATTGGGCAACACATGGCTATGGGAAAATATCCCTTTAAGGGCATGGCAAGGAGTGGGAGGGATCTTCCCATGTAGAGAGAAAGACTTAACTCCAATTTATGCACCATGAAAGGTAGGGATAGAGCAGGAAAGTAACCTTGAGCAGAGAAGTGGCCTTGCTGACAGAGCAGGGGATCCATCTGAATATTTCTGTACATGTTTTTGTGAGCAAAGTTACTGTTACCCAAGGCAAATGATTAGCCACCCACTCTGAGGCATAGCCTGTTCTTCCTCCTAGGGAGAAGAATGAGTTACAGTGAACTACATCAAAAAGGCTACTGTGAAATACTATGATTCTGCTCAGGTACAGTCTTTGTACTGGTGCTTGTGGCTGCATAGAAGTCTAGTCACCAAAGCTGTCTTTAGCTTTTGAGTACAGAGAGCAGCATGAGCTGTATTACTGTCCCTCCAGATTTCTCTTGGAGATGGCCTGAGGTCAGGTGAGGTGCAGGCTGCCAGCCCATTCTGTGCATCCTGGTAATGGGATGTCTTTGCAGTGTGGGTGTCCTTGCAGAACAAGCCCTGAATTGCACAGCCTGCATGATCTCAATCACATAACATTGCTGCAGACACAGAGAGGGTCAGGCAACTACCATAGAGGAAGACAGAGCACCTGTATATGGCAGTGAAGTTGTCTTTGGAGCACACCCAGAGGTCCCAGGTTCCTCTTAGTAGACCAGAGCCTCACACTCCTGGGGCGACTTCCCAGACAGCTAATGTTGGAATAAGGAAGTTCTCAAAAGAGAGGATCTCCTATCAAGAGTGAATGATCATAGGTAAGCATGCACACAGGCAGTTCTGCTGAGAGCTGCCTCTCGATGTGGGTGCGGGGGCTGATCTCCCAGCACAGCTGGCTTGTGTAGCCAGCACTCACTGGGTCTGTGTCCTCTGCAGGTTAGCAGCATTTACTGGAGATGTACAGTGACATTCTGTTCAGCAAAAATGTCTCTTTTAGAAGTGTTTTTCTGCTTTGGAGAAAAACTCCCACAGACTTGCCTCTGTTGTCATTGGCTGGTTACAAACTGCCTTGTATAACCATTTTAAAATCCTACAGGCAGCTGCTTTGTGCTTTTGCAGAGAGCAAACAAAGCCCTGAAGGCTCTGAAATGGTGACTACTAATCCTGGTGTAGGCACCTCCAGGAAATGGAAAATGGTGGACCTGGCTGTCAGAAGTAATCATCTGGAAGACATATCCTAGTGCCTTTTCTAGACTAATTGGATGAGATACTGTAATAATCTCTAGTACAGGTCTGATGTTTGATGGCAATAGCACAGCCAGGACCTGGCAGTATTGGTGGTCCCATGCTAGTGGTTCATGGGAGAAAAAAGGGACTATTAGTACAGCTTTGAAGTAAAAAGCCATCTTCTTTTACTTCCAAGTTTACAGCAGGAGGTAGGATAGGATTGCTTTTAAACACTGCTGGATACAGAAATAATAAAATAGCCCCTGAGTAGATTATGAGTGAATGTCCTTTTCAATGGTGCTGTCCCTAATGAAGTACAGCTCTCCCACCTCTGTCAAAAGTTTCCTTTTTCTGTATGTTAACATCAGACAATCAATCTTGTCCCATCAGCTTCAGCAGTATGCAACTCTTCCAGCTCGCTGGGGAAAGGCTTCTTTTTTTATTTCCTCTTTAATTAAGCTCTGTGGCATGCTGCTTTACTTGCAAGGCTCAAAGATGTATGTGTGTTGCTTCAAACAAACCATTGGAGAGAATTGCATTACAGATAGCCCTCTCTAACAGTAAGAGGTCCAGAGCCACAGGTAAACTAATGCACAGGCAACAGCATCAGCAACAAAAGGAGGTAATGATATGCAATTACTGGATTTGCAAACACTCTGCTGGGTTTGGAGTATCTAAACACACTATGTCAGGCTGCCAAAAGGTTCAAAACTATTTTTTACAGATGCAAAACAAGAGGGCACTTAGAAGCAGCACACAAGGTATGGCAGGTTCTTTGAATAGTATGAATGGCTCCATCAAGCAAGTAAGGGACAGGAAAAGATAAATGTTTTCCATCCAGTTTTACTACTGTCTGCTTCATTGTTCCTATAATGTAGAAAGAGCTGATTTTAAGCAGTTGTTAACATGTAAAAGTTAGACCATTCAAGTACACATTCATCAGGCACCTGCCTGAAGATAAGCCAGGTCTCTGGTGAGCTGGTCCCTAACCACTGCCTTCATTGCTTGAAGTCATTGCCCAGCCCATTAGCTTGTTCTTGTTATTCAGGGGAATCTATGCCCTATTACTGCCATCTTACACCTGACTGTTTAATAAAAAATGGCTGGTTGCCCTCTCTAAAATTGTTCATATTATCCTTGAAATGCTTCTCCTTTCCATACTCTGTTGTGCTGTCCAGGCACTGCCTGGGCATTCAGCTGTTGACTACACAGTCCATATATCTTTTCATGCATCTAGGCCATCGTTAGGAACACTGGTGGACACAACTACCCACTGAGAGTTCACAGTATTATCTATTTTTAGACCCTGAGGCATTGCTGATGAAGTAGATAAGGCTATATAATAATATATCAAAGCAGAGGTTAAATACGAGATGGAATGTTTTTGCCCTTCCTGACCACATGCCCTGGGTCATTTATTGATTATCCTATGGCAGTTCTTAGAGACTCTCATAACACATAAGAATCTGTACATTAGCAAAGAAAGACAGAGACCATTACAGAGAAATTGTCCTCTAATAAACAAGCAAATACATTTACGACTGTCTGAGCTCAAGACCTGGATCCTTAGTTGTTTCCCACTTAGGTTCTTCTCTAGTCATAACATATCTAGGCTGGAGACTCTATACTTTCCTCAGAAGGATATGTGTCATCTTCTCCCTAAGTGCCTATTTTCATCCCAGTAGGAACTCAGTGTCCCTGAGTCCTTTATCCTTCCCTAAATTTGCTTGAAACTGGTGAAAAAAATTAAAACAATCTGCTGTGGAAGGGCTGAGTAGTGTGGAATGACTACATTGATATTGTTTCATTACAAGACTAGGCTAAACAACATGGAATAAATTGCTATTTTAATCCTTGTTTTTCTGGTGAAGAATGTAAGTAAAGAGAAGTGCAGTGAAGTACTTTGAAGGGTTTGAAACATAAAAAGCAGCTTGCCCTGAGAATTCTCTTGTTACTAGCTGTTTATGAAAATCTTTTTGCACAAGAAAGTATCTGGTGGCTTCAGATTAGATTATACATACCTGTTAGGAATAAAGCAGAAGGGGATTCTGATAAAAAGACCGAAGGCATAACCCATAAATCAAGAAGCGAAACAAAAACGGAACCTGCTGCTGATGGAATTTCCATTGATTTATTTGAACAGCCCCAGTATGAATAATAACTTAATCTGTCTCAAGACTCTCTCCCCACAGCACTCTGATTTACAGCAGCCATCCATCTCTTTTCATAATTAGCAGGCTCTGACAGTATTTATTCTTCTCTGCCCACCTTCATTAGCATTAAAATTTAGACTTTCTCCGTGCTCTGGAACAGCCAGCATTCATGCTGCCTGGTGCACTGGGATTACTCAACAGCTTGATTTGTGGAGCTGTTCTCTTATATCCCACCTCCTTTGTGCTGGCAGGTAAAGTCTGCTGCTTACAGGAGGAAACTTTTCTAGGAATTCAGCAGAAATCAACAGAGCTGTGGTATTGAGCGTCAGAAAAGAAATGGGGCTATAGTGCTAAAAGTCTCTGCCCGCTCAGTTACTCAACAGAAACAAAGGGAACCAGATTGGTCAAATGAACAGTTAACAGAGTAAATGAGGCTTCTTTGTTGTAGGTGGTTCTCTTCAATGTCAGGTTGATTTCCAGTGTAAGTTTTAGGGAATCTGTGTTGCCTAATACACTGCAGAAGCAGATAAAAAATTATTTGAATCTTAAAATCATAAATGAAGATGTATCCTTTAAATTTGGAAATATTTCTGAAATAGCTGAATGTAAGACCAAAAGGTGATTTTCTGTGTCAGTGTAATTACATTGATAACGTGGCATTATATCACTGGCTAATTTGATCCCAGAGTTGATTTGGTAAAGAGAAAGCAAGACTGCCTGTCCAGAATGCTAGATGGCCCTCAAGTTTCATAACTAACCTGATTATACATGTATTGCTTATTAATATGGTAAATCAAGTGATGGTGTTAGGCATTTAATTGGCATGTAATAATGATGTGAAATTAATTACATAATTATTGGCATCTGTGTTTATGTGACTATTTTTGGTTATTAACTGCAATTTAAGTTGCTTATAGCAACATGTGAAATAATCTCTGAACAAGTTTATTGGAGGCACAAAGAGAACCTTGTGTTTGAACCAGTTATTTTGGGATTCAGACCTACCTCCTTCTGTCTATGGAGTGTCACTGGTTGAGCATGGGCCTTACAGTAGATGGACAAACTCAACTTCAGTTGTTCAGATCATTCTGGGTGAAACATTTTGCTCATTTTTCCCTCCCTTGTAGGCGCTGTTAAAAGGTCACAGGGTGACCAAAGGAGATATCCCAGAGGATGTGCACTAAACCCATTCAGAAGTGCAAACTGTGGTCTCCTTTTTTATAAGTCAGAAGAATCAAAGTCAAATACATCATTTATTGCAAATTCTTCTTTCTGCTTGAATGACTGTGTCTATTTTCTGGATATGGAGACAGAACAGAGAGAGGTGAAAATAAAGTGCCTGTCTCGCCCTGTGAGCACGCAGCTGACATGATGATGAAATTTCACTTTCTGTTCCCTGATTGTCCACCTTAATCACAGGCCCAAACATTCCAGCTTCATTGAGAAACTGATTGCTCATGAATGTCACCCAGCTCCCGAGTCTCCTACAGAATGTCTCATCACACACGCTTATTTAGATAAACAAATATTGCTGAGAGCAGCACAATGAATAGAACCTTATTTGCACAGCTTTGTGACTTGTGACTGAACTTGAGGGTGACTGGGAAAAGACGTGTGCATCCTGCTGAGTTTTTGTTGGTGAAGATACCAGTAGGTTCTTCTCTTTTGTTGGTGCAGATTTTCATGGAACATGTAAGGTGTGTATTTCAGAGCTCTGCTCCTCCGTCAAATTTGGGTGAAGTCAAATGATGCTTTTATAATATATTGTTGGGGGGAGGCCCAGAGTCTGGGCCTTCAGACTGATAGCAGGAGCCCATAAACTCTGTTTTCCTAGGCAAAATAGGCTGAAATGATCCCTTTCAGTCTAACCGAAGAGTATCAAACCATCAAGCCTTATTTTGTTCATCCAGACTCAGATTATCATACCACAGCCTTTTAAGTTTTTATTATGACAAACTAAATCATGCCCCTCTAGGAAGGGCACCTGCACAGCAGTTTGTCAGCAAGTAATTTACAGGTCTGTCTGCTGATTTGTCTGGATTTCCAGTAACCCTGGTCTATAATTTTAGATCTGAGCTAGTTTAACACTACAGGTCCTATCTTAAACATTATTTAGATTCCTAACCTCATTATTCTATGACACTTCTATCTTTAGCTGTGTTTACCAGTACAATTGAAATAGAAGATTAACGTCCTTGTGATTTTTGGTTGTAGTGTGAGATTTCTGCTATTTTGCACAAAGTCTTGATAAGGGAACCCAGAGAAAGCTATTAAGGAGTAGTTTATATCAATGGTCATTGTCCTTTATAGTGCCACCTCTGAAAAACCTCTTCATTTAATTGCCCTGTCAGGCAGCAATAACCACTTCTACTGATTTGTGGCAAAGCCAAGAGAAAGAATGAGTACTTCCTCACCTTTGGAATTTTGAAATGACTGTGTGGAACACCCATGTATTTTTACCCAGCAGGAATTTCAGAAAAGGTGCATGTGTGAAGGAAGGCCCCTCCTTGAAGATTGCTCTTTGCAAACATGGTGCTTACAATGGCAGATAAAAAGAGTGGGGTCTGAGGGAGGATGGACATTTGCAATGGCTAAAAGACCTGTTAAAAGAAGTGATAAGTGCTGGACACAGAGGGATCCAATGTGACAACTGCATGCTGAAGTACCCATAGTCCCCATAGTCACTCACTCCTCACAAAATCTTGTCAACATCTGGGTCTAAATGAACAACAAGTTTACCTTACCTCAGGCTTTTTTTTTTTTTTTTTTTTTTTTTTTGGAACGTCACTATTTTTTCAGTAATAAAGGAACAAGTTTAAAGGTTTTTTATAGAACCTTTCAAAAAATGAGTCAGAGCCTGTGAAGGCAGACTAAGAGTGTGATGCAGACTTCAAGGTGCAGAACAAAACCATATGCTCCTCTTTAGCAAACATGGTAAGATTTATTGTATGCCTTTGTGTCAGGCACACCAGCAGAAGGAATAAAAATAAAAGGAGATTCATGTGCAGAATTATGAATTCAGTTGTGAGGGGTCCTTTAGACAAACCACATCCAGACCTTCATTTGTGTGAGTGCATAACATCCACCAGTCACTTGTAATGCAATGACAATCCATTCTTGTACTTGGTCCCAGACTTCACCAGGCACAACTACAGCATTTTGTGTGCAGCTGTGCTCTTCCCAGGCTGGCATGGAAGATGCTGAAGAGAGCTGCTAGACATAAAATCACTTCCATAAAAGTACACCTCTGTACTCATACTCATGTGATCACATGTTCAGGGTTACAGCTGTGCTTTCAAAACTTTTCAGGTGAAAGGGGCCAAATAGCCTTATTTTAGAGCTGTTCAGATTTCTGAATTGGTAGCCAGACAGAAAGAAGCAATGCTGCCTCTTCCCTCCCAAAACACACAACATGAGACATTTCAATTGTAACAGGATTTGAAACCAAATCTGCCAAAGGGAAAAAATAATAAAAAAGAAGTTTTTATTATTATGAAAGATATTTCAGTGTTTCATCTTCTTTTCTTTAGATTTACTTTGAGAATTTTTATTAAGAGGAATTTGGAAAAACCAGTTAGCTTTGAAGTGGAACATAGAAACTCAATGTGCAAAAAAAAGCCACTGAAATGCTTTGGCATTTTGTAAATTGCAAACAATGATAAGGCAGAAAATTACAAACCCGTGAATTCTTTCATTCAACACAGTGTGCATTTTTTCCATCAAAAGCCGTGTTCCCCTGCTGTCTGCCTGCAGTGAAGAAGCTGTATCACTGGCCTTTCCTGACCTCTCCATAAAACTGCTTGATTAATGGAACCGGAAGATGAGGCAAAAGCCTTCCCTACAGATAACAGTCGTCTTCTGACAGTGACAGTGTCCCTCCTTTTCTTTAGGCACAGAGACCTTTTACACTTCAGGGAAAAAGGAAATAGATTCATTTCAAAGAACTGAATTCAGGCTCATTTAGAGTTTAACAGACAGTGCTATATTAATGGCTGTCATTTTCTTCCTGTGCTCATACCTGCTGACATGGGCTTACAGCATCCTCATGTTCATCAAAGTTGTTCATCTACCCCAGCCTGCTCCAAAATACACCCCAGAGTCCAGAGTGAAACTAAGTGATTCTTTAACTGCTGCTTGTCCCTGTGCAGTCAGGGATCTGTCATAAATGCAGTCTTACAAATCTGAAATTTAAAAAGTCATGTAGTAAAGGAGATTTTTGCTAGAAACAGGCTTGCTTCCAGCTGAGAACAAGCTCATGGGAGCTTGAAGAATTCTGTGCATTTCAGAGGGTTCTGTCATTTCTTAATTATGTGAGGTCCAAACTTAGCTCCTACACTGATGAGTATAGTTTTCCTAAATTATCAGCACTAGCCCCTGCTTAGCCATGTCTCGCCAGCAAGTAGTTTCTTAAGCATTTTGAAATGAGAGGCCTTGAAAATTGTGAGAGTGTTGACAGAAATAACGACAACGAACAGTCAGGAGAGCAGACTGAGTGTGTTGGATTAATGTCCAAGACACCAACTGCAGATTAGAAGGTAGTAAAGATGTTTCTATATTTCTCTCCCAGTCTGAAGTACCAAGAGTACTGAAAGATAGAGCTTGTGCTGAATAAATGTATGACAGAGCCTCAAGCCTGTGAATGAAGAAAATATTCTTCAGACTCTGAAATCTCGTTTGATAGTTTCCAATTGTTTTGTTAACTCTGCCCAAAGTACTCTTTAGGCAAACTTAGTTTCCTTTTCAAGTGAGGGTCGCAGCACAGAATAAATGAAGAGAAATGTAGTTTGTGTGAAGGACAGATAGAAAACATTTCCAATGAGGAATATCAGAGGAAAATGCAGAAAATAACATCCTTTTGCACTGCAGATGATTCAATACAAAGCATTTGAAACCCTCCAGCTGCACATTGATGAAGGATGGAAGAGTCCTTGGAGGAAGTATTACTGGATATCCTCTACTTCTGTAGAGATCTGCTTTTGATTTGAGGTAAGGAGGTAGGATATGCAACTAGATAGACTTTTGGTTCATTGTTGTGCAATTTCTGTGTCAATTGCTCTTCAAAACATAGGGTAATTTAGAAACACAGTGAGACTGGGAAAAGAAACATATTAAGACCACACAATAGCAGTATAAATATCATGACTTAAAAAAGGAAAGAAAGAGAGAAAAGGAAAGTAATTCTATTTGTGTATTTACTCTTTAAAATTGTAGGTTAGGGAATGGACTTGACATAACTATTAGTTTAATGATAAAGCCAAGTCATTGATTTGACCTATTTAGTTACCAAAGCTAAATATCCACATGTTCTACATTACACTGAAAATAAATTTTATTGTTGCACGTGATTCCTTCACTTGCTTCTAACCCTGAGGCACAACCATGTAGGCCTGAAAATGGTCTTCATAATTCTCCTATTTTTGATTAATTGTAAGTTTGGATCCAAACACTGGAAATATTTGAAAGGTGAGGCCATCTCCTCTTGCAGCATCTACATCAAGGCTGCCTTCAATGAAGCAATTGGACTCCTTTTGTTGCTAAGTGTTGTGGATGGGCACATAACCTTTTACTGGAGAATTATTACCTT
This sequence comes from Scytalopus superciliaris, assembly GCA_013400415.1. NCBI lineage: Eukaryota > Metazoa > Chordata > Aves > Passeriformes > Rhinocryptidae > Scytalopus > Scytalopus superciliaris. The sequence goes on from VXBX01006401.1 coordinate 534,217, forward strand.
ATTGCCTTTCAAGGTCATTGCAAGGGGTGCAATGCAGAAGTGAACCCATTCAAAAAGATTGCAGAACTTATTGATACAGCTATGTCTGAGAAAAGCAGATTGGTTGCAGCATGCAGAGAAAAATATAGTGCAATAATCAAAATATTCAGGGAGGCAGAAAGGCTGCAGGGTAATTTTTTTCTGTACTAGCCTTTAAGGAGTGACCTATTCACACTATGGAATAGCAGGTGGCATCTCACATGAGGCTCATCAGGGGGAAAGTACAACTGGACAACAGCCTGGCTCTGGCTTTAGCCAATATGATTGAGGGCTCAGATCATTAGGTGTGAGCTCAGAAGTGCAAAGTGCAGGGTCTGGACATAGCCTGGAATCTGTTTCTGAGGCAATCACTACCAGCACAGCCACACCTTGCTACTTCATAACAATGACAGTTGGGAAGTGCAGCTGCTGTGGTCTCTAATCCAGATCTCTTCTTGTATTTCCTAAAGTGTAAAGGAAGCCAATTCATGATGCACAAGTATTTCCGCAGTATGCTGTGAGACATACACACTCACACTAGAAACATGAAAACTTCCTACAGATTTTTATTAGCTAAATGTTTCTGTGACAGCTTTTTAGTTTTGATTTAGACTTGAAAGTTTTGAAAAGTACTGAGATTCCGTTAAATAGGCGAGTGGGTAGAGATAAAAAAGTGGTGAGATTCTGATGTTTTATTCTGAGTTATTTTATTAATCTCATGTTGAGAATTGTAAAACTGTAAGACAGACACCTGAAAACCCATTTGTTTCCAAATAAATCCTACTCAGCTACAGGGTTGATCTAGCAGCTAATTAACTGGTTATGATAGTCTTGTCAAGGTTTTCTTTTTTTTTTTTCTTTTCTTTTGGTACTGTGAACTCCAGCCCACATTGCAAAGATTAGAGCTTCTCGGCCTTTAAACTGAAGCATGTATTTCTGTATTTCTGATTGAGACATTAAATATACAGGAGATCTAGATGCTTTTTCGGTCCCAGATCCTACTTTAGCTAATCTAGGCACTTTTGCTCTCAGCATTTCATGCCAGAGTTACTAAATAATACTTTAGGAAGAGAATTGCTGGAGGGTTTTATGCACCAATTGGACAGCGAAGCAACAGAGGAAAAATTAAGTCACCTTTTTGCATAGACAAAGGTGGGCATGCTGACTTTGCATCCGGATGGAAGGGCCTTATATTCTGATATTTTGTGAGCTTTGCACCTTGAAACATGTTTGCTGTTTCTGCAAGTGGAGCTCTTTGCAATGTCCAGCACATGACAGCCTCCAGGGGGCTGCATGACACTGAACTTCTGAGTCCGTTTCAACCCATTTTTTCCCTTCAGGATTTTCCTTGGATCCACAGAGACTGCAGGCACTCCCCAATAGGGGAGGCAGGCAGCGCTTAGCAGGCAGGGCTGTTTCAGGGGTGCCAAACCCGGCTCCAGGAACCACACACACCATGAGACTCCTGGCAGTGAGAAGGAAGTAAGACAAACAGTATATTCTTGTTTTTAAAGGAAATGTGCTGCTGTCTCTGGGGAGAGGAATAAGAAAGGTTGTTTTTCAACTATTTTTTTTTTTCCCTTTTTAAAGCCTTCAGCAACTGCTGTCTGTAACCATATGCTGAACAGTCTCTGCATATCATCTTTCTACCCTTCTCTGATGTTTCCCAGTGAGGCTGCCCTGCTTGTCAAGTGCCCGATACCCTCCCCAGCATCACTGCTGGCCAGAAACTAGTCATGGGCTTTTACAAATTGCCTCTTGAGAGCTTTGCAAATCACAAAAAACTGTGTTAATCCGGAGGTGTTGGCATGCCCCCAAGGTTCAAATAAATTCTTTGTTTTTTCCTTTTCTCACCAAAATTTTGTCCAGAATTATGAGAGCACAGATAAGAAAATGTAGTCCTACTACAGAATAGATAATGGCAATAGTTTGTACTCGGTCCACTTGAGGTGGAGTACTTTTCCCTCCACAAACAAAGTGAATTTTCCTTTTTTTTTTTTTCCAGTTCAAGTGAAATAGTCTTTTAATATTGTGTTCAAATTATCTTGTTCCTCTTATAGGCCTGGGACTGGAAGAGGAAGAAACAGAGGTAATATGAAAAAATTAAAGAATTAGAAAAGAGTGCATTGTTTTGTGTCATGCTCATGCTTTTGCTTCCTGTGTGTAGAAACTATCCTTAAATGTCCTCTCCAGTTCCCTTTCTCTATATGTTTGTTTATCATCCTCTAACTGCAGCCATCCAATAAGTAAGGAACACATTTGCAGTGTTGCCCTCATAGCAGTCCGCATGGCACTGTGCAGCCCCTCCTCACAGCCCTGCTTAGTCACCATCCCTGGCAATGTTCTAGGCCAGGTTGGATGGGGCCCTGAGCAACCTGGCCTAGTGGGAGGTGTCCTTGCCCATGGCAGAGGGTTTGGACTAGATGACCTTTAAGGTCCTTTCAAACCCAGACCATTCTATGATTCTGTGAGTGTATCAGCTGTGGGGGAAGTTCCTGTACTGCAATCTCGCCTTGCACACTGCAGCCATGCTAACCCCTAGTACTAAACAAGAGTTACTAAAGGCATTTCCATCCTTTCAATTTACCTGCAACATAAACAGTATGGAGACTGGGGATGGGTGTTCTGGAGTACTATGATGAATACTTTTGGTGCTAGAAAAGCTGCGTTTTTCAGGAAAGGATCTTAATGATAGATTTTTCTTTTACTTTTTTTTTTTTTTTAGTATTTCAACTCACTGACTTTGCAAAGTAAAATTAACTGCAGGTTTTCTGCTATTTTTCCCCCTTCCTACCAAACAGTTCATAAGAGAAATTTCTTTGTGCACTAATACTATATTATAATCAGTAATAACAATGTTTTTTCAGCATCAGTTGATTTGCACTCATTTTGGAAAAAAAAATCCAAACCAAAACTCTTTATTTTGCCCCGTGGATAGTTCAGGAGCTGCACTCCACGCTTAGCAAGGCTCTTTCTGCTGGCTGTTGCAAAAATCACACAAATTGAATTGAACCTGCCCTTTGTTTACTTGCGTGGCAGGATCCCCTGCATCTTTGCTGTATTTCACACCGTAGGAGGTCAGTGTGGACTTTCCAAGGTCAGTCTTGCTGCTGAAGTCCAATGGGTCTCCTGCTGGCTTGGTGTCATAAGCTGAGTTTGTAGCAATACGAACTTGTCAACTGCTGAGGAGGCTCCGGCAGTTTAAGTGCATTTGACCAGTGAAGACCCTCACTGCCTCAAATTCATTTACTTCTCTGCAGGGGGTAAGGAGGAAAAAGAGGATGAGACAGATGCAAGTGAAAGAATCTGTGAAATTGTCAGTTCTCTTTTTAGAAAGCAACAGGAGTGTAAACTGTCTCCTGGAAGTACATATCAGTGGGCTTAACCTGCAGTCTTGGATCTCAGCTCAACAAGCTGCTGGGGAAATTAGAATCTGACCTGAATTAATCTCCTATGCAGAGAAAAAGGCTGTGTGAGGCATCTGGGGCTTGTATTTTCACCCTCTAGTGTCTGCTGCTGGTGAATTTAATGAGGAAGAAAAACAATTAAAGTTTACTAGACCTCAGTTTCAAAATAGATGAAAAAATAACTTCAGCACTTATATATTGAGAAAAGTGTTTGGGGACAAGGGACCATGGAAACGGATCACCAGGAAGGGCTGTCACCAGGTGATGTGCATGAATGTGGGGTACCATGTGAGCAGCTGGCTGCCATGCAGCTGTTTGAAAGCAGTAGAGCTGCATAAGAGTGTCACTGTGCTGGAATCCAGAAGCTCTACTTTGGAACTTTTTGGTGGCAATTAGCTTCACCCAATCAGCCTTTTAATTAATGCAGTTATTCTGGTCATGGGACAAATTTAGATGTCTCTCCATTGACCTCCACTGCACAGCAGAGAAATAGAGAGGTGATCAGCCATGCTTATTATTGGATTTATATATATATATATATGTATATCAAAAGAGCTTTATAAAGGTGATCAGTACTTTACAGATGTGCAAAGTGATGCAGGACTTGGATAAGGCGCTTATCCAAGTTTTATGGTGGGGCAGCATCAAAGCCAAGGCTGCAATGGAGTTCCCTGTATTCTGCCTCAGCTTTGTAAGAAAAACTCTGTTCTACAAAAATGAGAAAGCACAAGCACAACAGGTTCTTCCCAGATCACATTCTGCTGTAGGATGCCAGAAAGTCCCCTGGGTTCTGTGTTAAGGATGTCACAATATGTTTCAATTTGGCATGGTAATAATGAGTGGAATTTTTTCCTGTTATTATTTGCCCCACTGCACTTACATTTTCTGCATGTGTCCATTTTAGGTTGTGTTCTGGCTTTAGCAAAACATTTTATCACATATTTAATTTTAAGCATATGCTCTGAATGCCCAGGAACCCTAAAAACATTTAAACCTCATGTTCAGAGTTAAGCAGATATTTAACTGAACAGAGATGGACACACGTGCATTAAATATTCAGTAAGTGTTTTGCTAGAGTAAGATGTACATAAATGAAAAGAAATCTTTACATATCACTTCATTAAGTATGATTCCAGTGACTGCAGAGGATTATACCAGGAGCTGGCTTTAATCTAAAGCTTTTCTTAGACATGTGCAGTCTCAGACACCAGGAGGAGGTTCACTCCCTCACTGCCTGGGTGTGGCTCACCTGCATTGGTCCATGCAGCTCTGCATCAACCCTGGCTCTCTGGGGCTTGAGATTTGACATCTGGTCCACTGACTATGGCACATGTGGTCCTGAAGCTGGGAAGGTCGTGGTGTTGCCCTGACACTGATGTCACAGTGACATATAATCTTTTAAACCTCTTACACTTTTAAAGAAAGCTTGTGATCCTCATACACCCTAGGTTTACCACTCTCATGTGACATTGGTGTAGAAGAATCCACATTTTGGCAAAGTCATTGGATGCATGTTTAACTACCAAATCTGCCTCTGTGGGAAAGGGAAGAGCTGAGTAACTCCAACCATACATTGTATCCCGAATTTCAAATGCAGAAGGAACTGGTTGCCTCCAGTTGTTACGGGTTTGGCTCAGGACTCTGTGGCCACCTGCAGCCTAGATGGGTGGATTTGCTCTACAGGGAAGCACAGGTCTGGCTCTGGAGAACTCTTTTTCTAAAGGTCTCATTTTAGGCTGTACTCAATAAGTGGGTGAAATATGTGTCTATTTAATGATGGTGAAAATTGAAGGTGTCCAGTAAAGCAGTTGTAATTGTGTTTAATGCTGAGACAATGAACCTAGTTAAGATTCAATTTGGTCTTCCTCTTTGTTCCCCACTTTTAGTAATAAATAGTTAATTACCAGTTTCAAAGGCTCAGTGTAATTTGCCAGCTTGCAGAAAGCACAGTGATCACCATACTGTCAGGAAGAAGTCTGACCCCATTGTTTTTCCAGATGAAAATATTTATTCTTTTACAGAAAATGCTAAGCAATCTCCTGGCTTGAACTATCAAGCCATAGCCTTTCCCCTCATGTTTGGCAAGCGTGGGAATTGACAGGATGTGCCCATCTGCTGTGTGCCATGAACACAAGCTTCCCACACTGCAGCCACAGCCTCTGTTTTCATGTCTGCCTGACCCCTTCTGCTCTACCACCATGAGGTACCTGCCAGGGCAAAGGCTCAGTAGCAGACCTGTCCCATCACCATGAGGTAGTGAAGTCCCTCCGTAAGATCCCACAGTTGAGCCCTCTTTTGAGCTAATTTATAGCTAAATTTACTCTGTAAATAATTTTAGTGTCAAAACCCCCAAAACCTACAAACCCAAACACACTCAACCCCAGCCTGATCCATATTTGTCTTAGATGAAGGATCAATGGTCCCATGGGTGACTGGGCTGAGATGCTCCTTTTCACCTAGCAGTGATCCCTGCATTACAGAAGAGGGGTATTTTAATAAGTCATTGCAAACTCACTATTCATTTATTATTGCCTATATTTAAAGTGTTCAGTGAAACATGAGGGAGCCTCACCCTGAAATTTTCACAGCTTGGGGCAGAAGCTGTCAAGTAAGCTAGTTGTATAAATGGTTGTTGACTAGTATGTATTATATTATGGTCTCGATTAATTTGAATGTTACAGGTACGATTTCTTTGTTTCTTTAGTTATTAAAGATACTGAAACATACTGAATTTGTACAATCAGGCACAGGATATCAGTGTTTTGTTGCCACTAGGTCATTCATCAAATTTCCTGCAAACAGCAGTCACTGTGGGTTCTCTGAAGCCAAGGACACTGTGAACACAAAATTAACATCATCTTGCTATGGAAATGCTGAGTACATTTTAGATAGTCAGTAATATCCATCTATTCTGTTTTACTACACGCCACTCCAAAACTCCAGGTGCTTTAAATATATGGATGAAAAATAGAATGATTAAAAAAAAAAAAAAAAAAGAAGAAAGAATTCTGAGGAGAAAAGCGGAGCAAAGAAGAAACAGCACAATTTCCATTTTGTAGCCTGCTATTCTTTTCAGGTTCCAAGTTTCCTCAAGGAGGTAATCTGCTGACTGCAATTATTACTCAAGGTGTCTTCCTCAAATTTAACAATCTCCTCACTGCAAGACAAAGAAAGGGAAGGTTGTGTCCCAATAACTGGGAAATGTTTGACAGGGTCAGGGTAGATACTAAACTGCTGATCCTGGCACTTCACTGCACAAAACCTTAGTATGCAAAAGGCACTTGCATATTTTCTCTGTCCCTGGCCAAATCATGCTAATAAGACAGTTGCAATTGCACCTTCTCCCTTGCAGCTGAAAAAGAAACAAACCCAGAGCCACTCCCTTTCTTTTACAAATATTCCTCTAACTTCCAGAAACACTGTCAAGCTCCATCCAGGCCTAACAACTTTAGGAAGACTTATAATTAGGATGCAGTGCTATTGAGCTATGTGCTCAGAGTTTAACAAGACAAATTGCAATTTAACAAGCATAATTCTTGCAGGTTGCTTGTGACAGTGAACAGTAGGGCTACTCACTGTCTCTGGGTTTTTCTCATTCCTTTCATCTCTTGACCTGTCCTTCTACTTGTTTCCTGTTCAGGAGAATATTTGAGGTTGGGATAAAAGATTTTCTGTAACTGACCCATAAGCAAATGAGCAAGGGGTGTTTCTCTTAGAGAATAGATTTGATTTATAATCGTTTTTTGTCATTAAAGCCCCTGAAAGGCCCCAAATTGTACCATTTTCTCTTAAAGTTTTGGTGCCTCCTTGTACTACAGAGTCTCCATTCTGGCTCGTCCTCTGTCTGTAAAGTAGAATGCTTCCACAAGCCTTAATTCATTACCAAAATGAGAGCTGAAAAGCAAAACAAGAGAATCATTACAATCTTGAAACAAAGTGAAGGAGCTGTCTGCAATCTAATGGCTCTTGCAATTACACCTTGATTGAACCTGCTGATGAAGCTGCAGCCTCTTTCTTGAGTGCTGTGTTGTGGGCACCTACTGATGACTACACAGGTACTCCTCAACATCCCGTGACCCAGACATGACTGAGAATTACAGATTGCACAGATGAGAAAGGGGAAGCCAAAACTGGGGGACTGTCTGCATAGCTGCTAAAATTCTTCGATTTCCTCATATTCTTTTTGGCAAGTTTCTTGCATTGGACTTGCAGTCAAGTAGTAGGGAGTGAGGACAATTATCCAACAGTTTTCCTTAAACAAGTATTGCTCTGGTAAGCACCTAGAAGCCTTTGTCAGTAATTGGTCCCAAACAAAAGTATTTTCTGCATTCCAGAATAAGAACCAACTTTGTTCCTAAAGAGCTACCTAAAGAAATCAGTTAGGGAAACATCTCGTTAAGATCCTCTTTGCTTTGCAGGAAAATTGAGGCTCAGAAGAACAAATGTCACAGAGAAGGTGCTGGACCAGAGCTGAGAGGAGAACCCATTTCTTCTGGTTTTAGATGAACTCCATGTGGTGCATGAATTTGACACGGAGGACTGATTTCTTCATCTTGACACACACCAATTCTAGTTCCTGGTTCCATTTGCTATCTGTGGCCTGTGGCTGCCTTTAAATTTATTTTAGATGCATTATGATTTTTTTTTCTCCCAAGGCTGTAGCGGATTCTGAGTCCTTCAGAGCCCTGGATGGGCAGAGCTTCTTATTGTTTTCTTCAGATTTGATAGCAGATCCAGTTGAATGTCATACAGGACAGTGTAAAAGTAACTCAGGGCTACTAGAACTCCTTTGCCTCTCAGGCCTGAGCCAGAGCCTGCTGGAGAACATGGGTTATTTTTTATTTACTCTGACGCACTTTGGATTAGGCAGTAAACTGTTGCCATTTATACTTTTCTCTTTCTGCTGTCAGTGTTACTCTGTCAAACAGGTGGAAACATCATGTTTTTAAAAATCAATACTTTTTAGGGAAGTAACAAAGGAAACCTAAGTTACCAATTTGGAGAGATGGTGGAGGGATTTAAAGGTGTAAAGACACTGACTAACAAATCAGTCCTTCCCTCTGGTCTTGTGTCACTGAAGTCCAGATGGTACCTGAGCATCTCAGAGGCTGAAGCCAAAGACCCTCAGTTCAGACAGACGGTTCATTATGGTGCAGAGTGAGGACCAGCTGCACAGAGGAGGGTGTCTATTACCTTGTTGCTACAGCTGCTTTCTGCTGAAGTCTGCTTCATGCCCATTGCTTTGGTAAAGGTTAACTCGTGCTGGGAAGTTTTAATTGTCTATTATATGCCCAGAAGGAACTAATTATCTTAAACAGAGTGAGGTAAAAATCTTTTTTCTGGCTATTTTTTTGTTGAGTATTTTTGAAAGAAATACACATTAGTCAAACTCATGAGTGAACAAAAGAAAGATAACAGTGGTGATGTGTTCATTGGGGAAGGAGACCCTGGGTCACACAGATCCACCAGCAATGAATCTAAATAAAGTCAGAGAGAGTATCACTGACTACTGCAATTATTATTGCTGTGATTGATAATGCAGTTGTTCAGCTAATGTGGCGAGGTGCGTGGTCTGAAGGTCAGCAGCACAGCTGGTGAGGTGGAAAACCATGCTGTTGTGATGGGATGGGCTAATGCTTCATGGTCTGATACACAGCTCTTGTAAATCAAGATTGATTTGGATTACAGTGCCCTGGTCCTAGGCTGTCCTGCATGTGGTAGCTCTGTAGGATTGGTCTGAAGTTTGTCCAACTTCAGCCTTTTCAAGTTGGTTTCTAACTTTTATTGATCCCTTCCCTTAGTTTTATATGAAGTTTAGATTTCAGAAGAGAAATAAAATGGATTTATCTGTTTCTGTCAAAAAAACAGTAACATAAGAAATCCTTCTGTAGGGATATGACTAGTTTTACTTACTTCTGAGGAATACAATGAGATTTAATAAGTAATTTGTAGAGGAGAAAAGTGTAGTGAGATTTCTGGTAGTTCACTCAGTCATGGGCAAAATAGCAAAAGGTGGAAGACCTGAGGTGACTAGATAACCTGTGATGTTGAAGGAAACAGTACAGTATATTAAAACATAAATTGTGCTAAGGACAACTTTCAGTGCAGATTCATATATGTTTTATTCCAGAAGTTCAAAACACTTAATATTATAGATTAAGTCAGTGATTTAGAAGCACAGAGTAATGAACACATGACATAATTGAAGAACAAGAAACTGGTATACACCAGGGAAGGAAAATAAAGGAGCTCTATGCTTTTCTGTTCCCACAACTATGACTATCCTACCCAAGTGTAACCCATCACTGTATTTCAAACTGAGAAGAGAAGCAGAAGAGACACAGGAATTTTATTGCAACTGCTGAATGCAGGGCAGAGTAAGACATTCAGAAACAATGAAGAACTGAAAACTCTTGCCACAGTAACAACTGTAATTAGCAGCTTCTTATTTATTGTACATAATCAACAACAGGGACATGAAGTAAGATGTGTCCCTGAGTTTTGACCTGTCTTGGTAAAATGCCTGGATGTGCTTTATGGAGTTACATTGAAAAATCAACATTTTCTTCTGCTTCTCAAATTTCCTCTCTGGATGTTTTGAGACCTCATATGTTTAGGACAAGCTTTCTTCTGGTGCTATATTATTCAGGCTGAAATCACATAAAAATAGAAGATTGAACAGTTTTAAAGGCAACTAGAAATCTGAATACCATCTTTATTTATTATCAAATAGGGAATAAATTTGAAGTTGCTTTACTGCATTGTTCTATAAATATTGACCGAAGTATTGCTGTACAAGGAAGCATGTAAGTTATTACTCAGTCCTCTAAAGACAGAAAGGGAGAATCTTTCATTCATTTCATTGTATTGCCAGAATCTTAGAAGTCATTCATTCTAGGAAGAAAAGACATCTTACAGGTAATTTACTGTATTTGTGCCTTCTGTCCCATGGGCTATAATGCAAGATAAAGTGACAGCTTGTGCTTTCAGTCTTCATTTGTCTTAGGTTATTCCATCCTCTTTCTCTGAGGTAGCCTTCAGTGTAATCATTATACTCCAGTCTGGCTCCCTGCAGAAAGCTTGAATGGTATCACTTGCAATTAAGACTTTGGTTGGCTCCTTCACCTAAGGATCTTTTCTGTTCCTGGAAGTAAACAGTAAAACCCAGATAATATTTGCTGCTACAGTGGAGACAGTGTGCTGAGACCCTTTGAGAGGGGTACTGTGTGGAGGGTCTTCATTATCACAGGCAGTTGCTCTACATGAAGAAGAGCCAATGGAATAAAGACACAATTTCTGAATTTGAGATGCAGATAAGTCTTTCTGTAAAAAGTCAAGAAATCTGTCATTGTAGACACTTCCATTTATATGTAGGATTCATCAGTTGGACAGTGTCTTCTGTTAAACTGGATACAATACCACATGCAAGGCTGTGACAGTAAATCATCATGGAGACTGCTGTTTCTTATGAAGCAAAGAAGAAAATCTTGGTGGAAACACAAAAGTGGTGCCCAACATCCTCTTAAAGCTCAGCTGCTCAATTGTTATATGATGTACAGCATTCAGCTTTTCATATACTGGAAATATAAAGATCATGAAATATCAGTCCTCCATACCCTGAAACACAGGCACGTTTGAGAGAAACTTGGTGGCTGTTTGAAACTATGATTGCAGAAGTGGATGGTCTCTGTGTTATCTTCAGTTAAAGCAGTGAGTAAATTTGGCCCAAGAGAGAAGAATCCCATTCATGGAGTGGATTCGCAAATGAATGTATGAAACCCAGCTGACAAACCAGGGATGACTCTCTTCAATGAACCTGTCAGCAGGACAGATGGTGCAAACTGCCTTTAGGTTAAAAAAATAATTAAAATGGCCCTCTCATGGTCTTTTTGTGGACAGACATTATTTTTCTACTGACTGCTCAAAAATGTGCCAGGTATTGACCTATAGATAAAGGTTCTCGTCTCCCGAAAGTGATAATACAGAAACCAAACGTGAAGTTTCTGGAGGGATCTGTGGCAAAGTAGGGGCATCTCCTCCCTGGGCAAGCAGTGACAGTTCTATGATTCTCAGTAGTTAGAAGCATGACTGCAGAGATGCTGTTCAAGGGAGCCATTTGGTCTACAGGGAACTACGTTTTTGGCAGTGCTGGCCATTGACTGCTACAGGAACAGTCCAACCCACTTCAGAGGACTGTTGAGTTTTTTATTTTGAAGAGAGAAGAATCCAAAGTGCTGCATTATATGGATCAGGCTGTGGGATCTTCTGCTGATGGCTCTCACTCTAATACTCCGCCTCTGTTCACCATGCAAAAAGAGAAGCTCACTGTCTTCTCATATCTGTTTTGTAGCAAAAGTATCTCTAGCTGTAGGCACATAGCACAAGAGGATCCTACCATTGACTCAAAATCTTTGGTGCTTCTCACACAGTAGAGAGGAATCAATGCTTAACACAGCTATGACCTTCCCCTTGAAAGAAATGTAGTTTGCCTACATGAATGGAAAAAACCAATCTTCTGCATTGAGAGAGCAGAGAAACACAGATAGGAGGCTAAAGAAAAGCAGAAACATACCTCACTGAAGTATGGAGTGAGGTCATAGCACTAACATGTTCTAAAACAGAAGTAGGAACTGTCTGAGGTAGTTCAGTGCCTCCATTTCTTTCCTTNTCCTGATGGAATATTTCAACATCCTTCTCCTGGAATAGTTTATGGGATAATTTCTCTATTTTTGGACTAATGTAATTTTTAATCTTCTTTCTGTAAATACAATGTTATTCTATTCTATTCTATTCTATTCTATTCTATTCTATTCTATTCTATTCCATTCCATTCCNTAGCACAAGAGGATCCTACCATTGACTCAAAATCTTTGGTGCTTCTCACACAGTAGAGAGGAATCAATGCTTAACACAGCTATGACCTTCCCCTTGAAAGAAATGTAGTTTGCCTACATGAATGGAAAAAACCAATCTTCTGCATTGAGAGAGCAGAGAAACACAGATAGGAGGCTAAAGAAAAGCAGAAACATACCTCACTGAAGTATGGAGTGAGGTCATAGCACTAACATGTTCTAAAACAGAAGTAGGAACTGTCTGAGGTAGTTCAGTGCCTCCATTTCTTTCCTCCCTGGAGCCTGGACCTGGCAGATGCCTCCTACAATGCCAGTTTGCAGCCTTGTGCCCCTGTCCTTCCCCACTGGGAGAGCTTGGGCACATGTCCCACCACAATGCTTACACCGCACACACCATTCTGTTAAGACACACAGATGTTTTGCCATTCTCCTGAACTGTTTCCTGGGACAGAGTTAAGTTTTTCTTGATGTCTTAAGGAGCAATTTTATAATATTTTATAAATNTTATGCCATGTTTACCCCCAAAGGTACCAGTATTTACACTATCAGCTGATACTAAATGCCCTGACAAAGCTCAAACACTGAATTTAAAGTGGAATTAAAGAGAGATATGACACATACCCAACTTCAGCTCAAGGTATTCTGTTCCTCCCACTCAGCAGCTTCTCACCCTGTCCTCTTCCCCCCCAAAAGGTGTAAGACCTCAGTGAGTCTAACTGAACTCTGTAGATATGGAACCCTGGAGACTGAGCTCACAGCTAAAGCAGGGCTTTGTTCTCAAGAGATGTCAGTGTGAGGTCATGCCATGTTACAGCAAGAAGGTTCATGATGCTACCTTAACAAGGTAGCCCTGAGCTGTGTTTCAGGGCATAAAAGGACTGGAACCACTAGGGGGAAATCCATCAAGTAAGATGAAAGAGCATCACACACACCAAAAAATAAAATAAAAAAAGGAATGAAAACCTCCCTGTGATGTACTAGGCTGTGAAGCACAAAAGTAACAATGAAAGTAGTAACTTCAGAGGGTGCTATTCCTTGTTCAGGCCTGCCTTTGATCTTTCTTTTTGATTCCCACAAGGGCGTCTTCACAGCCCTTGGATGTGGAATTGCAAGTACTGAATCTTCACCCATGGGATGGCCAAACAGACCTCCCTGCCCGTATGATCTACTTTTGCTATAACACATCTGCATCATGCAGCCCCTGAGCCAGTCACAGCTCCTGCACTGCATGCAGAGCACAGGGAGATGCTGAGTTTCAGAAAGCTTGCCCTTCCCCAGCCTCAGAGCAGAGGTAGTTTATGAACTGTTCCCCTTTCCTGTGCCATTGCTGCAGGCTGGTCATAGTGTCTCTGCTCAGCATCTTCTGGGCTTCTTTGCATAGGACAAGCTCATGTGCATCTTCACAGACCTCCCATGTTCTACCTGCAATGGGGCTCACCCAGGAGCATCTGCCCCTACTGAGTAGACAAGCCCAGAATTCGGTCTTTTTGGAGAAACAGCCTTTGTGATTGTTTCCCATATGGTTTTAGAAAGAAAACAAATGGTCAGAATCCTTAATACTGAAAAGGTAATATTGTTAATGGCTTCTCCTGTCTCTTCCTTGCTTGCTGTTTACTGATGAGGAGGACTCAAGAGTTAGTCACCCCAGACCATAAAATGAAACCACCCTGACTATGTTAGGAAGGTGAGCACCTCTATACCATGACACCTGTGCATGTAGGATTCTGGAGATGGGATGTGTTGATCACAGTGAGGCCTGGAGAGATGAGGCCGTCCTGATGAATTTCAGCCTTAAGTGCCGGTAACGAAGCCAAACCTCCCTGTTTCCTTCCCTGTCCCCTGAATGACTCAGTTATTGCATATTTCACATTTGTTGTCTTTCATATAATTTCCGTGGAATTTAATAGAACCATAGAATTATTTATGTTGGAAAAGATGTATAAGATCATTAAGTTTAACAACTAACCCAGCACAGGAGGCTCAAGGGAGACCTTATCACTCTCTTCAACTGCCTGAAAGGAGGATGTAGCCTGGTGGGGGTTGGTCTCTTCGTCCAAGTAGCAAGTGACAGGACAAGATAAAATGGCCTCCAGTTGCATCATGGGAGCTTTTGATTATGTATTAGGGAAAAAGTCTTCACCAAAAGAGTTGTCAAATATTGGAACAGGCTCCCCAGGGAAATGGTTGAGTCACCATTCCTGGATTTATTTAAAACATATGTAGAAGGGTTGCTTAGAGACATGGTTTAGTGGTGGACATGGCAGTGTCAGGTTTATGGTTGGACTCAAGGTTCTTTTCCAAACTAAATGTTTCTTTGATTCTGTGACTTTTATTTTCAATCAGTTCTGCTGAGCCATTTTGCCTGTCATTCATTTAAAAGCTGGGAGAGTACTTGAAAAACCAGCTGAGCTTCCTCCAAACAAGCAAGGAAGTTAGAGCAGAACCAGGAGTACCCTGCAAACCCTGTAAACCAGTGTTTGATTAATTTCAACCAGCTTTAATTGTGAAGTATTCCCTCCTCAGTTAATTATGAGAAGGAGGATGTGGTTATCTGAAATCAAGCAAGGGATGATGTTTCTGTCGTTTCACCAACAGAGGGTACAACAGCTCTGGGAAGTAAGTCAGTGTTAGCAAATAACCAGATCCAGAAACACATCCCCACCAGACACTAATAGGATCTACCTTTAAATTAATATTTGAATTCACTCTAGCATACTACGTATTGCAAGGTACCATCTTTCATATTAAAGGCTTTCTGTTGATTGCATTTTAGTCTTATTGCAATGTTCTGTGTGGAAAAGAGGATTATTCTGAAGTAAGGTAGGGCTCAAGCCTGAAGTTTCTGGAACAGACATGCTTTCACATGCATTATTTTCAAAGCACTAAAACATTTGTCTCCCAGTTTCTGAAAATATCTCTCTTTTCTTTTTTTTTTTTTTTACCCAAGAAGTGCTCCGTCTTTCCTTCCTTTGGTGATCAGGATTTTTTAAAATAGGTCATAAAGACATTCAGATACCAGGCCTTCTAAATCAACTGCAATTCCTGAAAATTTAGACCATGCTTAGCAAAGGATAGTAATATGTATGCTCTTCATCTGCAGCAAATGTATACACACAAGCTGATGCTGCTAATGACTTGATTATGACATAGAACGATCAAACCAAAATTTTTTGGTCCTCTAATTAAGTTTTCAAGCTGACAGACAAAGAGAATGCAACAGGTGAATGACAGAAATGAAACAGGATAGTATAGGAGGTTGACATGAATGTGATCACCAGGGCAGCAGGAATCACATGGACCACTGTCTGTTTATTCTCCCTAGGCTCTCTAAATATGCCTTTCTGCAAGAAATGCAGACTGTAGAAAATTACAAATCTCCACTTTTAAGGCTTTGAATCTTAGCTGTGAATTGAATAACTTACGTTACTCAACAGTGAAATGTGAAATGGTGCAAAGTTGTTGTAACATGGAGGTAAATACAAGTCTTTTATAAAGGAGACACTTTGCAAAGCAAAGGTTCGGGAAAGTCAAGATGTATAAGCAAGACACAGAATAACCTCAAGGGTGATGTGCTTAGGCTTCACTGAATAAACAACAGAATGATTTGATATCTTTCCCAATAAGCTTTACAAATAGTGCTGCACTGTCTGAACGTATTTCATACTAGCAAGCTAACAGGGTGTCAGAAGTGGCAGCATTCACACCAAGTCTTCACTCTGCCATGCGCCCTAGTTAAGTGCAGGGACAGTAAATTTCACAGCATCTTTAGTCTTTGTCTCAAGTGTAAGCAACTTCACATGGGCTTTACCAAAAAAATAATTAAATAAAGTCCTTCCTTCTTGCAGGTCTAATCTCAATGCTGATGCTTGTTGATGGATCAAACACTCAGTCCCCTATTTTTAAATCATTTAACTGGTTCAATAACTGTCTTAGCCTTTGCTGTGATATTTAAATCACGTCTTAGGAAAGAAAATAAGCTTGTCAGTGAATCATACCCAAAGGTCTACCTTTCCTTAGAGCCAGTTGCAGTTTATATAAAGTAAATCAATTCTGAACTTTCTTAGAAATGCAAGGGGGTGAGAGACCAAATGGAAGAATTGCAAACCAGAAGCGGTGATGGCTTAATGGTTGCCCTCAGGGTACCACAGTAGATTGCCATAGACAGTCATATCTCTGCCATTTACAGTGAGTGGTTGCAATCACCATGGCTGCTCATTTCAGTATCTTTGCAAGCAAAACACAATTGTATTAAGTAGCATTGGACAACTCTCATGGAAAGTTAAAATGTTTAGACATTCCTTAGACCCGAGCTGGAAATCCTTCCCCAGGAGAAGCCTCCACGGGATTTGAATCCACAGAAGGGCCTCAGCACTGTGGAATACATTTGTGTTCTGGGTAACACTGTGATGGACACCAAAGAAGCCCTGGCATCTGCTTTGTAAGACAATGGAATAGCCTGTACCTTTCTCCTTTTCCTATACTGCTCAATATTTGTGGCTTTTCCTAAAAGTCTACTATGTCATGAGATGCCATGGTGAGGTTTATGAAAGTGTGCCTGAAAGACACTTCTGGACGAAACTTTTACTGCAATGGTTCTTGGAATTGCAGGGCATTGGACTTGAGGACCTAATTGTAAGGGCAAACTGATCTAGAAACAGGATAGAGACAAATGTTCCTGTGTCTTCTAAAATAAGACATGTTAATCACTTAGTGTCAGAATGAAGAAAAGACAACAGAGTAAGGTTTAAAAGTGCTTCTTCCTGTTGTCATGTTTGCTGCCAGCTACTAAATCTCTTTGTGCCTCAGTTTTTTCAGTTGCAAAATGAAAGGTTTTCTTTCGAAATGTAACTTCCACTGAAAATGTTTTCAATTTTCCTTTCTTTTGGGGGGACAAAGATTGAAATAATTTGACAATTTATTTCTTTCCTTCACAACTGAATCAACTATAAGGGTTTATTTCTATGGTTGCCTTTATTGATCTCTACGACTTTTCACAGATTGGAAAAAAGAAGTTTTTTGACTTTGTCATGTTTGCAAAGTTTAAGAAAGTTTCACAGTGAAGAAATAAAAAAGGATGTGAAGCATAGAATTAGAATGAAAACAGAAGAAGAAAGTCTCAAGATTCATTTTTATAAGTGAGAAACTCTGAAAATGTAGTTTTCCCCAAAACTAAGGAGAAAACTTGGAAACAATTTTTGTGCCTTTTTTTCTGTACATGCAAATATGTTTGAAGTCAGAATTTGGGCCATAATACTTTTCCTACTGGAATACCCTTTCCAGATATGAGTACTGCAGTGCCTTCCAATGACATCCTCCAGTCTTGCGTTATTGGCACGCTTGAAAACCTCTCTAATAATATAAGCCTTCCTGAAAAATCCAGAAGTTAGATATACTTATTAAGCATTTAAACAGCATTATTTGTTTTTAAATGAAGATGGATTTTAACTTGCTGTTTCCAATTAGAATAATAATAAACATTTTTCCTAATGATAATGACATACAATAGTGTTAAATTTGAAATGCAAAAGCTTTTTTTGTTGGTACAGTATAAGTTACAGTGTCATTAAATATATAATCAGCCATTTATTGCTTGTGTTATTTTTGAGGTGCTTAAATGAAAAGTTGATTTGTCTCTTATTACACCTCAATAAATGTTCCTTTAATAGTCAAAGGGTGTTTTAATGCTTTACAGAATCATTGTCATTAAATTGAATGCAAGACATTGGACTTAAATAAAAGAGAAATGGAAAAACTCAATAAATCATGATAATAAAAGCTTTTCTTGGTGCTGTTTGAATTGTTCTGAAATGGATCTGTCTCTTAAACTGCCTCACAAAGGCCAAAGTAGCTTAATTGCTTTAGGGCTTGATTATGGCTGCATGAGTCAGCTGTGAGACGGTGGCAGTAAAATCATACATTTCACCACAGAAACTTGAGGATGACTTTTGCTGCTGTGTTGGTAGACTGCCCTCTGAAACAATGTACTGCAATGACTTGGCATTATGGGAATCTTCTATATTAGGGACAGGTGGAGAACACAGAAGGCACAACACTTGGGGATAATTCCTTGCTCTTTTATACTGATTTTCTCCATTTCCTATGGTTTACTCTGGCATCCACTGCCAACACACAAGGTGACTCTTAAGCACTTCATGAGATATGTCTTATGATGTATATAAAGTATATATATGATATAAGATATATCTTAAAACACATTGGTCAACATTATTCTGAAAGCCACATTCATGCTAATAGGTGTGTCTTAAACATCTCAAAGGTGTTCTCTTTGAATAAACTTCTTCAGCATAAATTTATTACTGAATTTGTCTACGTATTTGATTTTTAAAAAAGAAAATTAAATCCTACTTTCCTGGCCGGCTAAGTTACCCAGATGAAAAGCAGAATTCTGTGATTCAAATAACTAATGGTCAGTCTAGTCAGGGTTTGACACTTAGTGACTCAAACAAGGATATGGAGTTCTGATCCAGTCTGAAGGGGGCCCATTTACATAATGAGCTCAAACCAGGGAGGTGGGAAAAGTGTGACAATCCAAGATTGTCTGAATGCAAGAGCTAAAATTGCTTGGAATTGCTGCATCCCTCCTGGTACTTTGCAAGCTGCCTAAGATGGTATCCTGCATCAAAAGTCCTGCACACATCCTACCTCTCTGAAATCTCTGTGGTTTCCTTTATTAGTTAAGTTACAAACCTCTAAACTTGAAAATCCTCTTTTTCTTAGTAGCCAGTCAGCATTCAAATGAGTTAGAGATGAGGATGCATGTGAAAGACTTGTCTTCATACTTTCCCCTGTATTATTTAGTATTTAATTATTTAGCAGAATTTCTTGATTGGGGATGCAAAAGGGAGGACAAATATAAAAAGGGCTCAGTAGTCATGGCAACAGAAAATATTTCATTTAGTCACAGTGTATGTATGTAGAGATGGGAAAAAGGAGCCTTCCTGGAATGGCTACCAATTTACTTACCCTGTAAATAGAGAAATAAATAAAGGCATAAAACCCCTGAGCAGTGACATGGCCCTTTGCAGCTGGGTTAGCTCCAGATCAGAACAGTTTATCATGTCTAGGGATTGTTTACTTTCTTCTGATCCATTATGTAAAAATTGTTTTTAAAAACAACTGCTTTCCCTTATTTCATGATTGAACCAGCTTCCTTATACTGAGAGCTTTCTCCCATAGAAATATGACAGATTTGTATATTATGCCATAAAATAAAATATTATAGGCAGATAACTACTCATGTCACGCTCTAGAGATTTTCCAGGTCAGAACTCTGACATAGAGACTCATAATTGCTTGAAAAATTATCTCAGATTCAAATATATCCAGCACATACTGGTCCACAAAGTCATCCTTTCTTTGTGAAGAACAGCCTGGTAGTGTTGCATATTTTGGAGCTCATGGCACTGTGACACACAGCTGTGAGTATACCCACAGCCACAAAATTTTAAAACAAGCATGAAAACATAAAAACTGAAGACACTGGGGTCAAAAATTTTGCAGAATCAAGAATGAAGGGACTCCTGATGGTCACACTGTTTATTCATCCTTCTGCTCCTCATGCAGGAAATTTCTCTTTAAACTTCTTTCCCTGTTGTCTATCTTTCCTTGTCTGAAAAAGGACCTCCAATGCTGCAATCCTCAGGCAATCAAGATCAACTATTCTTCTTATGCTTAACATGATCCCCTTGTTGCAGTTTAATCTGACTATTTCTTGTGCTATTCTCAATGGCCGTGGAGAGAATTTTTCCTTTGGAGCTGCTTTTCATGTGTGTAAAACCATCATATCTCCCTTTTATACTTTAGACTGAGGAACACAGTTTATGTATTTTGTCCCCATAAGGTGTTATTATATACAGATAACTCACCATCATGATCATTCTGTACTGTGAGCTTTTTCACACTGGTCAACATTCTTCATTATGTGCAGGGCTCAAAAGTGGACCCAATTCTTTTATTGAGACCTTGTTGGTACTGACCAGGACTGATGCCAAAAAAAATACAAAGATGATCCTATTTACATCCTACTATGCCATTTTCCTATTTGATGATTATCCAAAATTATTCATTCATGATGGCATGCACTGTGATCACCTGCTTCATAGGAACTTTGATCTACAAGATTCTGTAAACTTATTCACTCCCTGTACTTTTCAGTTATGGCCATTGGAAAGTCATACAAAAATGGTATAAAAAAATAGAACAGTGGACTATGCATGTCTCAGTAATGAAGAAGTCCACCTATTGAAGTAGAGCTGGATTAAATCCAAAGATATTTTACTACTTGTATTATTATTGCTATTAATATTGGGGTTAATTTTTCTAGATTTTTCATGGTGCAAGAATAAAATTTAAGTAGGATTAATTTAGTTAATTTAAAATCAAACCAACCACGTTGTGCTTTAATAATTCTAAACTAAACTACCTTACCAAGTTTCAGAAGGATTACATGGGTGTCTTAGGTGATAGAACGCAGTTACTTTTTCCTCGGACTGCAGAACAATTCTTCTCCAGCTATTTGAACAGAATTCTTTATTTTTATTACACTTCTTTCACTTATTTTTTCCTTTCTATTTTATTTAATTTGAGATTTTTTGGTGGGAAACAGTGATCAAACTCTTCTTAAAATAAAAAGCAACAAAGACAAAACACACACACAAAACCTGAAATTTAACAAAAGATGTGATAATTTGAAGGTCCTTCTCAGGTAGTTTGGAATATTCTTCTCATGTTGAATATTAAAAAGTCATCAACATTCAAAACTAAAAAATTTCAGAATATCTTATCATCTCTGCTTGTCTATGGTAAATGCAATGTGCAAGTTAAAACAATTCTCTGCTTTATGAATTTTCAGGTTTTAGTACAGAAAAGATATTATAAGAGGAGTAATGTACTAAGGAAAAGCTGAAAAGAATTTAGATAAAGAGATAAGTAGACCTTCTGCTTCTTTATGTCTGACTTCCAGGAAAGAAAAGTTGGTTGCTTCATAAATGATGATGTTACAGAATAAAAACTTTCACAAAGGCATTTTACCTAAATAATCGCTTGTTACCAAATAGTGTGGGAGTGGGGTGACTGAAGGACTTAATGAGATTTTTTTTGTGATTCTTCTCAACTGCATGTGTCAGTCAGGTTGTAAAAACCATTTTAGCATGAACATTGTAGGCTAAAACGAGACAATGCTATTCCAAATTAAGGTCAAAATTCCTGCTAAGGTGGCAGGTAATACCAGGACTGAAAATCTGAAGGTATAAAATTCTGGAGGGGAATGCTCTTGTATACGGACATTGTGAATCTCAGATCATTGAGCCATGGAGGAAGATTTAGGGTACACAAACATCCATAGTGAACTCTCACACTTGAATCCTAAGATGAACACAAAGCTGATGGACAGCTTGGCACGTTAGTCTGTCTGTAGGCTCTTGTATGTGGTAAAGACAGATCAAGCACAGGTAAAGTCTATTTCACCTATTAACTAGTTATTATCGTGTTGAGTTTCCATGCTAAAAAAAGAAATCTTCTGGGTTGGAAAATATTCCCTTTGACATTTCTTTAAATCACAGCCTGATTTTTTATCTCCTTTTTGAGGTTCACTGATTGAATTTGCTGTCACTTTCGGTGTTACAAATAAATCTTTATGTGAACTCTCTTCAAGCCTCTCTGTAGTGATTATGTTACACACTTGTGCACTCTACTCACTGTTAAGTCAACTGAAGCTGAACTGAGTTATATCCCAAGCAGAAGCCATTCAGAGTATTACTGGAAAAAAACACTGAATAAGGAAAATGAAGAGCCAGACCTAGCTTAATAACGGCAGGAATAACTAGTCTTCGTAACTAGTCTTGAATATAATTCTTTTTCAGTGGACACTTTGAAACATGTTGTTGAGACCTGCTTGTCTCCTTTACTACAGAATTTGAGAATATATTTATCAGCACAGAGCTTTTACTAGCTCAGATATTTGTGAAACTCCATTGTTGACTTCCATCATTTACTACTATACTTTTTCTAAATACAAAAATTATTTTGAAAGGAAAAATAGAAAAGTCACTGAAGTAGACATATTTCTGCATGTGTAGAAATTTTGTATGGCATTTCAAAACTATTTTGTGGTAGAAAGACACATGTTCCATGACTTAAACTTGCTTGAGATTCTAACTAATGGAGAAAGAAAAAAAGCAGGGAACTCTTACAAGTCAATGGACTCCAGTGATTATTTGTGAAGCTCCGTAGGGTATTGAGGCAATTCATTCCCATTAACAGATAGATACTGGTCATTCATCTCAAAGAGACAATTTGGGAAGTCTCAGTCCTGCTGGAAAGTGTGACATTACAAATATTTGTCTGAATATATCAATAGCTCTTTATATTCAGGGGATCTGGGGAAAGCCCCTGAAGAGAGATTAAAGGCTGAAAGATTTAGAGCCTCATCGCAATATCAAGGATTATCAAAACATTTCTATGCGGGAGACTAGAATTGTTCTGTCAGACCATTCCTATCTCTGGGAGGGAGATTGGTCAAATCTCTTTGTAGAGAAGGAGAGCACAGTCTCTGTTAGGCTTATACCCAGCAGGAGACAGTTTAGCTCCTTTCTAAAGCAGAGTTTTGAAAGATTTCATTTGAGAATCAGTCAGTCAGCTCAGAAAACATTGTATTACAATTGAGAACAATTAACATCTAAGGAGAAATGCGTGGAGTTCGTGCTTAGTTTATGCTTCTCCATCTGGGGGGTCTCTTCTGTGCTGTCTCTGCCAGTTCCCATCTGCTTGGATTACACTAAGCTTAAAACATCCATGCAAGCAAAAGGTAATTACTTGAAGAGCAGCAAATCCAAGGGAGAGTCTCAAGGATGCTCTTATACTTTATCTGATGTTTACCAAAGTGTTGCCTATGTCTGTTAGAGAAATGGACAGCCAAGTTATGTTAAGAACTTTACATAAGTACAAAGATTTTTCAGAGGAGATGACTGGTTTTAAAAAGCATATGTAAGGCACCAGCATGATTACTGTTAACAAAGTTGAAAGGCAGGCTGAGGCCATTGCAAACTCTCAGGGTCTCTGCTCCTCCAGTGTAGGCCCTGCTTCAATTATCAAAAGCAGTTCACCTGCCTTCCTGAAAAAACCAAAAAAATACAGTTTAGTAAAAGGGGATGAAAATGCCATGTATTTCTCTTCACACAACCTCTTTCCTCTTCTCCAGTCTTGGCAAATGTGTTTGACCCTTGAGAGGATCCTATCTAGCTGTCCTCATGCTCATGAAAAGTGGCAAATCTCCTGTCTTTGGAAAAGACATCTGGAATTCAGTTTATCACCAAGGTACAAGACTTTGTAGTGGCTCTGTAATCCCTATTTTGTTTGTTTTATAATCCAGCCATACTGATCTGATAGACTGCACTCAAGTTCCATGCCTTAACTTTAATGTTATGCTCAAGTAGGGATTCATGGAGGAAGGATGCTTGGAGTGAAGCCACCAGAACCTGTTCTCCTGAAGTCAGAGCTGTTGCGTGCCAAGGGCCACTGCTGCTCACCATCTGGGCCAGGCAACTGACAGAGCACTTTGCCCACTCAGCCCTTGATTTGCAAATGAGACGGACATGACAACTCTTTTGTTATGAGAAATACTTAATACAAATCACCACAACAAATCACAACTATAGGCACACACTACATCAGCAGTCAACAAATATGTGACTTCACTCTCAGTAATTACGGAAGACGTTTAATTAAGTCAACATATGCTACAAATATGCAAGCCACAGTTAGGTGAGATTTGATTAGATTGACTGCATCTTTAGGAGAGTTTGGGTTATTGTGCTGTTTCTCATGTCCTTCTATTGTACTTTGGTTTTGTGCTGTTCCTTGATGTTCTAGGCTCAGGATTACCTTTCTTTCACTTTTTTTGCTAGTTCCCTGACCCTGCAGTCACTCCTTACAGACTCTTAGGCCTACACAGAATAAGAACTTCTATTCAGTCAGAAGCTTTCCTAAGTTTGTTTCTGTCTACTTGCTGCAGTCTTCAAAATGCCTCAGCCTAGTTCAGTTTACACAATATAAATCAGGTTACATGCAAATAGTGCAGTCTTTGTTTTGGGGTCAATGTTTATTAATTTTTTTGCCTGACAAATACCTGGCTAGTCTGTTTTGTGACCTGAAATATTGTCTGATCCAACACCTCTCTCTTATTAAGTAAATGGTGTGTTTGCAGCTTTAGATGTGCTGCTAAAGGCTTTTAGCCATCTCTTTCTTACAGTCTTTCCTGAAAAGCTCTGTTGCCTTGCCCACCCCACTGCTCCAGGGTCTCGAATTACTGTGGCAGTTTGAGATTATGCTAGTCCTTCCTTGCAACTGAAGGGAGAGGTCCTTTGTCATATCCCTTTCACATCCAGAGAGGGACAGACGTTGCGCACAGTCCCAGCTCTTACTCTTTCTTGAGAAAACTGTACCACACTGGCTTTCTGTGCAGGCTTTTTCCACCCTTCAGAACCACAAGCCCTTCCTTGTTCTGTCTCTGAAATTTCTTCAGGGCCCAGTCACTCTCTTGGTGGGCCAGAAATAGTTAATAAAAAAATTTACTGATAATTAAAACATTCTATAAAATGGTATAGAAATATTATATTTTACTATGTAAAAGGTTGAATTAAAATTATTTTAAAGTGATTTTTAAGTGCTTAGTTTTCCCAACCAAAACCCTCAAAATTCACAGGATCACAGAACCATACACTGGGTAAGGTTGGAAGGGAGCACTGCAGGTCATCTAGTCCAACTTTCCTGCTCAAGCAGGGTCCCCTAGGACACATTATCACCTTTGGCAGTCATAAAGACATTAAGCAAAATTTTGTAATTTATAATGTGTGGAAAGCTTGAGACATTTTTAATGAAAAGGAATTCTAAAGATAGTCAACATTTTTCATAAAGGGCAAATATTTAGTTCACTTTGACAGCACAAAATTTTGATTTCAGTTTTCTGGTTCTGTTCTGAACATAAGATTGATCACATTTTCCAATCTTTTATACAGCCTGTGTGGAAAATTAAATTAAAACATGTTTTGGAGACAGATTTGAAAATGACCATGTGTGTCTCTTGTGCTGTTCCATGTCAGTATAATAATTTATATAATATTCTGTAATATAAAAGCTTTAATAGAGCTGCTCATGGGAAAGTAAAAATGTATCCTATAAGAATTCTCTGGAACTGTCTCTGCTCCTTACTCTGTCTCATTATGGGAAAAAGAAAATGAAGAAGTGACAACAGAGAGAAGGGGGGGATCTGCAGCTGCTGTTAATGACTGATGGATAATTATTACTCTCAGAAATGGAGCAGAACAGATATACTTAGATGTGTATTCTCTTCTGACTTGCTTGCCAGACAGATTTCTTCTTCCTAAGGCTCATGTGGTGCTTTTTTTTTTTTTTTTAATATATATATATTAATTGAAAGGAGATAATTAACACAAAAGTCACTAAAATGACTTCATGGTTGCTGTGATTGGTACCATAGCCTATAAACCCTGATCAGTCACCTGGGATAGGAACTCATCTCTGTGTGTTTAGTCTCTTCTCCACTATAAATGTAAGTATCAGAATAGAATCGGATTTTTTGAGCCAACAGTTCTTTAAAAGTTCATTAGGATATTTATTCACTGCTCATAAATTCATGTAGTTTTTGAACCAAAGTTTATCCTTCTGAATAAGCATGAGGGGACAGAAGAGTTCAATGGTGGGAGTTCTGTTTCTCCCTTGAAATCTAATCTGATGGGTAATTCCAGAACCTGAACTGACTTGAGGCAGTGACACAGAATTACAACTTCCTTCCCTGACAGATAAAGGAATGCTCATGAAAAGTAAAAATGGCAAAGCTGGGGCAAAGTGATGCTGGGAAGCCCTGGAAATGTGGCTTTACAGATCACTTTGCCACTCAGGGAGGGCTCAGGAAGGTACTATGGTTAACCCAGAGCTCTGGGAGGGACAGCAGCCCCCACCTACTGCCTCCTTAGAACTGTGGTGTAGCCTAGCCAATTGTGGGGCCAGCATTTCTTCGTTGTGCAGAGCACTGTTTTCAGTGAGCTGTATCAAGCACTGAGCATGTGTTGTGTTGATTTCTATGAAATGTGTTGATCTGTGTCCAGCTCTCAGCTCACTAGTGCTCCTTTCATGTTTCTGTTGTCATTGCATTATCTTCTGAACTCAGAGATGGGGAGATAGGCACAAGGAAACTAGATCTCAGATTCTTAGAGGAGGGAGCTATTCTGTGAGTTACAGTCCCTCTGTTCCCAGACCCAGAACTGCCGGGGAAAGGAAGTCTGACAAACAGATGTTTGTGAGCTCAAAAGAACATTTGGTTTAGAGTACTCTAGTCTAGTGAAATACTAAGAATGTCCCCAAATAAGGATGAGGAATAAACCTGTATTCCCTTGGAAAGAAAATAAGACATAATGTACTCCTTATGAAAAATATTTTATTTTCTTTCTAGGAATCTGTCCTCATAATGGAAACTTTGAAGATGCAAGGAAAGCAAGTTTTTTTCCTTCCTACAAAATGTGTCCTGGTGCTAATTATGTTGATAACAAGAAAAGTCCCAGGCTAATTGAGTGAGTGTCCAATTTTTAAGGTGTACATAAGAAAAGTAAGAACACCACAGGGGACACCTTTCAAGAGATACACCTGAAAAAAGTCCAGAGTTGGAATGGGATGTTGAAGCAAAAGGGCTAAGAATGGTGGTGATGATGAAAAGGTAGTGTGTCAGTCATCTAAACACAGCACGACATCTTAAGCAGCCTATTGATCTCCTATTCCGAATTCATGCAGGGCGACTCCCTGTCATAAAACATTCAGCAGCCAAGATCAATAAGAGATGTGGAGCACTGAATCTTGCTGCTTCAAAGTCATACTTGAAAACAACAAAAAAATATCACTGCTACTCAAATGTCACCAGGGCACCAGCTTGGTTTGGACCCAGCTCAGCAATTTCAATGATAAAAGTTTACTTCCTGTTTTTCCAAAAGGGAGTCCAGCTGGAAGGTGACAGGAACTGAATTCAGCTATGTGACAGGGAATCTATTTTCTACCCCTCTCTGTTTACAAAGGAGGTTCAACAAGAAAGATAAACCTAGATAAGATGAAACACTTGCTGAGGTAGAGCTTGTCTTGTGCTGTGAATTTGCCAACATTTAGCAGTTCCCTGGCAAAATGCAAGGGGACTAAGAAATACATTACATCACACAAAAAAAGATACTGTCTTTAGAGATATACCTACCCCACTATGATATATATTTAAAGGCTCAATATACCCATTTCTTTGTTACCAATGTTCATCTATAACACCTAACTTAGAAAAGTCTGGCAGTACAATTCAAAAGTTACCAAGCTCCAAGTCAGTGAATTTTGTCTGTGAATTATGATCTCAGAGACACATGTGTTGTCTACATCGAGAAGGAGGAATAACAAGTAGGTGCATGTAGACAGCCTCAGCTTTCTCCATGGAAGCACCTGGACCAGAGGTTTCACACGGATATCCATGTTACAGATGTGCCGCCCCTTCCTCCCCTCTTTCACACTCTGTCATCCTAGAAATCTAGGACACACTACTGACAAAGCTTTTCCATGGTCATTCAGTCCTGTCCCTGAGCAGAAATAGCTTGACTTGAGCCAGAAACAAGAACCAGAAGCAAGAAATGCTTGTCTGACAGGTGGGACAGGCAGACTCTTCCCAGTGCTTCCCTAACCTTACATTGAGAAAGATTTTCCAAATACCCAGTCTAAACTTCCTGTGTTACCCTTTAAGCTCAATGCTTCCTGTTGTATTTCAAGTGGCTTCTGGGGAACAGATTACCCAATGGAGTTACCTTTTAGGCCTTTGAACGCTATTGTCATGTATCTCATTACTCTCTTCTAGACTAAACAATGCTAATTATTTCAATGTCTCCTCTGAGGTCATATTTTCCATGTGTTTCTGCTTCAATAAAGGTCATTGGCATCTGACATAGCCTTATGGCACAGAAGATTAATTCTGCTCTTGCATGGCGCTGAGCCCAATAGCTGCCATCACCTCATTCAGTCTGAAGGGGAGGATTGCTTTTAAAAGTTAACAAAAACTCTGGGTTTTGTTCCATTTCTGATTCCCAGAGTAACTGATGCTGCTAGAGATAAATACTTTAGAAAAGCATAAATTGGACGGCCATACAAAGTGACAAGCAGGGCTTCAAGACAGGATATGCAGCACTAAGAGGAGCTTAGAAAGTATCTGTTGTCACAACACTATCCCTCTGTGGCAGATAAAGAAGCACAGAAAAACCTAGATGATAAAGCAATAAATATAGGCATCAATGAAAATTTAGCATTTGACTTCAATAGACATGAATATCTGTCCTGCAGGAGCTCTGTCTTGGGATGGTACCATGTGTCAGCTTGTTCTATAGCAATGTCTACTGCACAGAGCCTGAGCTGGTTATAAACAAAGAAGACAAATTGAAAAGCCATTAAGGAATAAAATAATAAGGCTCCATATGATTACAAATGGACTGTTTCTGGTGTCAAAACTAACCTGTTTAGGGCTCTGGTGGCTCATCTATTACTTACATGTTGATTTTAGTATCTGTGTTTATTAGTATAAAGGTTTAGTATTGCCTGGACAAGCAATGAACCAAACTTCTGTAATGCTTTAGGAGTTAGACTGGGAGTGTGGCTAAATATTTTGACAAACCACAATTTCATTAAATATTTTTCAATTCATTAAGCTGTTGATTCCCATTCCTGTTCATAGCAAACATAGATGAGGCTTGGATGCTGCATTCTTCTCTGCTTTTCTTTTCTAAGAATGATGACTCTGTTCCTGACTGTTTCTGAAGGAAAGTTTCTGAAGGGTGTTCTTGTAGGTGACATTCTAATTTATGATTCTGAAGGAGGCAGGGGGGAATTAAGTGACATGATGGAAAGTTTGTTAAGTGTAATCAACAGTGAGGATAAATGCTGTTAGAGATTTCTGCATATTAATCTGGCTTTGTTTTGAGCTACTGCAGCACCTGTGACAAAACCAAAGGTTATGAATTTGGAATCTTAAACTTTGTCTCTCTGACTTTGTATAATGTAGATCTCTAACCAATACACTGATTGAGCTTAACTGGACTGATCTCCTGACCACACAGCAGGTACTGTGGGTATTTTAATCCTGCACTGTACAGAACAGTACAATGCCAGGTACAATCTGCCTGACTTGACAGCTGTATCCAGAATGGTATGGCTTTTCTATAGGTGCTGAGCCACCTCTGACAGCCCTGGTGGATGTCTCAAATGGCACTACAGACACATGACTGGATAACTGAAACCTGCCCCTGTGGGATTCAGCTCCAGGTTGAATTTCTAGATATAAATATTCAATAGTAAGTGTTGGCATGTGGAATAGGATCTGCGTTCCATTGCTTAAGCCAGAAACCCAGAGTCACTTGGGACATGGGACCATGTCTGAGACTCTGTATGGGGCAGACAGTGGTAGCACAAGAACTGTGGGAGACCTCAGCCTCAATACTGTGAAGTGTGGCTGGAGAGGAATCACAACAATAATTAAGCACATGTTCATTGGAAGTATGGAGAGAGATGGCATTTCTGTCTACCAGAAAAAGGGTGGAAAATGAGGACTTATGTGCAGGACACCAATGCTTTATTCTGTTGGCTGGAGACATCTTAATTTAGAGGTTCATAATTTTTTTAGTAATGACTTCTATATTTGTCCTGCATCTTTGCTCTCACATAAATAATTTCCATATTTTTCCTTTTCCAAAATTTAGTTATTCTGTTTTAGACTATTTATGTTGTCTACAAGTTCTCTAAAGCATTCATTAAAATTCTACTTTATAAATCTTAGGTTTTAAAAAATATGAAGAAAACAACCCTCATGTCTTCACGGAAAAGGAAAAATAAAAATTCACATAGAATACATTACCTGAAAGTGTCCCTGATCAGATACAGGAGTCATGGTTCACTCTTAGAATCCAGATAAGAAGTAAATTGTTTTTCTAATTGTTAGGACAAATAGTCATGAAACTACACTACCAAAGGCTACATCGGCTTCTTCAGTGATAGACATTGTTTTTTTCTAAGATAGAATGTATTTTTGAAAGAGATTTTAATTTTCGTCATATGTAAATATATCTACAAAACTGTGAAGAGCTATATATCTAGTTAATAGATGAGTCAGATTCAGCTTTGGAATGAACATGAGGAGAAACCAGGTCTTTCAGAGTGATGTGAAAAAGGTCTGTAATCATCAAATCTCCCACATCTATGGCAGATGCAGTTTTCTGTTGCCTGACCCTTTGGATTTCTCTCTATCCCCTCTTCCTCTTTGTGGGAATATTTTCTGTGCTTGCAATGACACCTGCAAGCTCAGGCATGTACAGAGTAGTACTTTTTGCTGCTCATGAATCTGCTATTTTTTCCTTCCCCTAAAATGTCCTGGACTCCTGGTCATTCCTGCAGAAACTCTTTCCTCTTCGAATGATTCACAGATATTCTGTAAGTACAGAGGGATGCTGCTCCATGCCCTGGGCTCTGAATGAAGTGTTCTGACACACACATAGTTATTGTGGTCTGTCCCTCTTTGCAGACAGGTTTTTTTTCCTTGGGCACCTGCATAAACGGAGAGACACAATTCAATCCTGTTTATGGTGAAAACAGTTTTTCATCATGTGAGAAATATTGCAAATCCTTGTTTTCAGATAAAAGATCCTGTTCTGCTGCCACAGAAGTTTTCATGATCATTCACTCCCTGCATTTGTTTTACCAGGCATCAAACAGCATACACGTTTTCTTCTTCCATCGGTCTCCAAAGGATGAATAATGACTGAGGAAAGACACTTCTACTCTCACAAACACTTCCTCTTATCATCTTACAGGAAGCACTGGTGTTATTTTTGGGAAGTATTGACTCTTTTACAGAATAGAGGGCTCATTAAATAGAAACAACAGTAACATTTTCAGCTGCTTCATTGTTATCATTGCTATTGTTGCAAGCCACTTCTGAAACTGGGGGAAAAAAAAGGACAAATAAAGCCCATAAAGAATACATACCCCAACATATCCTGAGCTGGAGATAAAGAGCAACACTTCTTTTTTTTATGGCTTTTAAGTAGTTGGTAGTCTACTACTGGGTTCATAATCATCCTGAGGAGGCAGCAGTACCACTGAGAGGGACAGGGGAGCTAAAATTTATAGAAAAAATGATAAACTGGAAATCAGAGTCACAAAAAAGGGAAATGTTGTATTGAGGTTTATTAATAGAAGTATAATGTATTACAAGAAGAAAGAGGGACTTTTTTCCACCGCCATTACAAACTTACCCAGAGCAGTTTGGGGGTAAAACATGGTGGGTTTTGTTTAGTGTTTTTTTTGTTTGTTTGTTTGTTTGTGGGGTTTTTTGTGATTTTTTTTTTTTTATTTTTAACAGGGGGTCAAATTGTAACAAGTAAGAGGAAAATCAAAGAAAAAAGTAAAAGACATGGAAAGTGAGTCATGTGGAACTCAGAGTGACTGCTGCCTGGGAGAAACAGAGCTGGAGGGTGACCAAATACAAAGCACAGCAGGGAGCTCTTCTGTGTTTGCTGGGAACTCTGCAAGAAATTGTGAAAATGGGAGCATTTCTCAGTAGTTTGGAAATCTATTCTGAGAAAGAAGCAACATGAGAAGGAAACTGAAGATTTTTAATTGTACAAATTTGTGATTTTAGGACATGCAGCAGGGAGTAAATGCAGTAATCCAGGAAATCCATTTAATTTGTTTGTTGTCCTGAAATAGTAAAAGTCTTTGTTCCTAAGTATTATTCCTGGTATTTGGAATACTAACAGTCGCTCCTTTACAGGTCACCTCAGAGCCTCAGAAGTAACCAAACCCTGAAACAAACATGGGAAAAAAACCCCAACCAAGTTTCAGACAAAGATTGATTTTTGGATCCTCACCTACTGTATTTTAGAAAGGTTTATCCAGTAGGGTTATGAAAATCTGCAAAAAGTCTCAAACTGAACACCCAAAGTTGCATCAAGTGGCTTTTAAAATTCTTGGTCAAGGCAATCTGCTTCACAGAACAGTTTACAGATTTATTTTTTCCTTCCTGGCTGTCCTGGTTTAACCCAAGCCAAAAATCAAACCCCACACAACTGCTCACTCACTCCCCCACCAGAGGGATCAGGGAGAGAATCAGAAGGGTAAAAGCTGGAAAACTCATGGATTGAGATATAGAGAGTTAAATAGGGAATGCAAAAGTCATGCATAACATATACTATATATAAACTAGATATAGACAAATGCTCCCCTTTCTCCTTCTTCCTCGCACTTTGTATACTGAGCATGATTTCATATGATCTGGAACATCCCTTTGACCATTTTGGGTCACCTGTCCTGTCTGTCTCTCCTCCAGAAAAGGCCTTGGCTCTATGTAAGCCCTGCTCAGCAATAGTAAAACCATTTCTATATTATCAACCCTGTGTTCAGCACAAATCCAAAACACATCCCCATACTGCTGAGAAGAAAATTAACTCTACCCCAGCCAAAACCAGCACCCTAGCCAGGGTCACAAATGGGTAAATAGCAGGCAAATATAAAAAAGGATATACATAGGTGACACAAATTAAAATGTTCCCTTCATTAGAAATAAATTCACCTTTTCAAGAGAGTCCTACAAATATAAGATCTCTGTAGATATAGACCATAGCATACAGACATGTAGGGAGCATTGCAGGAATGCAGACTTAAAGAAAAATCAGAAGAGTAGCAGCCCATTTTAATAATCTCTTTACAGACCTTGTTCCCACACTCTGCTGTTTTTTGATTTTTATCTCTTTTTATTGCTCCTTTTCATCTGATTTTATACCTTGGCAACTCAGTGGCAGTGGTTGAATGAAGGATGCACTGGGGGAATAAAAGTTTCAAGAGGACATTCAGTGAACAAGGCAGCATGGAGAAGTTGACATGAATATGACTGACAGTTATTATTTCCCAGGAACTCTCTTGAAATTGAACACAAGTGTTACTGCTGGACCTGCATAAAATTTAAAATGTCCTATGAAAAAGTTCTGGATTCTCAGCACTTTTATTGTCACCCAGAACTATGAAAAAACCCCACAAAACAAAAAAATTACTTGGGTTTTACTTTGTATTTTCACTGACAGTCCAGAAAAGGTCAGTAGCTGAATGTCTTTAAACAAGCTCAGGGTGAGAGAAGCCTGTTAGAGAAACACCAGCTGTATTTTTCCAGGCTTGACCTACCCACCCTTTAGTAGTTATGGAGTGACCATCTGAGTTTCTCCAACTGCAGAGCCAACTCAGGGACACTGCTGCCTTCAGTTACCTTGCTTGTCCTCCAGACTGGACCTTGAGCAAGAATATTGGTGTGGGGTTTCCTTTTGGCTGGGATTGACACCTGCAGTATCAAGGTGCCAAATAAACGCATTGCCTGTGGTCCTTGGGGGTTAGCCAGCAGTCAGGATGTTGTGACACCTGTCAAATGGATTTTCACTTTCTGGATGACTAAAAAGCAAAACCTCTCTTATCCATTTTCAGTTGTATTGGGGATTTCTCAGGTTTCAAGGTCATGAAAAGAGTGATGTTTATCCCCTCCAAGGTTTCGGGTTGGTTTTGACTGCTTTTGCACTTCGCATGGATCTGATGCCCTCTCCTTCCTCGTATCTCAAGAGATTAATTGGGGCTATTCATGCATCAGTGGCAGCCTGTTGAAAATGTCACCAACATGACATGCTGAAATGTAGGACTGGGTAAAACTTGTTTGGTTGTCCAGCCTGGGTAAAGGCAGACACCATATTCTTCAACAGAGAAGTGGAGCATAACAATAATAAATATTGTGGAAAGGCCAGTAGAAATGTAAGAAGATTCCTGGATTTACATTGGAGAACTTATAGGACATTGGAAAATTCAAATTACTACACAGATCTTAGTATACAGGTAGTATATAAGCTCTATCTTGCCTTGCAAAAGACATTAAATGGTTGCTTGCTGAGATTGGTTGCATGAGAAAAGCACAAGGTGAACAACAATTTTCTGTTAGTTGCAAGAGTTGAGAAGGTAGTTAAAAATGGTCCTCTTTGTAGCACTCCACAACAGTTTGAAGGCTCCTTTTTTTGTAAATACTATTGCATATTTTTCTGTGCCTGCATAGTGTTTTCTCCTATAAATGACTCAGGAATGCAGCTTTACTGTTTTGTTCTTCTAGCCCTTTCACATACTTGGAGCAAAATAGACAGTCCTCACTCCACAAATATCTCTGGTTTCTACTGTTTGCAAAATACTGTTTTTTCAGCAAGTGAAATTATATATGGTTGATTAATAATGCAGTTTAGAAGTTTCTGGGTGACTCTCCTATGGAGCCCACTTGCATGATTTTATTTTGACCTTAGATATTCAATAACTGTCAATAATTTCTTTACAATATGGAGCTTTTTGTATTGGCTGCACTCAGCCAGTAGCCGGGCTACTAATGGTGGTGTTTTAAAAGCAGATTCAAGCTTGTTCTTGCAATCAGTTCCTATAGCTGATCTGATTTAATGCCTTTGGAGTGAATGAAGAAGAGTCTCATTGGCTGCGTTCCCCCAGGAGGATGGAGTTTTTTGTCAAACAGTGCTGATCCTTGAAGGATTTGGAAGGCATACCCATATGCATGGAACAGATTCTCATCAGCTGCAGCGTGCACTGCCACGTACAAGAAATAAGGTGTATTGATGAATAGACAAAGTTGTGTTGAGTATCCTTCAAAGATGATAATTAAGTAAGACCTTTAGTTCTCATTATGGCTCAATGTTTAAGGCCGTTATCCTGAAATATGAGCTTCTGAAGAGGTGAAGAGATTGTGACTCTGAAACCTCCTTGTTTCCTGTTGAGGTCTTCAGGCCTTGCTGAACTGTTCCTGGCCCCTTTGAGTGCCTCCCTCTACTCCCATCCTATACTCGTACTGAGCATGACTGCCAGATCCACCTCAGGCAGCACAGGATTGACTGCCAGAGGAAGAGAGATTGTGGGGGCATCAGTAAACCTCCATAACTCGAGAAGGGGTATAGGCATGTGGAGAGCTGAGCTGTAATTAAGACTGTATTACCTTCTACCAGAGATAAACTCTTGGTAGTCAAATGACCTGGAAACCCTCAAGGAAGATGAAGCCTAGGGCATCCACCATTGCACAGCTGTTGTTGGGTGTTCCAGATGGTCTCCTTCCTTCATGCTTGCTATAATCTCTAGTCTTCTAGCCCTTAAAAATCTGCCACTATAGACAGCTGCCTACACTGCCTCTATGTAAAACATATTGTGGTGTACAAATTAGTTATAAATCAGCCATTCCAATCCAATGACTTGCTACCCTGGTAGCCTCAAATGGTGTTATGAGTTGTGAGAGCACAGAGGATCAGGATCCTAGTTTTAAGTGTATTTCCTGAAAAAAGAGCAATAAATATAAGAGGCAGCAACAGCATGACCAAAACAGAAGAAGTATAAATCATGCTGTAGAATGAAGTGCAGTGATTCACCTGCTATGCTGGCTGCTGCTGCGCTGCAGACAATCTGACAGCACAGCAGAAAAGAAATGCAACACACCAGAAATAAATACTCACCCTCAAATGACACAATGCTATTCATTTTACGTTAATGTATTTCTTCTTGAAATTCAGCAGAAACCCATGGCATACAAATCATCTCAGCGTCAATACAAGGTAAGTGTGTGTGATTAAGGAAGGGGGGAGGGACACCAGCACAGTTGCAATCCATAAAATTTAACTATTTTTGGGTGTCCTCTTCATGAGCGCATGGATCTCCTTTGATAGTCTACATATGCTGGCTTCTTTTTCATTCACCCTTAAGTCTTCTTTCTACACCATTGGTTGTTTTAAAAATTGCCAGTTCCATTTTACAGTATTGTCACCAGCATGACCAGTATCAAGGTACAGCAAAGACAAAGAAGATATAAAAACCAACAAAGACAAACTTACAAAGGGTTGCAGGTGAGTTATAATAAAGTTCAAAGTAAAGAGCAAAGGTGCCTTGTGAGATGACCACTATAAGGTGCAGGTCCCTGAATCTGACTGTCAGGGTTGACAGAGTAGTCCAGGTCACAGCTGGAGCCAATGTCTCCTGCTTTCTGGAGCACGTGTTGTTGGGTGGGATGGGTTCTTGGCATACGTCAGGAACTGCTTGCCAATTCCCAGAATCAGGCTTCTAATTAGTAGAAATGGAGGAAAGCAGCATTGTAAATGCAATGGTGACCACTTGCTGCCAAACTGAGGGCTTTCCAAAGAGAACATTCACTATTTGCGATGAGTTTCCATGATCTGTGGACTCCTCAGGGAGACAGCCCATGAAGAAGAAAGCCACAGCAAGGAGAAGAGTTTATCCCACTGCTTAGAGCGAGGAAGTCAGGACCTTTGGGCATTACCACTGACTCTGGAAAGGACTGTGTTCAGGACCAAGCATTATAGTGTTCACAGCCAAGTTGGAAGGCTCTTAGGTTTTGTTTGTTAATCAGCAAAAGCTAAGGGAGGTGTCTGTCCTTCCATTTCAGAAAGGGTTTTATAAACCTATTGCTAATTTGCTGTAAGAATCCAAGTTAATCTCTGTGTCATCCAGTACCCTGTGTAGCCACATGATAAACATGGAAAGTGCTATTTACACACCTGGAGGATTGTAAAGGCTGATTAATGCCTTGTAAAAACTCTATGAGATTATTTGGAGAAAGTAACTGTCACTTTCCCTGTTTGTAGCAGAGGATTTTCTGCTGCCAGCTGCAATAGGAAGTGATTTGTCTTCTTTCACCTCCCTATTCCTCCTTCCTTGTTCCTGGGTTCAGTAATTCTTCCTTGCTTTTGGTTTTCTCTGACAGAAAAGGGGCTTGCCAGACCTGGAGGCCAACAAGGACTTATCTTCCATTTTCCAAATTACTCTCCAGTCACTGCCTCTCACAAGGGCACAGCAGCAGAAAAAGAGCTCATAGGGTTTGCCAGGTCTCAAAGACAGGATGCTACATTTAACTCATAACTTGCAAATTGTTCCTTTGCACTCTGTATGTCTAGCAATAGTTATATCCTTACAATCTTCTAATAATCAATATTATCTGTAAAAAGTCCTGAAACTGTAAAACAATTGTAATCCATCAGAAACATGAGCATGCTATTACAATATTGGGGGAAATTTACCTCACAACCTTCTTGTCTTCAGCCCTTTCTTTGGTCCTTCAGATTCTCTGCCATTTTTCCTTAAAAAAGCCTCTGCCCTTGATTTTGTGTTGATTTTCTGAAATGTGGCTACCTAAAGATTAATTTTCAGGGAGAAATGTCCTTAGAAGGGTTCAAGTTGCCTAATTGTGTGAATTTATGACACAAATGGGTGCAGGTATTCTTGTACAGCAATAGCATCTCTGGGTTTCAGTAAAGGACTGGTGCTGCATTTATCCCACAGCCACAGAAGCACTCTGCTAACCTGCAATCCATGTGCCAAGGATTTCACTGCCCATCCATGTGGTAAGAGAAACAGGAAGGGAAACACAACACAACACTACTAAAAAGATGAGATCTTGGCATGCTGAGCCCAAAAGTGTTTTCGTCGAATATTTCGTGGGCATGAGAGGTAAATTGAAAGGAGAGAGGCAGAAAGAGGCAGGTCACCAGTGCTGTAGAGATTTACAGGTAATGTGTTGCAGCAGATGAGACATTGATGAGCCAGAGAGAAAACTATACAGATGGGCTGAGCTTTTCCAAAGCATGTGTGAACTGAAGCCTTTTCAGTGAATAAAAACACAGGAGACAACAAAGACATCTTCAAAAACCCAGTTGAGTAATCCACCCAACTGCGAGTCAGGTATCTCTGACTCATAGAGACTTGTTGCAGGGAAAGCTTTGCTGTTGAGGTTTAGGGCTTTCTGGAGCTGAGTGTATGAAGGTAACCACACTCGCCTGGTGCCTGGGCAGGGCACAAACCTTGCTGTCCCATGTGTGACTTCATCTGGAGAGATGCCTTGGATGAAATGACTCTGTAAGAGATCTGAATCCAGGCAGATGTTTTCTGTGCAGCAGAAAGATTCCTGCAGTGTTTTGTCAGTGCTCAGCTAATGAGGGAGAGAGTGTGTTTTATCTTTTTTACCATGGAAAGTTAACCACCATCCAAGCACTGATTTATAGGTAATGAGTCCTGTCACACTTACAATTCATGCCTCACATGAAAGTCATCAGCATACCTACCGCTGATCAGAAATCCAGGTATATTTCTCTATGTTTTATTCACAGTCTAATGATCTGCCAAGGCAAAGGCTGGATTTAAAGCTGATTGCTATCAACATTTACATCTGGGAATGCATCTGAATGCCAAAGAACATTTAGGAAATCGGCTGTCAGATGATTACAGCAGAGGATAATTCCATAAAGTGAAGTAGGAAGGAACTTTAGGGGCACTTGGAAGGACTGAGGTGAAAATAAAAAGTATCTTTTGTAGACACTATGGCCATGGTGGTGAACAGCAAATGTCTGCCCTGGTTCCCACTTGCCTACAGCAGGATGGTGTATGTATTGCACACATGCAGTTGGTGTAGAGATATTTTTGTCAAGAGATGGAGTAAAATATCCATGGTGAAGAATCACCCTGTGTGGGGCGAGCAAAGGCAAATGTGTCTGTGGCAAGATCCTGCTGGCTCCAGTGACAAGGCAAGGCAGGAGGTGGCCATGTGAAGCTCACGTAATCAGTTTCTAGTCAGCACTGCTCCACAAATGCTCTTTGGAGAGCAATCCTTCCTAGGAGCAAGTGCTCTGCTGGCAAATGTGGTATTTGAAAACCCATGAATTAGCTCATGTTTATTTATTTAGTGCCCTATCGACACCTATCGAAGTCACTAAGAGTATTGTCATTTCAAGAGAACCAGAAAAAAGTTTTGCTTTAATTTTTTTTTTCCCACTCTATAAGACAGAGGACAGGCTATGAATTTATCAGCAGAGCTGTGTTGACAATTACTTTTCTTTTGTACTGGGGGAAAAAAGACAAAGCAAGGCAGGACAAGAGATGTGTCACTCTCCCTTAAACTTCAGCTGGACATATGTGGTAAATAAAATAAATTTTTCAAACTTAATTTGAAAAGTTGTTCCACATCCTAATTTATTTTTCACCCACATAAACAATATATCTAACAAAGAAAAATTGACAGGTATTTCCAAAATACAGCAAGATTTGCATAAAATTAAAAAAAAAAGAAAAGAAAAAAGAAAAATATGGTATTACAAGAATGAAATGTGAGAGTGAATTTTCCTTATTTTTCTGTTTTTGTGCTTATTTAATGTTATGATAATTTTTAAAAGTCCCTTTAAATTTTAGAGTAATAAAATGTAATTACAAAAATGTTTTCCCTCACCTGTCTTCTGCAATACATAGTGACTATGTTCTCAACAGTTATATAAATATAAATGCAATATGCAGTGAATAGACTAAAATATTCTCCAAATAAGTTTTATAGCTTGAAAGGCAAAGAGTCAAAATTTCTTCCCTAGGGTTTACTGAAAAAATATCCAATCTAAACTATTTTTGACAGAAAATTGGATTGTAAACAATTTTTTTATGAATGTCAGATTTCTGCACTAATCTGAAGATATAATTGCAAAAAAAAAGTAATCCAAATGTAAGCAAAACTCGGATTTTAATTTTTTTCTAAAATAAAACATTAAAATGTCTCAGAGAGACCAGTAATGATTTCTTTAATGGCATTTTCCATGGAAAAATTAAATCTCTCTCTGATTCATCAAACCTACAATGTTATACATAGCATACAATTTGCATAATTGAAAATACCATCTCTCCTTCAGCAAAGAGAATGCATTCAGACAGAATCATATTCAATTAAAGGCCTGCAAGGTCTCTGATTTAAAACTGATGTAGCTACTGCATTCTAAAAAATCAAGGTTCTTTTTTTCAGGACAAATAAAGTTCTTTTATGTTACCCTCCAAAGTGTTTTAAAGCTTTCTTTAAATGATACATGCCCAACTCTATTTTGTTTAAAGGTGACAAAAAACTCACTTAAAGAATTAGGGATTGATTTATTGTGGGCATCATCAGCCATTTGCAGAATAGAGGGTTGCAGCATGGTGATTCTGCTGAGAATTCATGATCTTTTTTTATTATTGTCTGTAGTTAATTAGTAAACATTTGCAGTATTTGCAATCAACTTTTCATTTTCCATAGGAAAATGTAGACTTTATTTTTTGGGGGAAAAGAAAAAAGTGTTAGAAAACCAGGATGAAATGCTGTTTCAGACTGCCTTGAGGTTAGTTTGTACTTGCCTGAGATGCCGTGATGCCAGTGTGAATTTTTTGTCAAGCACCTCAAGTTTCTGCTGCCTGCCGCTGGAGGAGCGTGGCTGACGGCCTTGGGGGCACGGGCCACGCAGGCGGCTGTTCACTGGCAGCACAAACACACATAACTTAGAGTCACAGGCTGAGCCAAAATGTTGTAAATGACATTTCTTTCTAAAATGTTTGCTGCAGAAAAAAATTCACATTTTCAGCTTCTTACTTTAAGGCTGAAAGACACTGATGCAGTTGCACTTTTTATTATTCCTTCATCTTTCATGAGGCAAAGGAGGTAATGGAAGTGATGGAAAAGAGAGGATATAGCTGCGACTGTGAGAAATTTGGGTTTACAAATTGCAATTGACTAAACTGTAGCTTAGCTAATTGCACGGACTGGATCTAACTCATAAAAGGTATTTCAAGGTTGGCAGAGACAATTCTGATCAGCCCTTGATTTTTTAAATATGACATTTGAAAGATGATGAAGGGTATGAAGAAATTGTTTAGATTCTTTGGGAATTCACAGTCTGTACTGCCCTGAAGAAAGCCACAAATTATTTATCTAAGTGCTCAGCACTTTGCAGTATCATCTGCTCTAGAGGGTATTTCACTGGACAGTATGTGATCATTTAAGTTTGCAAGTTGGAAGAAAATATATTGAATTCAAAAATACCAAGGGAAACCAGATGAGTCAGAAGGCTGTGATGTGAAATACTGTAGCCTAATTGACTGATGCCTCACTTTTGGGTTGTTTTTGCTATTTATTTTTTATTGTTGTTTTTGTCTCTTTATTGAGGACATTAGTTAAAAGAAATCAATCAGCATTTATTTTTTAGGCAGAAGCAATATGTTTAAAATAACTTCAAACTAACCAACCAAAAAAACAACAGAAAAAAATGGCATTTTTGGTTGAGCAAACCAGAAAATGTGACCTGAAGTAAAGGTGAATGAATTTCTAAAATATTGTCATTTTCTAGCCTGCAAAAGGATAATTGTATGGAAACTGGTCTCTCTTTTGGGCCTTGTCTGCAATATTTCTCCCCAGTGTGTGTCCTGGATGCAGATCTGAGAGGGAAAGGACAGCTCGGCTGGTACTGGGACATGGGCTGAAGTTTGCTGAGGTTTCTGTGCCTACTTCAATAATCCTGTCTGGATGTTGGTCTGGAAAAGTGCACACACCAACCTCCCTCTTCTGTAGCCTGTAGTGTACTGAAACACTTACAATGATGAAAAAGCATAGCTGATGGTTCGATTTTGAGAAAGATTTAAGAATCACACATCAGATAGCAAGACTATAAAATGGCAATGCTTTTTTTCTACTAGGTGCTTGCCTAATAATACTTGCTAGGAGACTTGGTATTTTATGGGAAAAAGACATATTAAGAGTGTGGTGTGTCATGAAATTTGGTTGAAGAGCCAAAATGAGACTGACAAATGTGACTGACAGGAGCTGAAGAAAATCTGGAGCACAAAATCATTTGCAGCACACTGGGCTCTCAGGAGGGCAGAAGGCCAGAGGGGATATTAAAGCAGCATGATGTCAATTAGAAATTGGTTTTATTGTGGGATAAGCATCCTTCCAAAACCAGCATTAATGGGCACCTCTAAAATACTGAAGAGGGTGATAACATTCAAATATGATGCTTTAGTTTCAGTTGGTATCCTGGGTAGAGGGAAATAATAATAATGATGATTGAAGTAATAACAGTAATCACAATAAATATGGCCCTGTATCATTCTCACTATTTTTGTTTATGCTTCTCAGAAAGTTTTGAGACTGAGCAAAAAAAGGAAGATTTTCAGGCTTTGATTAATAGGACTATTGCACTGTATTTTCAGCAAACTGCTACACAGATCTGAAGCCTTGAAAACAGCTTGAGTTTGTTGCAGAACATGCTGTACTTGAAGCCTCTGATGTCTGCTGCAATACAAATTTGCATTGTACTCAACAGATAAACACCATTATTAGTCTGAGCATTTGGGCCATGAGATGCAGTCAGTTTTGTTTCATGCCAGGTTTCAGTCAATATCTCATAGTTTCTTAATGTGCTGCTAAATCCCAGGTCTTCTGCAAATCTCACCCGTCTGGAACACGGCTGGCATGACAGCCCTGAATGAGCACACAAAACCCAGCAGCACGCAAGCAACACAGGCAGTCACTTGTCTACATTTGAATCTTTTCCTAGTGGACTGAGTTATCCTTAGATAAAAAAAGCTTCTTCCAGCTTGGCAGTGCCAGGAAGTTTACTGGTTCTTTTGGAGCTGAAAACTCTTTTCCTGCCACTGCTGGTGAGGCCAGTCTGTGCTATGGGGATTGTCCCTCATTGCCCAGGGCTTGAGATCTGGGCTCTGCTCTCACATGGCCTCTGATTGTCATCCAAGAGAGATTGGTTAAACTCTCCCTTGCAATGCTGTCCCACCATCTTAGTCCTCCAAACATCCACACTCTTTCTGTGTAGCTCCTTTATGGGCTCTGCACCCTAGCGGGAGATCCAAGTGTGAGTTAAGACTGGGGTGACCTCATGTCATGCCCCTTGTCTTCAGTACAGGCAGAACCACATTGGCCTGAAGATCCTGGAACACCTCCTGAAGTGGAGACAGCCAAGATAAGCCGCTTGGTCTGGAAGGTGTGGAGTGTTGCTGTGCTCCCACCAAAGACACCATATATCTGTGACTCCTTCTCTCAGTAGCAGGATGAAGATTTCCTGTAGCTGTCATGTCAGACAAGAGCATGGGCTCTGGGGTCACATTACCACCAGATATACTTCATTAACATCAGCTTCACCTTCCACGCTTTCTCACTTGCAGCCTGTCACTTGGACCATGCAGCAAATAGACCTTTTGCTCTCCTATCACTCAAACACTATATTCCTGTCAGAAAAAAAACCCAATGCTGAACATCTTAGTAACTTTCAAGAAAATTCCTGCTAAATTTCACTCTCACTGAGTCAGTTCTGAGCAAGTGGTGATCATTCATTGCACTTTAGTTCGTAGAAATTATTAGAGATTAAGTGCTAATGAAATATATTAGGAATACAGAATGTGGATGGAGGATCAATTTAATGTTAAAGAAAGGCATTATAGATAGTGATCTAGTAAATACCTGGCATGGAAAGACCCAAGCATGCATACTAAACATAGGTCATGAGGTTAGCAGATAACATTGCAGATCTTTTGGTAATTTATCATCCTTCTTGGTCTAATGTCATACTTTGCCCTGAATGCTTTGTGGGATAAGACAAATTGCTTATTAATACAGTTTCATAGAAAGGAGATGAGGACAAAGCAGGTCTGGGATATCATTCTGCTCTGCAGGTTTTATGCCACTGTGATTTCAGGGGACACCAAAGTTCAAAAATGCAATGGAAGCAAACCAGTCCCTTCAGATGAGGAGGGTTAATTTATGAATCTATATTGATGGAACTCCTTCAGCAAGGATCTGGCAGACATCTATTAATTTATCAACTTTATCCAATGAACAAAGCACATCTCTTCATATCTTTGAATGATTCAGGCCATTTATTCAGTATCAATGCATGTCTGAACTCTGTCTCCATCCCTATGTTTATTGCACAGGAAAAATGCAGTTACATAGCCTTTTGTGCCACACTGCACAATTACATGACATGAAAATTGCTGCAAAGGAGAGTGAAGCTGCTTCAATTTTTATTTCATTGCCAAAATTCTTTTAGCAAAACCAAACTTTCAAAGCACCAAACTTGTCTACCAGGAAGTAGGTTCTATAAAGCATGAAACAGAGGGACACCCAGCAAAAATACTTACTAAAATGCCTTCTCCAGCTACACGTATCGTGGCTGATCAAACATATCAACTCATACTCAAAACAGAATCTGAGATCTGAACAAGA
Source organism: Scytalopus superciliaris (assembly GCA_013400415.1). Classification (NCBI taxonomy): domain Eukaryota; kingdom Metazoa; phylum Chordata; class Aves; order Passeriformes; family Rhinocryptidae; genus Scytalopus; species Scytalopus superciliaris. The sequence goes on from VXBX01006401.1 coordinate 578,685, forward strand.
ACTTTTTCTAACCTCCTTATGGTTAATACCTGCCTGTTTAGAAATTTGCAATACATATACATTTCTCCAGAATTAATCAGGATGCTTAAAATATGCATACATCAAGCATTGCAAGAGATCTCAAAGAAATAAATAGTATGCTTCTCATAATATTTATTCACTTTTTGCTGAAGTAAGCATCAGTCTTCTACCAAAAAAACATGAAATGTTCTGGTTTTACTTTGTGGGGAGGGATTGTAAATGTCCGTCAGCAAATGAGTTCACAACCTTGCCATTGATTCCCAGTAGGTACAAAAAGAGAACTTAGAATTCTATTAAATCATCAGAACTTTTCTGTACATGAAGGCTGAATTATGAGTTTCTTTATAGAGACTGTAAAGTAGAAAACTGAAGGCTTATTCTCTCATGTGCTTAGTAGAGATGGGCTGGGTCCAAACTGTGCTGCAACAAATATGTGAAAAATACCTGGGTATGTTGTAAGGAATCAGCTGAATTGAAGAAAAAAAATTAAAACAAAAAAATATGGGTTTGTTTTTGGTCCTTTAATAGAAGATACCTGTAGGAGCTTGGTCTCCTTGGCACCAGTGGAAGATCCCTAGCATCTTCCATTACAACACACAGAATTGTCTAGTCATAGAATGGTTTTTGTTGGAAGGGGCCTTAAAGATCAGGTAGTTCAAATTCCACTACACAGGCAGGGACCCTTCCACTTGACCAGGTTGCTCAGAGCTCCAGCCAACCTAGCCTTGAACACTTCCAGGGATGGGGCATTCAAAACCTTCTTGGACAACCCATTCCAGTGCCTCACTACCTTCTGAGTGAGGAATTTCTTCCTAACATCTAATCTAAATGTCTCATCTTTTATTTTAAAACTGTTACCCCTTGTTCTATCACTACATGCCCATTTAAAAAGTCACTCTCCCTCTTTTGTTAAGCCACCTTAGACAATATCCCACAGGTTTGTATATTTTTGGCCCAAAATTAGGAGTGCTCCTTTTTTTCTATACAAACTGCCCACTTCAGTCTGAATGTAACTTTCAGTATTTCTACAGAAAGAACCAAGCACTTTGCAAGAAAACTGTAATGGCTAGAGAAGGCACCTGCCACCGACAAACTGGGTGTGGTCACACCCAGCCATTCTGGCATGGGGCAGAAAGCTGCAGGTGGATCAGCCATCTGGTTTTGACATCACCCTCCAGTGTCAGGGCTGTGCTCAGTGCCTTGAGAAGGTGAGCACGATGCCAGGTGGTTCCTTGGCAAGGGGCAGCAAATTGTGAGGACTGACAAAAGAGGTGCACCCTGCAGTTGGCTTTACCCAGAGCTGGTAGCTGTTGCTACAGTACAGAGAGAGCCTGAGATACTTGGGAAACTTCTGATGGTGCAGGAGACCTCCCAGAAGGGCACCTGTCCATGTCTTAGCCCAGCCAGGAGGTCCCATTTTTCTGATGTATCCTCCCATTCTACTGTGATATTTTTCTCTGGAGTTGAATTGTATTATTTCTTTGAAATAATCCTTTCTCACCAAGGGGAAATTCTCTGCATATTTCCATTGTGGGAAGAGCCAGACCCTTCCCAGATGTCTGGGGCTGAAAGGAAAGATCGAAACACAGAATCAAGGTGACATGAGTTGGACTTTTGACAGACCTATCTCAAATCATGGGAAGCCTGAAGCATGAGAACATGGAATTCACCAAGACACAAGAGCATCCAGTAGAGCAGTCAAGCAACAGGGGTAAAACAAAGCTACAGAATAGCATAGCTCAGCTGTGGAACGGTATTTGCATCTACTATAGGTTTTACCAATTAGAAATGGGTCAGCCCCCTCAAACATTTGGGCACATTCATCCATCCAAGGCTGGATATAGAGATAGGCATATAGATTTTGGCTCAGGAAATTTCTACCAAGCAGATTGCAAAACCCAGGGCTGCATGGCAGGGAAGGGAATGTTTACTTTATCGAGTGCTTTCATGCATCTGTGAGCCAATCGCTTCCCAAAAAGGCATGCATGCAGGATGAACAGCTCCTCTCTGCTCATGTGCACAGTTCACAGGGTTTCCATGTACAGGTTAAGATGCATATGCAGGAGAAGATTTGCATTACTTCCTAATTTAGACTTGTCCTCATATTACCTAGGACCTGGGCAATTTTATTCTAAAATCAGCAGTACCTCATCCTGTGGAATTATTAAGAAAAAAGGAAACAAAGAAGAATTCTAAGATGAAAACCTTTCCTAATTGTGGTTTACTTCCTTTATTTAGAATTTCAAGATACCAAGCGAATCAAACAATATAGCTTCCCAGCGTCCTTGACAGAAAACATGCAGACACAAACTGCACAACATAACTCAGATCTGCTTTCCCACACCTGGACGTACTGTCAGTTGTCTTGGAATGAGCAAGTATTAAATCTGACTGGCAAAGAGAACTTTAAATCACAGCCAGGAGCAAAAGATGTGGACAGATATCCGTTGCCTGGGAAAAAAACTCAAATGAAAACAAAAACCTAACAACTAAAAGAGGGCCAAGAAGCTACTCTTGGTACTGAAGACACCATCATAAATTTGCAAGAAACCATCTTGGACTAAGTTGAGAAAAGTCAGAAGTTGTAACCTGTGTGCTGAGTATTTATGCTTTTTGAAAACATGAATCTTTCTTTCCTATAGAGCAATATAGTTGCAATTTTTCCCTGTGTCCTGTAGAGTGCAGAGTGGTGTTTTGAAATCGAGGACCTATTAGTCTGGAAAGAGGATAAAGATTAAGTCTGCTTGAAATTCTCTTTGGTAAATGCAAGGAGGGCAGACTGCTCTGAGTTATGAAGGTGGCCTTTTAAAAATGGAAATAAACAGACAGAGAGAGCAGATGACTTTAATGAACAACTACTCGTGTCTTTTTAGGTCTCAAATTCCATTAGCAAATGGAGACTGAAAAACCAGAGCAGTTCTGTCAGCAACAACTGGCCACCCCTCTGCACCTGAGCTTTCCCCAAACACACGTGGCTGTCAGTGCAGAGAAAGACCGAAATGACAAGAGACGTCCGCCTGCAGTGCTCAGCCTAGTGACAGCCTCATTAAGGCTATGAAAAGCTTTGAGAGATTCAACCTGAGCTGAAAGGGCCTGGGGGTCATATCCAGATGTCCGAGTACACCCATCTTTGGTTTTGCTTTTGGCTGTGGGTTCCAAGCTTCTCCAGATATTCTAAATGCCCCAGTTTGGGGAAATTAAATGTTTCATGTGAAGTGCTAAACACATCTCCTTTTCTGGTGTCTTGAACAGCACCATTGTACCTGCCAGATACATGTAATTCCCCTGATATGAACTGGACCGGTTTAAGGGACAGATAAGTATCCCTGGGTGGGTAAGCAGCCCTCAGACATGTGGTGGGGTAGACCAGAGGCACCAACCATTATTCTCTGCTGCTATTTGTGAGCACTGGAATAGACACCCCCAGGGAAGTGGTCATGACATCACGCCTGCCAGAGATCAACAAGTGTTTGGACAGCACTCTCAGTCATGTGGTGTGATTCTTGGGTTGGTCCTGAGCAGGGCCAGGAGTTGAGTTTGATGATCATTGTGGGTCCTTTCCAACTCAGCCTATTCTATGATTCTGTGTGATTTGTTGCATTGCATACTGCTCAAGGAGCCATGCAGGGCACAGAGGTAACCACACTAGCCTTAAAACAAGGATAGTATTAGACTGTGACAGGCTGCAACAAAATGAAGCCCTTTTTGCCATTTTAGAACAAGCTGTCATTCTTCATTTTTTACCAAACCAGTACCATCCTGCTCCTAGAAAGTGCTCATCTCAACTCACAGCATCCTCACAACATCTTTGTTCCTGTGAACAAATGAGCAAAGGAAAACCTAAAGGAGGGATCCAGGATAAAGTTTTTTAACCATCTGAGCAGTTCACAAGGTGTTGCATTTAAAGTGGAATGGAGACAACTTGCAGTGCTGACTCAGGCAGGCAGCTCTCATGTTCCCCCACTATCACCTCCAAATGCCACAGCACAGAGTACATAGGAAAATAAAGCCCATAAATAACCAAGGACAATGGGGAAAAGGGCAGCCTGGATCCTACTGAGCAGCAATTCTATCTCAGATCTGAAATGCCTGGCAATGGAAATGAAGTTAATTCACACTCAGCTAGCTGCAGGAGACTCGGGAACCTCTTGCTTTCTCACGGCCATGCTGTACTGTCACAGATACTGGATGAGACAGATCTTATATTATTCTTATAGCTTTAGGGCAACTGGAGGGAGAAGGAAGGGAGAAAATCAAATCAAACATAGAAAAAGAACACAAACAAAAACTTCCCAAATGTCTTCTACTTGACAGGGGCCAACAGTGACATTGTCTGTTCTGGGAGCCACTGTCAATTATTTATTAACACCTTGAACACAGCAGAGTAGCTGAGCATGTTGATATTTGGGGGTTCTCTGTCTGTGTGTGAAGTTTTTGCAAATCAGGGCAGAGATCAGAAAGGAGACTCTGGTCTTGGAGTAAAGACGTGCCTTTGCAATTCTGCATGTGACACATTAGGGGCAAATTCCTCTTCTCTCTCTCACCTCCATGCAGTGACTGTCTCTGAAGCCCCTCTCAGACCTACCCTTTTGGCTGCTGGAGAAAAAAGCTACCTATCCTGATAGCAGCATCCTCCCCTTTCAGCATGTCAGACCTCTTGGATAGCATAAAAATGAATCCCTTGCTGGGATGTGGCAAAGTCATGCCTGTGCCTTCCAGGGAGTCCCGTCTTAGCTGAGCGTAGACAATACGTTGATCTTGGTGGGTGCAGACACTTCTCTTTCTCTCCTTGCATTTTAGGTCCTTCAGGAAAAGCTGCCTTTCTAATTTCTAGCTTGACAACTCATCAGCACTGGGAAATAATGAACCTGAGCTCTGTTGGTGGTCGTCTGGGCAGTTCTGTGGCTTAACAACTGCTGTAAATAATTGACAGAGCTCAGAATCACTGCTGTCCACTGCTTCCCACTTACTGGTTGTAAATGGCTTACAATGGTCATTAGATGATATGCACTAAGTCATTTACGTTGGTTTTGTGTCCTTTTTAATCCCTTGAACATCTGACCATGAATTAGATCCTTCTGTATACTGAGCGAACTCATGGTGGCTTCAGTGTTGCTTTCCATCACAAATGTTTTGACCTCCATTTCTTTTGACTTTAAAAGCTGCTCCTGCCTCTGTTGATAGTTGAGAAGCAATGGAAGATTGTTTGCAGATCTCGATCTGTCATTAAGACCTTCTAGAGGAGTTGTGCCCTGCAGTCTTCCAAAAATACCTTCCTCTGTCTATCTCCTCTGTCTTCCACCCATTTAATAATTCTTGTGGATGAAATGTTAAGTATCTGTGTGTGCATCATTGATTTTACAATAATTTAATTGTATAAGGTGTGATAGAAGAAATACATTTTTATGACAGCCTCTTGCTGGGTGGATCTGTTATCTCTTTAATTGTTTTCTTTCTTTTCTGTGTTTTATCAATGAGAGCCAGAGGAGTGTGTAAAAGAAGGATTTGGCCACAGTAGCAGTTGTGAGATTGTGAGCAGTGCAGTAAGGAATATCTTTTCATCATGAGAGTGTATGTTGGGACAGTGACAAAAAGACAGTTTGGAGAATACAGTTCAATGAGACAAAACATTTCCGCAGTACCAAGGTCATTCTTGAAAGAGGGACTTAGTTATTCATATTGCTTAGATCTTACAACAAAAAGCAGAGCAGCATTCAGATAGGTCTACGAAGGCAGTCCTTGGAAGTCCCAGTACTGCTGGAAGGCAATTGATCTTCAGCTTCCAGCTGCTGGAGTCACCTTAAAGATATTACTCTTTCATTTGTTTGAGGAAATGTTGTCTATTTAATGCAGTATTGCTTGCTGCAAAGGCTACTGCATCAGTTTTTTAAACTATCTTATGTATTTTTGCTGCGGGAGGCTGCACATTGGACCGTTCTTCTGGTCAAAGTTCCTTGTCTCTGTTCCCTTTCCTGTCAAAGGAGAGATGTGAGTTCTGTCAGGAAGAAAATTTATCTCCCTCTACCTTACAAACACCTTAAGCTGGGTGAAATGCCAAGGAGAGCTTAACTTTCTATTCACTGAACTCAGAGGAGCCTTGGTAGTGTGGTTAGCCTTCATGCTGACTCTTAGATGTAGATACAGTGATTCCTTGCATTTAGGCTGCTAAGGTTTCCAAAGAAGCTCTAGTGATTTCAGTGGGACAAAATGCATTGAAGAGCATGGGTCTCAGTACCTAAACTCTATTTGAAAATGGTGTTTAGGTTTGTGTTCCTTTCTTATATTTGAAAAATACTGCTTAAAATGCACTTAAAAACAAAAGGCAAAATGTCATACATTCCTAAAAAACGAAATTTTATGTAAAGCTGACATAAAAAGGTAGATTTACAAATTCAGGAGCATTAAATCACTTCTAGAATTAATAGTGTGATTTTAATTTGAGAAGTCTCAGCTTGGAGACATTCACATCACCTGCAGGAAGGAAAGTTCATACCATGAGGTGAGGTGAGAAAACTCCATGTGAAAAAATTATTAAATAGTAATTTTGATCAATTCCTACAAATCTTTCATAGTTGAAATGAATTCAGAACCAAGGGACATCTTAATTGATGATTCCCCAAGATGCTGGGATGGGAGGCAAACATCTAGGTAGTTTTTTAGAATCCATAAATTATCAAGACAGTGATATATCAGTAACTGAATGAATAATGCAGAGATCAACATGTCTTATTTAAATTTAGCTTAACCTTTTCTTCTGTGGGAGAGCAAAAGAAGAATAATTGCCTCAATTAAATTTTAATCTTGGATATGTTGATCTGTAGCTGGGTTTGCCACAGATTAGGTTTCCCTTTCCCACCTCGATGAGGCAAGGTATCTAAACTTGAAGTGTCCATACTAATATTGACTTTAATATGCTCAGAAATTTTGCAAGGTAGACATTTGTGTATAGCAGTACATGTATCAGCTAACTCCAAGGTTCCTATTTTCCAAAGCACTGTGTGTGTAGAATAGACATTATTTTTTTTCAATAGAGCACATGAACACCCCTTTCAAAAAAAAACCCCAAAAAACCAAACCAACGCAAAACAAACACCCCCCAAACTAACAAACAAAGAACAACAACCACAACAACAACAACAAAAAAAACCCCAAACCAAAATACAAAACCCCCACCAAAATCCAAGTCGCTTTATCTGAAATGCATTTTCATTCAGGTCTCTGCTGTACATGACAAAGCTATAATAGATGACTTAACTTTAATTAAAACAGAAATTAATATAAATAATGTAAATGTTGCAATTGACTGGAAGTGAGGGTGTTTTATGAGGTCACCTGAACTGACAAAAAGCATATTCCCTGGTGGCCAGATGAGCTGCCTGTGAGCATTACAATTCCTTGCTTGTTATTTTGTACAAGTGTAAAACTGAAATTAGAGCTCACGGTTTGCATACTGTTATTTCATTATTTTATTTTTTTTTTAAAGCTAAATAGCCCGTATCTGTTGTACAACTCAGAGACCACTTTAAATCAACAGAGGCAAATGACCAAAGCTTTATGTGATGTGACTGATGTTGCACACTCAGTATTGCCAGCAGTGAGGTTCCTGAACAAGAAATACTTTTGGGCTGAGAGAGGCTCCGTTTTGACAGATCCTGTTCTACTGTATTAGCAGGGATAAAATGCAAGTCTTTTATTGAAGCTGCAGAGGGGTAAAAGCTAGAGAAGATATTTATGAGGTCCATCCAAGAGTTTAGGAGTCAACTGGAAATAAAAAGAAGACCATTCTGAGATGACAGAGGTGGAGACTGGTAGCAAGCCACTTTTGCTGTCATCTGGCTGAGTCACTGGAAAAGGAAAGAGAATTCCCTCAGGCATATAGGATTGAAAAGAGGCGGGGGGCAACTATGAGTTCTCCAGAGTAGCAAATGAATTATTTTCCCCATCATTTTATAAACAGGAGAATTGAAGCATGGCTCACCAAAGACGTCTGCATTCAAAACTGTTAGATTGAAAAGTTTACATATGCTCCTGTTTAGGTGTCAGGCTGTCTGCAAAATGAGGATGTGTCCAGGTGCAGGCTTGTTGCCTGGAAAAGAAGGTGCACAGCAGCAAACATCTCATGCACGATTTTGAATCTAGGTTACAAGTGTTGGGCATAGCATCACACAAGGAATCTGTGTTAGTTCCAAAACCTCAACCTAAAGTGGCATCTCAATTATTTTGCACAGAAAAAAAAATGCCACTCAAATATGAATGGAAATAATAATGTGGTGTCAACAGGGACAGTTGGGATATATATCTTCATAAACTTTATCAAAATACAGTACTACACCTCCAGCTCTAAATGTTCTTCTAACTCAGAATTACTTTCTCTTCCTTTTGGGGGTCTTATTGCATTAACAAGCCTTTAAGAATTACAGCTTTCCTTTGAGGAAGCCATAGTTTACTAGCACTAGTAGCACAGGTAATGCATGTCATAGGACAGATAGGTAAAAGTACTCAGACTCAGCAGAGATAAGCCTTTACAGTATCTTACTTCATTAAGCTCTGATCTTGGCTGGGACCACAAGGGTGACCAGAAAGCTGCTTGTGAAGCCTTGGCCGAAGACGTAAGTAGGAAAAAATGTGAAGCTTTCCTTTTTTAGACCTCTGATTTAAATACATGGTCTTCCTGTGTTATGAACCAGTTAATAAAATTATTGAAGCAATGCCTCTGCCTGAATTATGGTGCAAACGAGACCATATACCAAAGTCAATAGTACAGAATTTTCTTTAACAGCAAAATGTGAGGTAGAGAGAGATAGAAAGAAATAGGAAAAAGAGAGAAGAGGATGAAAGTGAATGACAGACACAGATTAAGTAGAAAAAATACCATCATTCCATGGATTCCAATGGCATCCCATTGATCCTTTTCTTGTGGTCTTCTTGGTGATGAGAGGCCCAGTCTTGTTGAAGTGGTGGCTGTAGTCCAGCTGTGTCAAGGGAAGGCCAGAGTAGTGATGGAAGGCCCATGAAACACAGAGTCCATGGGGGTTTTATTATGCTTAGGCTAGGTGGAAACACCTGGGTACCTCTCCGGGGCAGAGAGTTTTATGCTGGATGATGTAACACTGGGTCATGGGACATTTCAGACATCTTTGACACCTTGTAAGATGTTACAGCTGTTTATTTTGTCAGCTTAGTTGAGTCATTTATGGCCCATTATGGCCCATCAGCAGGGATGAATACCTTCAGGCTACATGTGAATGTTCTGATACTTCTCTGGGAGGGGAGGCGTTATCACAGCTGTGATGCAGGAGTTGTCTTCTTCCTTATCTTGTTCAACACCCAGCTGATAGCCTGAGGTGGCCCTCAGCACCTGGGCTTGCACATCCTAAGCTTGCACCTTGATTGTCTGAGCCATTAGCATTCCAGTCTCTCACACTTGTGGATACATCCTTCTCTTGGGATAATTGGATAATAGTACTACTTTTATTTATCTCAAGTTCCTGTCATAGTCTGAATTAGTAGACATATTTGGGGAGGAGCGGTCTTCAGTAAGTAATTGCTTCTTTGTACAGTTTTCTAGAGTGGACAAAAGCCTTTCAGTGATTTTAATGATGTTTGAGCCATTAACTGTTTCAGTCTTTCACATCCTGCCACACAAAGAACATTCTGGCAGTTTTCAAAGGTGTTGGGTAATTCTGTTCAAAGGCAGATAAAGAAAAAATACTGTAGGGGAAAGAGGGATACATGAGAAGGAGGGAAGCAGACTTACACGGAAATTATAAATGAAACATTATTATGTAAGGCCAGTAACAGATTTTCACTATAATTAAGATGGATTACTCTAATAATCCTTAAGGGCTTGATTCAGAACTGCATTACACACTGTTTATGTGGAGCTTCTGCACTGGCTGCCTCTGTGAGGAAATCGCAGGTGTTTAAATAAGAAAAGGAAAATTCAGGGGTTTTGTATTTCTTCAAGCAGCCTCCTCAGGTTTGGAGAGATGAGTGGTTGCCTTAGATTTATGTGCTGAGGAGTGTGCCTGAGCCTTGATAGCACTCTTGGAAAGTAATTACTTTTTTGCAGATTTTACACTTGAACATATATACAGGGCACGGCAATTTGGCTGGGGAAAAAAAACCCACAAAACCTTTTGTGCACAGAAGAGCTGCTGTTTGGATTAATGAACTGCAGAACTAACTTTCTGCCCTTCATAGATGTCAGATGTGCCTTAAAAATATATTTGTTTCCCTTGCAAACACACAAGTGTTGGAAGATACTGTGCTACTCAAGTGAGGTCAGGACTATCCGGGAAACCAGAAGGCAATGTTTCCATTTTCACAAGAACATTTTAATGTGAGAATGAGAAAAATGATAAAGAATGCTAAAACTTAGATTAAAGTTTTAAGGTTATGGTGTTTCAGTGTAAGGTTATAAACCTTTGCACTTTTGTTTTAGTTGTATCTGAATTCACAGGCTTTTAAGAAATAGGAATGCTTTGATTTTTTTTTGAGTGGGAGATGGTGGGGATATCACACCACATGTTCCAAATGTTTGGAGTCAGAATAATTTCTCAGCCTAAGGACAAAGATCTTCTTGGTGAATACACAGGCCTTGCAAATGTGAAAGATGACATCCACTTTCCAGCCAAGTTATTCCCACAGAGAAGCTAGTGTGGTGTTTGCTCTATACTGCTATGGGCTTAACACCTCCTGCAATATTGTTTCTGTGAAGAATCTGAGGACAAAACCTGGTTCTTAGGAAAGCTGGTGAGTGCCAGCTTACTGATCTAGGCCAGCAAAAATTTTCTGTGGGACCATGTGTTCTGTAGGGGTTGATAAATTCTCAGGCTGGGATTTGGCAGATGCCAAAATGCCCACAGTGTGGACCAGAACTAAGCCTAGCAGGACTACATGGGAAGCTATGAGTGAGTCCACAATTGTGATCCCCCAAGAGATCTGACTGGATCATTTTCCCAGCAAAGCCCAGGATAGAAACCTGACCACGGACAGAATTTCTGTGGCCCTGTTTCCTTTTATTCTTCTTGTTTCTTAGTGGTAATGCTGCATTACAAGTATTTAGTAACTTCCTTTGTGCTTCACTGTCTCAGTCATTGGAAAGGTTGTGGGAGGAGAAGAGTCAGAGCATTGTTTGTCAATGTCAAGCTTTCTGTTCCTGGAATATTCACTGCTGCATTCAATCATGAATGATGAAATCATGAAATCATGAAATCATCATTCAGTAGGATCTGACCAAGTCAGACAAAACAGAACTGATCATTCTCAAACAGGTATATTTATTGCTTTTGCCATTTACCATATCACTATGTGTTCCTCCTAGTTGGCCAGAGCATGCTACAGAGGTATTTAGGTTTGAGGTTAATGAGAGTTAGGAGGTCAATTACTTTTATGGGTTTGATCCTAAGCTGTTTAGACAATATATCCTCTTAATGACTTGTCTTTATGATGTATTTGATTCTTAAAAACACGCTATCTATCATTTTATGGTTATGGCAATGAGTTCTGCAGCAGTTTTGTGCCTCCTTTTTATTTTGAAGGGTTTCCTGATGCCCAGGAACAACATGCAGTTGCATCCTGTATGCGGAGAACTGACTTATAGGGCAAGTGTGCAATGGGCTGACAATGAAACACAGCTCCTTTTAAATCTTGTCAATACCCAGTCTCCCCTCCCTCTTCCTCAGCTCCCTGCACTGCAGACCCATGGGCACTCCAAGCAGCTGTGGGCAGTCAAAACATACAGGGCTTGTCTTCAGTAGTGGGGGTAGCAGGAGTGACTAAGAACAGTGAAAGTTCCTTTGACACTTACATTGAATATTATTCAAGTATTTATTAATAAGTGACTTCCTAATGGTAAACCTCAATCAACTTGTCTTTCAGTAGTTTTTCTGTTCTCCCCTTGAACCCAATTAAACTGTTTGCATCTCTAACACCCTAAGTTTTACAGCCTGATAACACACTTCTAGAGGAACTACACACTTGTTTTAAGCTTATCTTCTAATTCAGTCTGAATCTCCATAAAACCTGTACTGGAATATATATGCCTTCCATTGATACCTCTATTCAACATCCACAAAAGTGCAGTGTAGGTGTTGAGCTGTAGAATTCAGCTGATCATTAGTATCAATAAGTCCTGATGGGTCTCTCTTCCCTGAATTTGTCTAATTTAATTTTGAATCTATTTACATTTTCACCTCAAATAGATTCACACTGCAAATATGTACTAACTGAGAAAGTTCTTTATTCCGTTTGCTCTGAAGTTGCTGCCTGATCATTTCCTTGGCTGTCATGTGTTGGGAAATACCAAATACATTATTTGCTATTTGTCTCATCTGTGCCACTTGTGATTTTATAGACCTCTACTCCATTCTCCTGAGTCATCTTTTCCCAGGCTGAAGAGTCACAGATTATTAATTTTGCTTCCTGAAGAAGCTGCTTCAAACCATGGTGTATCTGTATATCTCTACTCTTCCTCTCTGTTCTTTCTCTATGACCCTTCCAAGAAGTGACTGAAATTGCATGTGGCATCCAAAAGATGAACAGAGAACTAATGCATTCACATCATTAAGTTACTGTCTCACAGGGCACAAAACAAGTGTAAATGAGTTAGGGGTCAAGACTGACAGCACTAAGGATGCATTGATTCCATAATGTCACTCAATTTCATATGCATGTATGTTTCATACATATCTGTATGTTTTTCTTTTTGCAAGCTGTTTCCATTCTGTTTTCTTATTTTAAGATAAAAATATTTATACTATCCACTTGCATTTTTCAGAAAGTTGAGGTTTTTAACTTATGTTTTAATTTACTGTGGTCAAGGAAGTCCAAGAAGGCAGGAGACATTTAGATGCTCAGTTCAAAGGGGCCTCAGTCTTTGGGAAAATTAGTTCTTGATGATTTGGTAAATTGAAAACAGGATCTGATGCATTTCCTTATCATGATGGAGCTACACCTAAGCCTGGTAATAAAGGAAAGTTATCACCTACTATTTTCTCTGATGCCTCAGTTGTTTTCAGTTTCTTTTCCACCAGATGAATATTCAAGTTGGAAAATCAGAATAAATTTTTTCTGACATGCAGAGTCTCTTTTCATTCTTATCTATGTTGTCTTTAAGGAGAGAAACACAAGTGCACATTCCCTTCACCTTGGGGTGACACTTAACACTTTGACACATGTTGTTCAGTGTCCACAACTTGCCATTATTCTTCTTGAGGTCCACAGACTATGCCCCAGTGAGAAGAATCTACGATTTACTCAGTGCATTATCATGACAAATCTGCAGCCTTATGAATAATACATAGGAAAGAACAGGGATATCTGTTGCCATTTCTGTGGATGCTACTAATGACCTGCAAAGCCCCTCCTCTGGGAATGCTGTTCTAAAAGAGCACAGGGCTAAGGTTGCATAGCATCTTGCTTGGCATGTAGAATTGCTGTTTACAATGCAGATTGAATTTGCAAGCACACATACACACAAAAAAAGAAAAAGAAAAAAAGGATGGGAAGAGGCAGCAGATCTCTTACTGCTGAGAAGCAGAAACAGCCTTTGTGCTGGGAGGTGAAAGGAAAAATGATGGTCCTGTAGTATGCTTCCTGGCAAATAATCATTTAGGAGACATTAGAGAAATAAGTACAGTATGAAATGGAAGTGGCATTTTTTTGCCCTAAAGGGGATGCCTCTTATTTAGTAATGCTGTTGAATAAAATAGGAACCAGAGTTTTGTTTTGTACTTCTGTATTTTTATTAAAATGTTTAGGGTTTACAGCTTAATAAATTGCCAAAAGAAAAACCCAATAATCTGGAGATAGTGTTGTTTTCCATCTGATTTGGATTTATTTAATACATAGCATGCAAAGTCAGTTTTCAGAAAATGGGTTTTAATTTAAGAAGCCTTCTGGGCTGTCAGTTATTCTATCCCAAGCAACTCACAGCTGATATACTGCTTTATGATCAGTTCTCCTCCATCTTCTGCTATTTTTTTGGTGAAAAATGGCTGGATTTCAAACTTATCTGGAGCTTGCGTAAGACAAAGAAACAGGTTTGATCATTAAACCTTACTTACTCTTTGTGCGTATTGAATACAAAACTGACAAAGGTGGGTACCCCACAGCCTCCTGGTCAATACTGTGATCAAGCTGGATGTGAGTGAAACCAATATATAGTGAATGGAAAAAATATGTCTCATACAAAAATGGATTCTACACTTAAAATCACTTTATATTCCCTGTAGGTCTAAACAAAGGTAATGAAAATAAAATGCTTGCAAACTCCCTTAATATAAAAAGAATGGTCCTTCGCAAGCCTGAGTGTAGATCAAAAAGTCAGGAAAGTAAAAATGAATTCTCAATAAGCAATGGTAAGTTTTGTTTCATTTCCAAAGCCATGAAATCACAAGTGTCTATCCAAGGCAGGCTTTCGTGTACTCAGAAAAGAGAAAGATGACCTGCTATGGGCTGATTTTTTTGATAGAAGAGAAGCTATTACTATACTTGAAAAAACCCTTGCAACACTAACATCCGTAAGCAGCCATTTTAACATCTTGCTTATACAGGGACATTTGTGTTACTCCAGAACAGGTGGGCACAAAATAAGCTTTGATCTACTTCTGCTGCAACCTCTTTTCTAAAATCTTCCAGCCTCCTCCCATATTCTTGACCACCTGTCACTTACAAGGCAAGAATACCAGTTGTTTTGCCACAGCCTCTCTTTCACAGAAGTTTCAATTTTTCTTCTTTTCCCCTTGTGTGCCATTTTGCTTGAGCATTTGACCGAGTTCCATTCCAGCTGTTTACTGTGATAGCACTGACCAGATGTTCTGCATGTGTGTGTATGTATGAATATAGTATAAAAAATACTTGCTTAAAAGTTAAGAAAGGATTCCAGAGTTGTCAAAATAGAAGTACTCAAATGTCATTAGCTAATCCTTTTCCCTTTCATTGCGCCTACAAATGTAAAGAGATTGGGTTTAGTATGACATGTTTTTTCAAGTTGGAGATGACCTCAGTAGGTCACCCATCTAACTTGCTGCTTGAAGCAGGATCTGCTGTAATGTCATAAAACTTTCTTCTCATGCAGCAAATTTTATTGTGCTTCTTTCCGAATCTACAGGGTGAATTTAAGCAAAAAGAGGATTGTTGATGCTTTCTCTGTATCCCATGACTGGCAGCCACATGCTGCTCCAGAACACATCTGCAGACTCCTAGCCATTGTGGACAGGAGTGGACAGGCACGACAGAGCTCACAGATGCTGCATGTTTAGACTGAACATTTCAGTGCCTCTGAAAGACACCATGAAAAGTAGTACTCAGTGTTCAGAAAGTTTTTATTTTGTGAGAGTTTGAACTTCCTCCAGAGCAAACACAAAGAAAAACCTTCAGAAAATTCCAGCATCACTCCAGGTTATTTTGTAGGGAAGAGAGAAAAATTGCTGAACCTTTGATATCAAGCAGCCTGACAAAGCCTAAGAGCATAATTAGCCCAAGCAAAATCCTGTGAGACAGACATTACTTGTGTGGACAAGTTCGTGATCAGATTAAATAAAAATAATAACTGAACTCATTCAGATATCCACATCTCTGCCTTTTGCCCAACACCAGCTGCTGAGAACAACTTAATTCTATTTGCAGTCTAATCATCAGTATATTTACTAAGAGAGGGGAGTATTTTTAAGCATCTAGAGAGTAAATTTATCACAGAGACACATAAGTCCAAAACCAGAATCTGCTCACACTCAAGTTGAACAGACAGGGTCAGATGCATTAAAGGTATCAGAAGGATTAAATATGCTAGCAGACAGAGAGCCTAGTAGAGTTTTATTAAGATTGAGAGAGATGAATATCATTAAGCCTGGTGATCATACATGTCATTTTGGGAGAGAGGGTAGTAGAAATGGAAGTAAACATCATTAACAGCAACTAGAAAAACAGTTTCATCTGCATACATAAATATTTCAGCCCTTGCTCTTCCTCTGGATAGATCATTAGAGAAATGTTAGAGAAAAAAATAATAATAAAAAAAGAGCATTCACCCTGAAGGCATTCAACAGAAAAAATGAATAGGAGGTTAAGGAATGTAGGAAGCAATAAGAATGAAGGGCCAGGCTATGAGCACTTTGAAAGCAGAGTAGCTTTTGTGACATTTGTAGATTCTGGGTGTGCTGTATTTGGTTTTGGAATAACAACATGTGGATGAGTTTAGTTACTGCTTTGTGAAGTTGGATGACTGGAAAAGTGCTTTCAGTTATATCTGGGCCTCTGACTTCAATGGGTGATTGCAAACATGTACCCGAGGATGTGATTTTAGTAGGTAATTTCCCAGAGGCCTCCTCATTGTGGCTTTTGCCTTGGAGAACCATGAAGCAGCTATTTGAAGAGAATGGAGGTGCAGTGTGGGAAGTTTGGTCTTGGTATCAACACATGAGAGAAAACACGCTGATGAGATCTGTGTGGGCTACGTCACACCGTAACAGAGCATCCCTTGTGCCTAAATCCATTCTCCCCTCAAGGTACCATCCCTTTGAGGTGCTTTCCAGCACTAGTAATGGAGATGTCTCACATTAGTCTCCTTGATGCGCCAGTTTAGAGTCACAGCTTTGTGACTTTAAGAGGGTTTTTTTTGCTGTAGTGAAATGCAAAACAGCTTTCCCAGGTCTATATCTACAGCAACACTGCTTTTGAAAGTGGCAATAACCTGTTTCCTAAGAAGAACCACCTTCTCTCTTCCCTGTCATGGATGAGTATCACTTCAGCATGATGCCGGTCTATCTGTAGAGTCAAAGCTGGCAGGTAATTCATCATCCTGCAGCAAGCTGACTCGTTAGAAACGCAGGAAACTAGATATTAACTAGCTCCTTTAATATGTTTCCCCTTATTCTCATTTCATGAAGTTTCCTGTCCCTCTGTTTTGTCCTTTGTTGCTAAATTGCAATTATCATGGAACTTTGATCTCCTCACCTGTAGATGGCCCACTCATCCATCACCACAGAGATTTTTTTAAACACTAAAAATTCAAGACTTTCTGCAAGTTTAAAAAAACCTTTAAAGCCAGCTCTTGCCTATAAAAGAACCATGCAGACTGTATCAAAAGAGGGGAAAGGAGGCAGGGCTTTGCCAACTCAAAGCATAAAAAGACCATTCATGACTTAAAAATTATACTTTATTTCAAGAAGAAATATATGTTTGTGATTTTTTTTTATTCCTTTACTTGTCAAGATTTTGTTTTCATCTTTCTTTCTTTTTCTGATAAGTAGCAGTGACCTGATGGCCAGAAACTAGCCTTCTACAGAAAATGCCAAAAATCACAAATAACCTCTACTGGATTGCTAGAATCTCTAATTCTAAATTGGAGATGCTCCTGGATTTGGTCCTGGTTATCTGGAGCATGTGTAATCTATCTAGAGCTTTCAGATGGATTTACTGAATAGCTAGATAGCATGAATACAGTTTATCTGTTCAGCATCCCCCAACAGTGTGATACTTACTACAGATTCAGGGTACAGATGATTTGCAAAGATATTATGAGCCTGCCTAGAATTATCTGAATGTGGATCAGATCTGTTAAAACTATTGTGCTGGCTGGATATACAGAAATCCCAGTAAAAAAAAAAAAAAGTTAAAAATATTCAAAATTTACATGGTCTCATTTCTACGCTGAAGAAAATAGCACTTGGCTCAAGTAATGGCTGTTTTTCTCCCAGTATGATTCAACAATTCTATTTCAAGACCACATTAATTTTCTAGAAACTCATTTTTACCTGCAGTGAGTTGCGTTTGGATCTACATCTTACAAAAGATTTAATTTTAAAAAGAAGGATAACACAAAACCCCATGATGAATTCTTCTCTCTTCCAAAAAGGAATGGAGGGCACTTTTTTATCCTTATGAGAGATTTTTTTAATTTATTTTTTCCTTCGTGTTTTATACCTTTTAAGTAAAACTTCTTTTATTTTTTTTGAACCAGCAATACCCAATGATATCTCTTTAAAGTTTTAATCGAACATGATGGTTGATTTTCATTCACATTTTACCATCCGAGGGGCAAAAGGGAGGCATATCAGAAATTACCATATTTATGACACATTGCTAATGAATGTGATATGCCATCCTCTTTCAATTCTCTTCATCTCTATACTCTGCCTTGTCCATTTCTAAGCTATTCCATGAGATTAGTCTTGTGCTGCTGCACTGCCAGTGCCAGCCAGATTCATAGAATTATAGAACCATAGAAGATACTGAGTTCGAAGGGACCCATTGATTCCTTCTGTGAGATTCCCCGGGCTATCTTGAGCATTTGGAAACTCAGAATTTCCAGCTGAAAATATTTTGTGCCCAGATATGCTATATAGAACATTCATATTTGGTGAGGACAGTGGGGAAATCCTACAGTGAGAACACAAAATGTTTCATGCAATTGTATGGGAATCTGTACCCAAAGTTGTGCATTGATTATTGATGTGGGAAATCCAGCCCTGATGCACCTTTGAAATGCCCACTGGATCTGGTGGGGGATTATTTGACCCAAGTAACACGCAGGCAGTTCTTGTGATCAGACAGAGGCCACACCACAGATACTGGTGGGAGTTTTCCAAAGCAGCATGCATGAGAGGGAGTACTTGGAACACTCCACAGAGGTCTAGTTTTAATAATATGGGCTCAGGAAGTTCTAAGCATCACCCCTTCCCTTTAATGCTCCTAAACCTGCAGAGTTCATAGTATTTCTAGAGGTAGGGTACCTTTGTGAAGGCTGTAGTGCCATGGCTGCTGACCTCTGTCTACTCATTGTTCTACTCGTCTCCCTGGCCTTGAATGCCTCCCCCTGCTTTAGTTATCATTGGTAGTCTTCTGACTGGGCAGTTACCAGTCAAAATTTGTTGTTTTTCTCCTTTGTTTCCATCATGCCATTTAACCATCCCACTGCACAGTCACATACGTGAGTAGTACAGTAGCACAGTGCTAGGGGCAGGACTGTGCAACAAGAGATGGAAGATAAGATCTGTTCAGATTTCTTGGTCTTCTCATTACACTGTTTAGTTTGGAGCCAGCCTAACACTCCTGTCTCCACCATCTGGAAAGTCTGGACACTGTCTTCTGGCCAGGTGGAGACAGAAAGGGACTTGGAGAGGGTTGGTTTGGGTCCATGAATTGCCAGTTAATATTGATCAATTTAGACTAAAGTCCACTGGACTTCTGTGGTGATGGTGTCTAATAGAATTGCTCACCAGAGGGGACAACAAAAATTTCACACTTTGCTTGGAAATGTAGTTTGTAACTATTAGCCTTTTGGAAGTGCCAAGAGGTACAAGAATGAGGCATGTTTTTTTTGTTTGTTTGTTTGTTGTTTGTTTGGTTGGGTTTTTTAAGGCAGATATTGCAAGGCACCCACCATCAGCCCTCCTATTTCGGCCATTTTTGCTGAGCTGCACTGGCTGCACAATAACACCACTTTGTGCTTCATAATTTTGGGCAGACTCATGCTGTAAGGGCTGTAATAAGATGTGAAATAAAGATTTAGTAGCACAGCATTGCAAATGCAGTCTAGCAAAGGAGTTCATTACAGTTCCATTAACATTTCACAGTTAACATTAAAAACAACCAGGAAACACAAAAAACTTAAGGTATTAAGGGTTCTGTGACAGCATTACGTTAGTCACATGTAAAACCAACAGACTCCCTTTCTTGCTCTAGATCAGTTTGTATATAAGATAACTTTTATCACAGTTGTCTGATGATAGTCAGGATCCGAAGGTCCCAGGAACCACCAGCCCATAGGATTAGGAACTCTGCTTAAACGGAAGAGCCTTTGCTCACTTTGATGAACACCATCCATCTTGCACAGTCCCTCAGTGCACAGTACAGCTGGGTGGTGCCAAGAAGAAGGAACTTAATCAGGTCAAATATTGCAATTTGTATCACAAATTCATTTAAAAACAGGAAAGAGCTGCTCGTGCATCTCTGGGGGCAACCTCTTTGCTCCCATCAGTTCTGGCTACCCTGTTAATTTCTAAATATTTTCAGTTTTGACCTCCAACAGAATTGGAGAGGAATTGTTTTCAGGGAGCTGTGATTTTGTTTCCCACACAAACATCTTGATTAGTCTGAAGCTGGTATGGGCTTTTAATAATTAGCCCCCTTTGAAATATTTTAAAGAACGTGTTTTGAAATAGTGAAAGTGTTTCACTTAAGCATTTTAAGCACTTTCTGAGCTGAGAAACATTTTCAGAACCAAAATGCTGAAATGTAATCAGTTTTAGCTGTTGATTTAGAGATATGAATCCATTCATAGATCTCTTCCCTGGATTTCCATAGGTGAATGTTTTGAAATTACTAATTTTCATCCAAGACTTGAATGGGAAACATCTTCCCTTTTGCAACAGATTTCATAGACTGGGAAAGCTGTTTGCAGACCATCAAGTTTTTCCAGATGAAAAAAACAGCGTCAAATTTCAAGAAATATCTGGAAAGTTGGCTTTGATAAACTATGCATCACTCCTGTTGTATTTCATTTTCCAGTCTGTGCTTCTGTCTGTCTGTCCTTGCCATACCATAAATCTGAAAGAGGAGGTCATTTAAGTGTTTGAACAAATTCTAAACAAAATAATCACATTTAAACATTTATGTGACAAACTTTTCAATATCGATCTGTCTTCTTTGTCCTTATATAAGACCTCTCACAGGAATAATAGGAGAACTTATCCTCAAATACAGGAGACTGAAAGCATTTGCAGCAATGCTTCTCATGTGTGGAAAACAAAGGCAGACTGACCAGGAGAATTTAGATGATTTCTGGTTCTGCCACAGATCCTTCTTTTGTCTTTGGGCAAGTTCTTTGACCTCTGCTCTCTGCTCTTTTAGGAAAGAGACACACAGCTTTTTTGTTGGCTCATGAGGTTTTAGATCTATTGCCCATGAACAGGATAGATATTATGGCTTTGGTTTCTGATATTAAGGGGCTGGGGGTGTCTCTATCCCATGTGGATAAAAGCCACAGTCACAAATATTGCCTGTTAAGAGAACTGGCAAGGAAATACATGTAATCTTCACTCTCTGAAATGAAGGCTGCCAAACCGAGGCTATAGAGATTTAATGGATTCAAACTTTGCAGTGCTGTGTGTAAGTGGATATGATTTAAGGTAATGCATTTTAATGCAGCATTATACACTTGCCAGAGTGATTTTCTGTATAGTTATAGTCCTGATTTTAAATGACAGTACATCAAGACACATCTTGAATTAACTTGACTGAAAGCTTTTTGTGATAAATAGCTGGTGCAGCAGTACAGGATACAACTGACCCAGGCCCTGCAGGGGCAGCATGTCTTCCTTGAATTTTGGAGATTACTCTGGGCTGGTGAAGGTGATAGCTTGAGCCATGAAATAATGTTTTGGGCTGTACATTGTTTCTGTGTACAGGTACACAAGAAGGGGAAAAGTATCCACCCTTCCAGATCCACTGGTGGTGCTTTGAGGTATGTTAGGGAGTGAGGTGCAGACTTGGAAGCTCTGTAAGCAGGGGCAGGGGAAGGCAGCTGCCTTCTGTGGTACCAGTTGCTCAAGAAATGTCATAAAAGTGGCATACATATTTTTGGGAAGCACACCCCCAAGTCACTGCCAACCTCATGACTTTCTGAGCCATGCCAGATGAATTTGGCAGGGAAGTGAGCAAGAGGCTGAGGAGCCTCTTGCCTGGCATTGCTGGGAGCTCAGCTTGAGCCGCCCTAATGCAACCCCATTTTAGGGGGAAATTTCCCTTGTAGCAGGGCTCATCCAGAGTGTTTCCTTTAGGTACACTCAATGGGGAACAATTTTAGGGGTTGGATGTTGGTATCCTGATCTCTAAAGACTGTAGAAGTCTGCTTTCTGCAGAGAGCATGATAACCCCCAGCAAAAACAAATTAACAGTCTTCACAGCTTGCATCCAAATTCAATGAAATATTAATTATGACCAAAAGTACAAATGTAACAAATAGCTCCTTTGGATAAAAATGGTTTATCTTTCTAAGGAACATTATGAATGATCAGTTTATCAGAGGCTCAACATAAAATACATAATTATATCAGTGAATCATTTAATAATGAGGGCACAAGTTAATTGACATTATTCACCAGCTGAATAAAATCTCTGTGAGTCAAACAATGGGACCCAGTGGGGTAGAGGTAATTCTAACACAATTCTTCAATTAATAAATGAAATATATAAACCCAACACCATTACAGTGGTTGACTGGAGGTGGGCAGGAGGAATAAGAGTTTTGACAAACTAGGGGCAATAAAGTAGCAAAATTTAATGATTTCGCCAAATAGTCATGTTCTCAGGAAAACTATAATCTGAAAAATAAAAAGAAAAATGAAGGAGAGAAAAAGTTGGAGTGGAATAGAAATAGTGTTATCACTGACTTATTCTAAGCAAATTTGTGGAGTAATGAATGCTTGGTATTTATGGGCTTTCCATAGGGACAAAAAGAATTTATTTGTGATCATAGCAGGGGTGAAACAGCAAATCAAATGTCTTTATATCTGCTTTTTAGAAGCTTTTTTCCCTATCTGTTGCTGTTGGGCATCTCGATGGGCAGTTTGGACACTGAACCACACCTCCAACTGATGGTATTGAGAACAAGTATTCTGAAATCACGAATAGGCTGTTTCCTGCCTCTCAGCACTGTCAGATAGCAAGGTTTCTAAAAAATGGATACTTAGAAGATTCTTTTCTTTTTAAGTTTTGAAACTTGAAATGATTTCATACAGCAGTGGCCACATTATTTTTTTATACACTCAGACTAGAAGAGTGCTTTAAAAAACAATACTGAATATTCCAAATAGTCATGGGACTCCAACAGCTGGGATTAAGGAGGCAACCAGCACATGTTGCCAGGTTGACAGTAGCTGCAGGGACTGCGGCACAAAGCACACCAGGAAGTGGCGTACCTCCAGATCATGTCTGTGTCACATCTAATTCTCCGCATCTCCATTGCCTTTGCTTTTAGCTGACATTAGGTAATGATGCAGCCAGGTAATCTCAGCTGATCTGGACATTCAGAAAAGATTATAGGAGCATAGGGTTTATTTTTTTTCCACTGGTTACTCACCCATTATGAGCAGGCAGAAAAGAAAAGAAAATTATTTAGATTTACTTGATTTATCTCTCAGTATTTAACATGAGAACAAGATTACTCCCATGTCTGTACTCAGTGTGAGAAGCAGGCAACCACAGAGAATGCACTGGACTCATGGTAGTCCCATGGAAGAGTCTGTCATTTATGCTGGTTGAAGAATATGGCCAGGCTGCTTATGATGTTCAGCCAAATGTCAGGTTGTGGGGACTGAACCCAAACAGGAGGATCTAGATCTGGTGAAATGTCATCAGTACCAATTTGGAAAGGTAGGACGTGTATGTACATCAGTAACCTGGACTCTTGTCATACCACCTTCGCTAAATCACAGGCAACTCTACTTTATCACCTTGTTCTACTGTTTATCATTTGCACTTCTACCCTGAATCAAACTGCAATTCATTGTGTAAGATGTACAAACACAAGGTGAGGGATAATACAGAGACAAAGCAGATGAAAGGAGCACCTGCTTTTGAAATGACCTGCCTGGGATTCTCTTTCATGGTGCTTGGGTGAGTACACACCTCTATCCTGTTCCAGGTGTATTCTCAAACTTTCACAACACTGAAGATTAAACAGTTTGAGCGAGATGGGTTGTTTGCACTTAACTGAGATAAGAGAACAGTGATGATACTGCAACAAGTATGTGGAGGTGTGGGTTAGGTTCCCTTAGCTCACTCAAGGAAAAGCTTGAGCAAAGTATGGATAAACAGGCTAGAAAAAAGGTGGTCTTGCTTGAAGTATTGTACTATGAATGAAAAAAAATAAATAAAAAGACTGGAAAACCATACAGAGAGAACAGCCATCTGTAGCTAAATTGAAAGAGTCTATTAAGAGTGATCTCACAAAATGCTGCCCAGAAATTATTCAACATAAGCATTTTTTTTTTGTAGAATAAAAATATGGCTGTGGCTAGTGTTGAATAAGGAGGGACTGCAAATGTTCTGGAGAACCAAGATGGAGACATGATTTGGAAAAGGAAACAGCATGCAATTCAATGAGGTGGGTGTCAGGTGCCTGTCTGACAGGAATAATCTGTAGTGCAAACACAGAGAAGAAACATACTAGCCAGGTAGTATTTTAGGGAGGAGAACAGTGGGAGTAGGAAAACAAATAAAGCAGTTTCAGACCTTGCAAATAATGCAGATCTCATTCCAGGATATACACTAGGAAGGTTTCTTGCAGGCTGTTTGAGATAACCATTCTCAGGACTCAGTAAAGGATTTCTGTGATGCCAGGACTTAAGCCTTATCACTGTGTTTCAGGTGGTACAGATGTTGAGAGGCTAGAAAGCACTGAAAACTTGAAAGCTGCTGCCAGGAAAGTTGAAAGAAACAGAGTGTGATTTGCCTAGGGAAGAGATAGCCGACAGCAGGCGTGTATCTAGCAGCCTGCTACCAGGTAGAAGGGAGAAAATTGCTCTCTACTTTCATTGTGAAAAGAACTAGAGGTAATGGGCTTAAATTGTAGCAAGAGGTGTTATGTGTAGTGTTATGCTAAACACTAAGAAAATGTTTTTAGCAGAATAGTAGTTATGTACTGGAAACAATTGTGTGGGAGGATGATGGTTTTTCATTACTGAAATCTTAGAGAACTAGGTAAGACCACCTGGATCTGATGGGCAGTAGGGAAATATTGGCAGAGCGGGGAGAGAATATGAAGCTCTCTCAGGTTCCTTTCCTTCCTCTTCAATTCAGTTATCCAGCAGGTATATTAGTTCTGAAAATTTTAGGAAAAACTTCTTCCTACAGAGATTGTGGTGCCTGCTTTGCATCTCAGCTTTTGGATGTTTATTCCAGAGGTAAACTCCTGAAATTTTCTTTTCTGGCAAAGGTTTGCCAAGTGCCCATGTGTTGGTGGGAAAATTAGCAAGCTAATTAATAGACAATCACAAATGTGTTGAAGGGAGTACAGAAATCAACCACTTTGGAAAAGGACAGAGATTCAGGCCCAAACACTGACACTCCCACTGGGACCATTTTGTCAGGGTTGGCACTGAGCAGACTGAACCAGTTGAAGGCATCCTGTGCAGCACATGTGGATTATACTCCTCCAAAGCAGGACAAACCTACCAAGAAGCTGTATTTGTCTGTATCCATTGTGCAGAAGATTAAAATCTCTGTCTGAGAACCAAATACAGACACATTCTTTAAGAGAAGAGCATCCACACCCTACTAAACCCTCATCCAACCATGTGTGATTTCTCCAGGAGGGAGAACATATCAACTTCTTGTGTATCTGAAAGATAATCAGTGTTTTCCCTTAAGACTTTCTCATCTGTCATTCAGGTTTTGTGTTTAGAGGATGCTAATTAAGTGTTATTAATATGAAAACCTCATTGATCTGATCACTGCTTGTGCATGATTTGCACAGACATTAACTTAGTCTAGCTTGGTTCATGAGCATGATACAGTTGTGTATGTAATAATAATGATGGTAATGACAGTAAAAATAATAAAGTGAGCAGTTATTTCTTAAGCAATATTTATCTGTTTATAAATGCATATTACACCTTGTTAGAAATATTTGAGAGAGTATTTTTTTCCTTTCTTGTAAAATTCTGAATTAATCTTTATTTCACAGAGATAAGTGGGACCTTTTAATTTATTTTATTCTGTTTTCAATACTTTCTCAATTCTTTCATATTCTTTTTCTGCTTCAGATTTAAAAAATATTTTTTCCTTAATTTATATTTTCCAAGATTCTCTTTTTTCCCTGCTATTTCTTATGGGAAATTATGTTGAAAACTATTGTGATTAAAAGGTGGCAAAACAGTACAAAATCATGGGGAAAGAAAAAAATGCAAACAATACATACAAATCATTCTTTGAGGAAAGGTAAAAAGCAGATAAGAAAATGTAAGAAATGTCTTCTGTTAAAAGAGTCAATTAAAAATCCTGAATTACTAGGAAAAATATGACTAGTTCTATAAATTATGGACATGATTTCTTCATTATATACCTGGAAGTTAGAAGAACCCCAAACTGTTTCCTATGGCATCGGAAAGTATATTTTTCAGGAGTGGAACTCAGTAGTCTTCGACTGTTTGCTACTCTGCCCTGATTTAAGATCAGAAGATGATACTACCAACTTGAAAATGCAAGATTACACAGGAAACAAACTAAAATGCTACATGGTGATACAACACCACCTTATATGCAAAACTACCAAAAGCAGAGGCCTCCTCCCCTCTCCCAAGTACTTTAATCATTGCTCTCGGTAATTAAAATCCACTATCACTTTTCATCCCTCAAAACTCCTTGCTCCAAATCAATAACCTGTGATTACTCCCCAGACTTAAAATTTTGCAGGTGCTTCTGTGCTGTACTGAACTGAAGTCATAATGAGCATTTGATATCTAGGACTATTTCTGCAGTTAATAACAATATGTGATATGCTCTAAGAACGTTCATATCCATCTTACTTGGGTAGAAGACAAAGCAAGCTCAGGGGACAGAAATCTTAATGCGGTAATATCTTGGGTAGTGGCAGAGTAAAGTAGTGAAAAATACTGGCACCGCTAATGCCTCTTTGTGCAATTATTCCCACTTCTGTAAGTTTACCCCAGTGTGAAAGTTTTCTGCTTTAAAATGGGCTGGCAAAGATAATCCATTAATTCAACAGCACTGGAAAGTTAACATTTTTTCCCTTCATTAGCAAGTTCAAAACTGCATTTTATTTCCATTTTGATGAGATTTTTATGAGTTAGAAGAGATGAAGTTGAACCCCAGGAGCTTAATGGACC
Organism: Scytalopus superciliaris; assembly: GCA_013400415.1. NCBI lineage: Eukaryota > Metazoa > Chordata > Aves > Passeriformes > Rhinocryptidae > Scytalopus > Scytalopus superciliaris. The sequence continues at coordinate 605,561 of VXBX01006401.1, forward strand.
CAGAAAGATCGCAGATACAGGATTGAATTCAATGAACCGTGAGGAGTTTAGTAAATTAATTAAATTTAAGAAAATAATGATTTTTTTTTGTCTGCTGGATTAAAAATGCTAAAATGCAATGAAAAGTTAATTTAATGCTAAAACTTTTTTTCTTAGATTTATTTTGCATTGATATTAAATAACTTCTTCAAAGCTTAAAAAGCAGAGAAAAAAAGCAGAGAAAAAAGGAGAGAAGACTTCTAGAAAAATTAAACTATTATTTAAATTATTTTCTGATTCCCTGTTTTATCCTGAAAACATTTCAGTCTGAGGACTGTCCTTCAGAGGTGTGAAGAACTTGCTCTAGTGTGTTGATAGCACTTCCAGAGCCACATTTTCCCTGTAGCCCCTTTTTGCTTGGCCTTGTGCAGGAACAGCTCAGCTGTTGAGAAGTGGCTGCTGATCTCCTGGAGTTCATTGCTCAGTATGTTCACATGTGTCTATGATGCAAAGCCCTCAGTAGCTCACAGAGCTATAAGACCATCTAGGGTCAGAAACTGTGATTTCCCTTTTCAAGTGAAAGGGTTTAAATTTGCTTGTAAAGCTCTTTGAGTCCCACCAGTAGGCTGGCTTTTAACATCTGTTTCTTCTCTGATTGGTTCTACCCAGAGTTAGCTTTTAGTAGCATTTCTTTAACCATATTGCAGACAAATGAAAAGCTCCAGTCTTGAGGACTGTCTCGCAGCACTTTTTGGAGATAAAAACAAAGAGAAGGTAGCTCCCCAAAATAAACATCAAACTGCTGAATGAAGCTTCCTGTCACCTTACACTCCTTGACCCAACCAGATGTGTGAACCTGACAGATCAGTGAACATGTTAGAACAAGAGCTACTTTAATTCTTAGAAGCTTGGTGCTTTTCTTTCTGTCTTCCCTTTTCAAACACAGTGTCAAACATTGCAGAGCCACCTTTTCCCATGTCAGCTGCCTGAGCTGTAATAAAGCAAGGAATGCAGATAATTTCAGCAATTAGTGACGGGTGTGTTGGGAGGAGTATTAGTGTCACTGTGGAAACAGGCACAAGAAAACCTGCCAGAAAGAAAAGTAAAAAACATAATTTTGAAAAACCAGAGTTAAGTACCTTTGCCTTCATGGTTTTCTTAGGGGAATCCTGTTGCAAAGAATGACATTTCAGAAGTCTGTTATTATTGATGACATGACAGATTCAGATGCAGTCATTGAAGGAATATGATTTTATTCTGCATTCAAAAACAATGTGTAAATTTCCTTTAAAAGAGCAATTGGCTTTGTCCTGTGATTAATGACCTGCCAGTCAACAGCAGCTAACGAATCTCTAAGGCATGGCATCCAACAGAAAATTAATCAGTTAGTGAGAACGGGTGTGACCAAAACCAGGGAAGAAACCTCCTAAAACCTATCAGCAGAGTTATGAGTTGAAATCAATCATATGGTATCTTCAACTCTTACTGATAGTGTGCAAACAGCATTATTCTTCAGTGCAGTTCAGGTAGGGAGATGGTCTCCAAGGTCATTTGATTTTGCTGAAATCCTACAGAAACCACTTAGGAATTACAGTATTTGTCCATTAATACCTGGTACCACGGAACATCTAGGGCTCAAGGGCTGTGAGTTCATATGCCATGAGCTGCTGCTGACTGGAGGTGTGCTCAGGCTTCTTGAGTAGAAAAAAGAATTACTCAGTTTAAAATGCATGCATGAGATGTCGTAAAAGAGGATAGTTTGCATAAAATAAATAATGTGAGGGGCTAATTATGTATGTAGGATATGGGTTTTACTTGGGTTCCTTGGATGTGGGATTCAGGATGCCTGGATCTCTGTGTGCATTGCTGGCAGTTGATGCATGGTATCAGTCTTAATTTCTGCCATTCTGCAGGAACAGCAAGTACAAATTTGAACTTATTTCTGGTTCAAAGCAACTGAGAGATTTGGGGTTTCAGTCAGTGGGATTCTGTAGCATTTAAATATATATAAAATAGCACTTCTTGCTAAGCCCCTCATGGAATAGCAGTAAATGAGTCAAAGTCATTGGATTTCTACCTGTAACCAGTGAAAGGAGGGAAATCAGAAAGCGGAAGGTGTTGACAGTTACAATTTAGTTGTCCTTGGCATTAAAAAAATAAAAATATTTTAGTCAGTTGGTTTGTTTTGTTTATCTGTTTGTTTCATAACACAAGAAACAAGTTGATGGTGTTTTATCTCTAGAAATATGTATCCATGTTGGTTTAGATACTGGTATTTTTTGGTCTGTGTTTGACCCAGCCACCTGTGAGAAATTATTCTTTCCCTGCCAAGTTATGGGAAGACACAAACTGATAAGCGAGGACTTTGTCCTTGAGGGAAACCTTTAATATAAACTAAAATTAATTCGGCTCATGATTGGTTAACGGGTGTCCAAGCGCTCTTGAAGGAGAAAGGGAGGAAGATAGGGATGAAGTAAGCCCCCAGACCCCTTTCATTAAGACCCTCTGGAATGGACCATGCAGGCACAAGGAAATTCCAATGCTCTGGCACATGTGCAGAGGAGGACCACTTACATAACTGGTGGGAGCGGCCCGGGGCCTCCACCTTGGTGGTGATGGCCACACCTATCTATGTAGATGTCATCTTGGCAAATAGATAAAAGGTGGATGGCCTATCCTCGGGAACTCGCTCGCTACACATGAAAGGACCACATTGTCTAGGCAGGGACGCCCACCAGTGGGCCTGCTGGCCTTTGAGGACGCTGCCTCTACTTTGGAAAGTCCGGGCATTCTAAAGTTGGTAAGACAACCTGTGTAAGTAACATCCTGTGGGTCTTTACATGGGGCTTGGTTCTCTCCCTCTCTCCCTCTTGCTTGGGTCCTGTCATACTTGGCCACCTCTTGTAATAAAATACTTTTTAAGTTAAGCTTTTAACAGTGCCCAAGTTTCAGTTTCAATGCCCTTTCGAGCCCTCCCTGGAACAAAATGACTTACCTGCCATTTAAAGGAAAGCCCTTTGGTGAGGATGATGGTCGCAATCTAGTCGAGAGTGGCATTGCCAGTCCTGGTGAGGTACTGGTCCTCCTCTGGATCTGTCAAGTGGTACCAGAACTCGCAAAACCCGAACATTGTATATGGTAAGGTTCAGGTGGGAATGCTCAGTACCTCCCCAGGGTGAAGAGTTTCACAATGGGTGATTTAACTGTGTGAGTCATGGGATATTTTTGGAATCTTTGATGGCCCATTAGCAGACCTGACCCTTCAGGCTGGATGTGAAGGTGCTGATACCTCCCCAGAGGGGAGTTATCACAGCTGAGTTGCTGGTGTGAAGACAGGAACACTTCCCTATCTCACAGGGTCCTTTAACACTGAGCTTGTAGCCTGAGGGGTCAGGTGTGCCCTGAGCAGCTGCTGGAAATGATCCATTATTAACAGTTCATGAGAAATGACATAGACAGTGTAGAATACATGGTTTTGGTTATACCCACCCAGTGATAAACTGGTCCTGACCACTGTAACTAGGACAACAGATTAAGCAGGGCTCTCTGTCTGTCTGGTGTTCAAGGACTCCCAAAGGGGAAGCTGCCATATTATCACAAGACATTTTCTTCTAATCAGCGAATAGCCACATGATAAACTGCATTCATCCCAATTCTTGTTTAACTCAAAAATGGGCTGGAGCGTGCATTTCACATACCACTTTAATTTACCCTCTCCTGCCTTCTGAACATCTACTAGCAATTCTAATATACTGCAGACATGGTGGCTGTAGTCTGTTTCTCGCTCTGCTTTTATTTTCCAGTGGAAGAATAGGAAAGAAGAGGGTTTTTTTAAGCTATTAATTTTCAAATGCACCACTATCTTCCTGCAAAGTGAGAAGTAATGGATAGAAACTCCAATAGGCTATTAGCATACTGATGCAGAGAATAAAATGGGATGGATAAAGCTTTGATGGAGTCCTGAAAGCATCTCTAACTATTTGTAGCTTAGCATTATACCTGCAGATTGTTCAGATCTCTCTGAATATGTTACAGTACCCACCATGACCTCAGCCACTGCATCAGGCTTCCTTACCAGAGAGGAAGATTTTGCAGTAAAGAAACGAGTCTGTCTCTCACTGGAATCACTTGGAGTTTGACTATTCTGTGGCCAGTGGAATTTAAAGTCTTCAGATGCTGAAAACAATGGTTCTGGCATCCTTTTGTAGTGCCAGTGGCCCTTGGGGTGAGGGGAGGAACAAAAAGGTCTCGGTAACACACCACAAAGAATACAAGACATGAAGAGTAGGGATTAGTTATAAGCAGAGCTTGAGAGCTTGCTCTTATTTTCTTTTTATGGAAATTCTTCTTATTGTGTTATTCACTCAGCTGCCGTGCTCTGGAGTTAGAGTCTTCTGTCCTTGCTGGGAAGGCAAACCGCCACATCTGCAAAGGAGAGAGACTCACAAGACTTTGCATGTATTATTGACTCCCAGACGTCCTGTCTGACGTCTGTTGTGGGACAGAGAAGGTGGTGGTGGGCACAGAGAAATCCTTATGATAGGGAGCCAGATATGGGTCAGTAGTGGTTTAATTGCCCATGCAAGGACAAGAGAGTGTTTTCCTAGGCTTTCCCCTGCTCTATCCTGCAGCAGTGGCACTGTTGTCCTGCTTTTTTGGTGCATGCAGCAGCCAGTTCTGGGGTAAAAACCCACTCTCTAGAGGTGAATCAGCAGGACAGGACAAGTCTGTCCCTCTCCCCGTTTTCCCAATCTGCCTGCAGCCCCATGGATGTGTCAGGGAACAGCACAGCACTGGCAACTCATGGTCTGGGGCTGGAGGGACACTGTCTGTCCTTGGGCAGTGAGAAACTAGGCCCTGAGGAGAGGGAAATGAGCTGTTAAGTTACATGTAGCACACTTGCAACTGCTCTCTATATTCCATACCCCAGTGCTTTATCCAAAGTAATTTAAATGTCTCAAGCTCTGGTGCCCCCATCGATTTTCCTGGCACATTGTTTTGCAGGCTCTCATCTCACCATTTGCATTTTTCCACATGAAATTATGAAGAAATTTCCCCTCCCTTTCAATCCCTTAATCTCACTGAATACTTTGCTGCATACTCTCTTTTCCTTTCAATGTCTCCTGCCTCTCTCCCTGGCTCCTCTCCTTGCTCCTTTGTATCTCCCAAACTGTACATGATACCTAGAGTGTACAGAATGCTGAAGTAAAGGCCGGGTGGGTTATTTAAATAAAATTAGGTCTTGGTGATATATAGATGGCTAGTGCACAAATCCTGGATAGAAGGCCACAAACTGTTCTGCCACTGGCTTCGTACATCACACTATTCATTTCCCTGTTCCTTACCACCTTTATAATCCATATGGTATTTCAGAAGTCAGTTGGGGACCCCATTCACACCACTGAGCACTTTGTGTAGAGCCAAGAACCTCTCTTCTCTTTTGATCTGGAAAGACATCCTGGACATCACCATTTTTGTGCACATAAGAAATGGGTTTTTTTGGGTCTGATTCAATCGTTAGAGAAGATACGGTTTTCATAGGATTTGGATGAATGTTTTAAAGCAAAAATCAACACAGAAAGCATGTCCAGGTGGCTTTGGCATGCAGATTTTTAAAAGACTAAAGGAAACAATCAAAGCAATCCCTAGAAATTATGGAAATGTTGTCAGGCAACAGGGACTATTGATTTCAATACTGTTTTATGGAAATGAGGAAGGCCTGCATGCAACTTGCAACAACCAAACAAATTAGTGTTATTTACAAACCATAATGGTATCCAAATGTTAGAGGCTTTTTTTATTAGGATCTCTTGAAACAGAGACTGCAGTGGGTTTAGGACTATGAACATTTTAGGCATGCTATAACCTATGGGTTTAATAACGATAAGTTGTTTTCTCTGGCTGATTTAAAACCTACTTGTCCCATAAATGTATGGTGGATGGTTTTAATTAACACCTCAACAAAAGCAATTTTTCAGATGGGGGTTTAAAGCGTGGGCTGCATTTAAAATTATATCTGGTGAAAGGAAATCTTTTTTATACTTGTTCTTCTAGAACATAATTTGTTACTGGAACCCACTGACACTAGACATCACATACAGGAAGAATTTGGTAGGAAGGGCAGCAGTATTTTGGCAACTTACAGACATTCTATTGCACATCTATAGGGTAAGGAAAAAAATGTTAGGATATCAATCCTCAGGCATAACACCTCTCATTAATGAAGGCTTGCCAAGAAGCTGCCCCTATATTATTCTAGTGTTATTATACAGGGCTTCAAGGAACTTTTCAGAGATAGGAACCCAAGTGACAAGGAGCCTTACTGTGAGCCAGATGTCCATTTACATTTGGGGGAGCCTTAATTTCTTTTGGGAAAAATATAAAGAAAGAAATCAGGACTTTTGTGGTACTCCACATGATGCATTCTAGCCTAACCTATGGCCAGTGCTGTGGCATCCATTGGACATGTACACCCTACTGAGAGACATAGTCTTGAGGAATGGGTGTTTGAATTAAGTTTCTTATTTCTGAAATGACTCCAGGAAAGTATGAACCATATAGAGGCTGGGAAAAACATGTCTGAAAAGAATTTCTTGTTATATTCAAGAACCAGATAAGAGATTTCTTCTGATATATTTTCTTGTCCTCCTCCCCAAGTTAGTTCTAAACTTTTTCTTTGCTTGTCCTTGTGAAAGTGTGTTGCAGAACATGACCGATTTTTAGAATTTCCATCTAGTTTATTGCCTTTTTTTTTTTTTCCTTCTGCCTATGATGAATGTTGTCCTGTATCTTAAATAGCTATTTTCTTTGCATTCTCAATATCCTGGAAAAATCTGTAATGAGCAAGTATTTTTTTTCTTGGCCTTCACATTGCTTGGTCAAACAAGTAAAATTTCACAAAAGATGTAGACTTTACAGATCTCAGGAACCTGTGCTTTAGACATGTTTCTGAGTCACTGTTTTGAACATGTTCAGGAGACATAGTGACCCTTCTATTTCAGTCATCTCCTTATTATCATTGGCTATTAAAATCCAACTCAAATTCAGTCATATTTGGAAGTCATAAGAGAAAAGGATCTAATTCCTCACAGTGAGAAAACTCTTGTTAAACACTTTGTTTTGGCTGCTAGACCCTCCTGGAATACCTAGTGAAACCATGTATATCAGGTTGAAAAGAGAAGTGAAGCAAATGCAAGCCATCTGTCTGGAGAGTTTATAAATGATTACTTGCTCTTGATAAATCAACCAAACAAAATCATTGTGTGTATCAGCATCTTAAAAACACACAAACAAACAAAAAAAAGACAATATGAAGGATTTTGCTCATACCAGTCTCTACAGTTAGAGGTTTGAATACTATTGGGATGCTCTAATGATACCCAGAAACAGGACAAACACAAATGGGATCACTTCAAGAAACAAGGGAAAGGAAATGTTGCTTGTATTGGTAGATATAACCTTTCCTGACACCTGTTTTATCTATTACCTTAATGCAGACAAGGCAATTTGGGTGAGTAGAGGAAATGCTTTAAGCAAAGCAGGTGAAGTAACCTGCACAGTCCTGAGAGTCCACTGGAAATTTCTGGTAGTCCAGAACAGGATGTACAGCAAAGGGCAATAGATGAACGGATACATGTTAACATCTGCAAATGCAAATTGAACAAGAAACTCTAATTACATTTAAAAACAACAACAAGAGAGTCTATTGATCTGAAATCAGAACTTCTGTCTTTGTCTTTCAGCTTGCTTATTGCCAGCTTCCCGTAATGGAACAGTTCAGTGTTTCTCTAGCACTAAGGAGAGTTCAGTTCAGTTCATAGCTGGCTCTCACTTACGTGGTTTGGTCCATTTACTTTTTGTTTTCTTGTTATGGAGATAATACCAAGAGTTCTTCTGTCTTTCCCATTTAGATGACAATTCTTTAGATGCATTATATATCTTATTATTTATCTGCTTAGAGCTAGGCATGAGGAGGGTCCAATTTGGTTAGGACATAGATTTTCTCCTTTATTCTTTTCTTACACAAGTCCTGCTTTAGAACTTCGCAAATATTTTTGACATCTCTGTTAAAAACACAGTGTTATCACATTGTTTTTATAATAATATAACATAACAATTATTAGCGAAAACATAGCTTCCTTTCTTTGTGTGTCTGTACATCTCAATTTAAAATAAGCTTTCTTTAAATTACAGCTGTGTCATGCCACAAAAGACAATGTGATTTCTCTTCATGTGGAATAATCAGATCCATTTGCTTTATATAGTGTTTCACCCTTTTACAGGGACAAAGCAGATGTAGATGTGTTAAAGTCAACATGGAGATATTGTTCCAAGGCACATCCAACGAGCAGGCAGAAGTGAAGAAAAACTATTCAGTGGAAATTGCGAAGGGAATTTGTACAGGAATGCACAGAATATACTGTAATGGTTTAAAGGTAAACTGGTGGGAGAAATGAACCCAAGTCGAGAGATGACAAGTCAGAGTTACAATTTACTGAAAAGATTACAATAAATACAATGATACAGAGAAAAACTGGTTTTAACCCACCAAAAAACCCAGATGTATAACCCAGAACTCTGGGGCATGAACAGAACTGTTCATTAGCCCCTGTGCTGAGCACCACGTGGTCCCCTGAGTACAAAGTAAAAGGAAAGAAAAACCTGTTGGTGAGGATGATGGTCACAGTCTGGTCAAGAGTAGCAGTTGCAATCCTGTGAAAGTCCTGGTCCTTCTCTGGATCTGATGAGTGGTACCAGAAATCTCAAAACCTGAAAAATGTATGTGGTAAGGTTCAGGTGGGAATGCCCAGTACCTCCCCCAGGATGAGTAGTTTCACAGTGGGTGATTTAACTGTGTGAGTCATGGGATATTTTTTGAATATTTGATGGTCTAGGTAATTTCAACTGTCCATTGTGCCAGTCCCTAATGGCCCATTAGCAGACCTGACCCCTCAGGTTGGATGTGAAAGTGCTAATGCCTCCCTGGATGGGAGTTATCATGACTGAGTCATTGGCATGAAGACAGAAACATTCCCATGCCTCATAGAGTTCTTTAACACCCGGCTTGTAGCCTGAGGGGTCAGGTATGTCCTGAGCAACTGCTGCAAATGATCCATTATTAAGAGTTCATGGGAAATGACAGAGGATATAGAATACACAGTTTTGGTTATACCCACCCAGTCATAAGCTGGTCCTGGCTGCTGTAACTAGGACCTACACACATCTCAACTTGCAAAAATAACTCTGCCGGAGTCATAATGACCACCAGTCATCAAGACCATGGGTTTATGAGCCGTATCTCCATTTTATTTTAGGGTGAACAGTGATTCAACTTGTATCCAATTGCAAGTTGTTATTTTTAAATATTGCCAACAGAGAACAATGTGAGTATATATTGTATGTGCATGCCAATAAAACTTATTTAGAATATGGTTCTGTTTCCTTACTGCCACCTACTAGGAAATAACTACCAGGTATGAAGTTTAACAGCTGTCCCCATGATCGGAAAGTGATTTCATAAGGTTTTGAAGAAACAGAGAGAAAACACTGATTCATGTTCAGCCTTGTAGCAAGCATACAGGGAGCCTAGATTGATAAGGACCTAAGACTGGTAAATCATAATGTAAATAAAAGCACTATTTTTCATGCAGTTTATTTACAATGGCTTTAGTATGCTACATTTCCAGGGAAATATATGTTCTTGTCAGGAAACTTCAGGGGAAGTAAATGACTTTGAATCACATGAATAGGTTTAAATGCCATGGCTGAAATTTAGTAAACTATTTTGCACTATCTCTTCTTCTTCATTAAAAGTGGAACATTTTTCTCTGTCTCTTAATATACTTAATAATGAGGCTGGATTACCCAGTGGGACACTGGGTAGGAGCAGCATCCTTTAGCTTTTCTGAAAAATCTCGCACTTTAGCATTAATTTCTCATCATGAGTCAGAATCGGACTCTGAATCAATATATAATGGAGTCTGGATCCATGAATATTCTTCCTGTTTTCTATTTATCTGTGTATCACTTAGTTTGGGACACAATTATCAATGGAGAATCTGAACAATTTCCACAAAAATAATTAAAAACTTGAATATACATGCTGCTTATGAAGTTTCCAACTTTCTCTCAGCTTGGGGTCCAAATTTTGCATTTGGGAGGAAAATATCATCAAGAATTTGGGAATGGCAAAACATGTTTGCTTTATGATCCAAAGGGGTGAATGCTAGGGTTTTACATGGGTTGTGTGCTTATACATTCCTGATTTTTTACTGTCACACTGAAGTGAAAGGGTTATAGGATGGTGTGAGAGACATGACTATGACTGCATTTCTGGCTTTTCATGGTACTTTAGACATATGCAGCTGGATGCAAGCTGTAAGTCACCACAGTCTTTTGGCTGCAAGACAGTGGAATAAACTACACACAGACCATCATTTGAGATGTATTTACACAAGTTGTTAAACACTTTTCAACAAAGAAATCTCACAACTTTCTAAGGAAAAGTGAACAGCTTCCCTATTATCCACATCAAAAAGTCTTTTCTTCTTTTGGAAACATTTCCTGAATTCTGATGAAACACAATTCTCTCATTTGGCCTTGCATTTCACACATGAATTTTTGGAATTAGGGTCTCATGAGCTCCCAGGATCTGAAAACTACAGGACCTTGATCAGTTCCAGAACCTATAGTCCAGATTTTTTCTTCTTTTTTTT
>VXBX01006401.1:616571-668008 GCA_013400415.1 Scytalopus superciliaris
GTAATTTCAAATGATAATAGAGGTACAAATATTGGGGAGGTAAAACTAAGAACAGTCCTTTAGATTTCAGATCAGGAAAACCTGTTATGTCCTTACCAACTGTACAGATCAGCTGAATCTAGTAAATTTAGTAAATTTGGAAATCTTTATTCTTTGTTAAAACCTTTCTACCTGTGCAGGAATGGCTCTCATATTCCTTGCCATAAGATTATCTCAGATACACTAAAGACCTGAAGCTAGTAAATGAGATAAAGAAACCAAATCAGACGTGAAACATTCTTAATTCATTGTGAAGACATATTGTGCATGTACCAGACAATTCATGATTGCCAATTAACTTTATGTGGAAGGTACTAGGATTTTATGAAGATCAATGACATAATAAAATCCGTACTGTAACTTAGGATGGGTGGATGGTTTCTGAGTTTTGAATAGACTCGAGTGATAACTGAGTCTGACTAGCTGTACAATTACTCACCAAACATTGTCACCTACAATTTTCAGCGAGGAATCATTGTGGATTCAGTGATATGAATCTTTTCCTTTAACTGATAATACTTGCAAAGTCTGTTTCATTTTCCAGGCTGTTTTATTTTCCTAAAACTTGAGGGCAGCACAGACAGAGGTGTTCCTTGTCACTTACAGGAGATGGAAGCGGAGTAGAGAGACAGAAAGAGAGCATGTCAGGGAGAGCAAATCAGAAACAAAGAATGCAAAGAAAAGTGCAGTGATCTTCCTTTTGTATATTTCTGGACAGACTGAATGCTTTTCTCAAAATATTTTTAAATTGGCCAAGAAGTGAAAAGTTCTTTGAGAAGCAGGACACTGATCAACACAGATGCACAACAACACACCCCAGCCCAATATAACTGCAGAAGTCTTTTTACCTAGAAGACTTTCCTGATAAGAAAGAGGCTAAAGGGAAGTACAGAAAGTGTCATTCCTGAATTATCACCATTCTCAGCAGCAAGTAGCTTCACCATTCTTTGAAGTTGAAGCTATTTTGTTACATATTTAGCGTTTCTCTCAGAGGAATCCTTCCCTATGAGAATCCACTTCCACCTATGGATTAATAAATATTTCACTACACAGGAACCCAAGAAATGTGTATATATTCCATACTTAGTGCTAAAAAAGAGAGACAGTACTTTCAGGTGAGTGATTGGAATGACCAGGAGGTAATAGCTAACAGAACAACTAGTCCCTTTCTACCTTAGTTAAAAGACATCAATTTCAGTTATAAATGATAAAAATTAATGGCTTTTGTACTGGCTCTAGGGTTAAGCAAACACTAGAGCGTTCAAGTAATCTTTCACAGACTGGTAATTTTTCAAGACCAGGTACAAATTAAGACAGAAAATCGAGGTTGAAACCAACCTCTCTTTATCTGATCAAAACTGTGGAAATACAGGATGGTATGAGTTGAGGCTCACCTAGCTTTGATCCCATTTTAGTTGATCCTTCACAAAGGGCTATGAAGTCCATTGCTGAGGGTTCTGCGTGTGAAAATGAGGTGAAAAATGAGGGTCTCTTGTTTGAGAATGAGAAAGTGGAGGGGCACACATGATGAAGGTGTTTTATGGAAGTGAAAAGAAAAATTGCCAAGGGTAAGAACTTTTAATTCTGATTTATATAAGTACAGTTATAATGAGGTGTTGACTTATGCCTGAGATGTCTTGGTTATTTCAAAACAAACAAGCAGACAAAGTTAGTCATTTGAGGGGGAAAAAAAAAAGAAATTACTATTTCCAAGGCACATAATAAACCTATGCAATTCATTGTTTCAAGATATACTAACATAGCTTCTAGTGCAAAGAAAAAACATATAAGTCCTTTACATAGTTTTCAGAATTATATAAATTGATGCATAGAAGTGAAAACTAAGTAGAAAAGTTTATGAATCGTGACATAAGCCTGCATTTAATGGGTAGGAGTTAGATAAGGTAATGCATAATTGTCAACTGTGAATTCTCTTACATTTTCTTCCTGAGAATTGGTACCAGATTTTGTGCCATGGACAGGATACTGTACTAAATCATCCAGAATTTTCTCCAGCAATATGATTTCCATGTTTCCAGTGATGTCTGTCAGTGAACAAAAAGCATGTTTCTCTAAATCTTGCATGAGGTGGGAACTGGCTGCTTGCTGAAGTAAAATGTAACTGCGGTGGAAAATAGTTCAGTTTCCAAAATGCACAATATTTAATAAGCAGTGTGATGTAGAATGCAATAACTATTAATAAAGCCACTCCACTGAATTGATTTTAGCACGATTAAACTTTTCTTTACCTTATTTCACAGTCCATTTAAAATGTTCTCTTTTTCCTTTAATGGCACAGGAAAATCTGAGCTTTAACAAAACACAGCAGCATAAATTCAAAGCAGCATATGGCACAGATGAACAGAAAGCTTTATCAGGAAAAAGGCAACAGCCTCAAAATCAGAAATCCAAGCTGTGACACCATGTAATTGATTTAGGCAGAAGAACATCTGTACTCAGTGAGCAATGAAAAACTGTCAGCAATGGGCCAAGCTACAGTTTTTCAAGGTTTTGGAGAATATAATCATGCAAATAAATGCATCTTAGTGGGAGGTAGGAAGAGAAGAGTTTGCAAGAGGTTTGCAGCCACTGGAGCAGTAGCTGGTATGTTCAGCTTTGGTCTCTTTCTTTTTGGGCAAAGCCCAGATCAGTTCAATATTCTTCCTCCTTCATCCACCATCGAAAGTTCCTTGTTCTAGGAAAAACACCCCACTAAATGCAGACCAAGTTTTACAGTATTGCTTGGAATGAGATGGTGCCCATTTGCTGAAGACACTGCCAGGGCCAGGACTGCATAGCTGTATTTTTCAGGGCAGCATTACAGACCTAGAAAATCATATTGGCAGAGAACGGACAGTGAATGACAACTCTTTGTGGGTGAAGAGCAGATCCAGATTTTTAACCTAAGGTTCAGTTCAGAAGACCACCTTCCTTCATACAGGAGCTTTCTTCCTCCCTCCCATGAGCTGAAGAGTTATAGCACTTGCCAGATAAGTGAGAGCTGTGGGCATGAGTTTCCTCAGCATGAGCTGAGCAAACCCTTGAGATTTTGCATGAGATAGTGAGATAGGAACTTCTCTGGTAGACTTTTGTAAAATAATATAAGCTGTAACAGAATGTTGTGCATGCTGACCCAAGGCCATCTGTATGTGATGCAGTTAATGCCCTCTGCCATTGATACTCATGGTGATGCACATCCACCCAAGTGTCAGCTTTAGACTTCTCCTCGTATGACTGTGTTGAAAACTGCATAGACAGTGCTGTCTAGCTCAGACTGTAGTGCAAGGTGATGGTGTGTGATACACAGGCTTAATTGTCTCTGAAGAGGGGTGATTTTGTGGGTGTTGGATATGATCTGTTTTGGAAATGAAAATTATCAACTATAGGGCACAATAACTTTGATAAATGATAGACGGACTGAAACTGAGCACAAAAGTACATGATGGAAGGCATTTACTGTGCTGCAATGTATCAAGTCCTTGCCTATCTGCGGCCTTAATGTGACTGACCAAGCACACATTCACATTTGGCTGTAAAATGTAAGGTATTAACTTAAACCAGCACGGTTTATGTTCTGTTTTCCAATGTAATGGGGGCAGGTTAAGAGTATTCACAAGGTCACTCCTGGTGACTCAATGTCTGCACTGACAGATGGCAACTTGATGAGCTGTAGTATTGCCATCATTTCCACTCATGTGCCTGTATCCCGAGGAGTCCTGAGCATTTGCAGTTTGATAAAATCCAGGATCTTACTGTGTCTCAAGAGAAACAATTATAAAGGACACCACTCCCCACCCCATGGGACCACAAGAGCAGGCTGCAGCAGTTGCCTGAGTTTTCCAGCACACCAGAATCCCTTTTGCAATTCATTGCCATTGATGTTTTCAAACTGGTCCGTCTGACAGCCCCTGTTACAGCAGACAGACTGTCTGGGAGGTGACAGCTTTATCTGTATCTCTTTCACACCTCTTTAGGGATAATTTTTGATGTGAGGTAGGTTTTGATCAACTGCCTCCTCTCTCATATGCTCAGCTAAACAAGCTATTTGATTTTTTTTTTTTTTTTATATTGTGATGGGTAAATATGTCACTCATGTTGTTGAACATGCTGGCAACAGGAGATGCAAATATGTCATAGCTGATGGTTACAAGCCTCAGTGATCACACTGGGCTTGAATTAAGGGTTATTTTTGTACTCCCTTTGCAGACACTGGCAGTGAGTTCTGCTGCCTTTGAAATCCAAGGAAAAGCTTTGGGATCACTTGAAATGAACCACTTTCCATAAATGTAAAACACACTGGTATTTTTCACATTCATGTGTATTTTTTGTTCTTGGGAATAAATAGGGTCAGAGAGAAGCAAGTAAGAATAGTTCTGTTATATGATTCTTGAATCAGCCAAGAGAAAACCAGCTATGGAAATTTTGCTAGATATTCTTGTCATAAACCCTCCTCTGCTATCACTTGGCAACCCAAGTAGTCCTGCAGGACTCAACAACAGAACATGTTTTTCCCAAGAGTGGTGTTTAATGAATAAGCACTTTTTATGCTCCTGTCCTCTGTTCAGTGTGTATCTGTAAACAGTACGGTCACAGACCTCACCCTTAAATGTCAGAGGGACAAGGGAAAAGTAAGGCTGCTACGTTGAGAGGAATCAGATTTTCTTCTAGGCACAGGCTTCTTGCAGCCTATGGCTTGCCCGGAAGTCTTTGGGTCCTTCTACCTCTTAAGGACTATAGGTTACAAATCCTGCATTTTGCCTTCTTCCACCTCTTCATCACCATCCTACAATATGAGTATGGTACACCAAGTCCTTCATGTCCAGGTCTATTCCTTGTTACACACAACATAGTCCCACCTGAACTGCATGACTGTAAAACTTTTGTTAACCAAGGTCTGTCTATCTGAATCCAGTAAATCTTTTATTTCAAGATCAAAATTAAGAAAGTTGGACTTAACCATTATTCCTTTTTCCCCTTAAGTGACTCTAAGAACTGCTCCTACAGAGTTTTCTGCTTTATTTTACATATTTTCCCTTTTTCACCTTTAATTTATTTTTTTAAGTGTTCTTGGTACTAAAACGGTGGTCGAAAAACCACATGCAAGCGAATGTCAAGAATAAAGATTTATAGTCTGTTAACGTTCCTTCAAAATGTCTACTGGTGTAAGAAATGGAAAAATAACTCTATCTTTTCAAGCTGATCACCAGCCTTTGTTCTGGCCAGACAGTTTCCTTGCTGATAGGGTTATGTTTTGTGGCCATGTAAACTCCATATGCGTGTGTTTTTGACAAGCTGTCAGGACTAACCATCTGGAGTGATATCTTGGCATATTTTTATTCACACTTAAAACACCAACCACAGACAAACAATGTAATCATCTTGTAAAGTGATGTTTTAGAATCATATCAGCAGGGAAATGAATGTGCTAAGAATGCTGTTAAGCATGTTTCCAGGGTGGTAGAATAATTGAAGGTGTTTATGTGTGATTTGTCATGAAAACAATAACTGACTTAAGACAATGTTGCTCTGAGAAAGTTTCAAACTTCATTCAGGCAAATTTTTTGAATCTAGCAGAACTCATTTGATTTCTTTTCTAAAATTAAAAAAACTAGTATGGCTTTTTCTGTGACCATGAAATATTCCTGAGAAAGCCAAATACAGATTTCTTCTAAATGAGCATGAAAGTATCCAGTACTGGATTTCCCTCACAATTCTTTCTGAAAGAATGTAATATTGTTAGTTAGTTGGTTGTTTGGGTTTTTTTTTGTTTTTTTTTTTCTCTTAAGTACTAGTTACCACCACGCTGGAGATACTCTCTTCAGAACCAAACCATAGCTTTGTAACTCTTTTACTTGTAACTGCTCAATAAACAATGGTAGCAAGGAATACCCATTTTTATCTGAGGCTGTTCAAGGACCCATGATTTGTGTAATAGTAAATTTTAATTAGAGGATGCTACTGCACTCACTCACTGGCCATTGCACTATCAAGATCCATGTCAGTGAATTCTTCACTGAAGATTAATAAATTTTTCACAGTGGGGACCCACTGTTCTAACTTTGTGTTTGTATAGCATCTATCACAACAAATCTTGATTTCACTTTGTGATCCATTATTATAGCATAACAATAAAAATTAGAGCTCTATAATCACCACCGTAATTTTCTGTGAATGTCTTTGTTGCTGTTACCAAATAGACTTTATAGTATGCACCAAAGAAATAAAAAAAAAATCAACCATTTTTTTCCCCCCACACTTTTTGGAAATTGTCCCTTAATATACATCTGTTTGACATCTGACATTCAGTGTCTGTTTAGCCTACAAAAGTCCCTCAGAGAAAGGGGCTGAGCAGCTGAGATATGCCAAAGCAAGGGTACTGTGGGAATTGTTTACCTTCAGGATTAATTCCCTTCCCAAAGGCTGAATGAACACATACTTTTTCAGCAGAGGTCTGCTAGGAGCTGGGGATGTTCAGTTCCTTATAGGATTAATTGAAAAATTCACACAGTTGGACCAAAAATGAGTCAAAAAGAGGAGTCCTGAGATCAGACCAGAGCAGAAGCCTGCAGTCTTGGAGATCTCCACTTGCATCCTTGAAGGACAGTGAATTCTGGGGACTGGGAAGAAGTCCTAGGGTTGGCATGTGGTTTGACCAGACACCCAAGTTCCTCACAGCATCATCTGGAGGTGTTTCTGAATGGAGACATCTTATAGCTCCTGCTGTGCTCATACTTGAGTGTACCTTCCCAGTGATGGTGCAGTCCCTCAGGCCCTTCCATGGATCAGAATAAAGGACCTTGCAGTTCTTTTGCAAACCACAGACACAATTAATTGAATGTATCTCAGACAAATGTTTGTAGCAGAGATCTCTCCTAAGTATCTATAGCTCTGTTGGCTATTTTGTTCATGCATTGTGCATCTTATTTAAACAATCTTACTTTTATGGCACATTTTTTCATCCCCTATACCCTGGTTTATTGCATATATTACAAGCTTTTATGTTGTGCTTTACTAGTAGATCTGAACTTTGAAATTGTTGAAACTAAAGCCCTATTGCCATAGTTTATATTTCCAATTTCTTGAATTTGTTTTCATTAATCATGGCTTTCTTCACAGGTGGTTTCCTTTATTACCTTGTTATTGATGCAAGAAAAACACTAGTTTTTTTCCCCCTCTTGTACATTTTCTTTCCCATTTAAATTATGCCTGCTGCATTTATAAATGACCATGCCTGCAAGGCATTTGGGCACTTAGATGAGAAATGCTGATGCTGAAGTCAGGGCTTTGAGACACTTGTGTCCATTTGCAGTTAATTTAGGCAGCATCCACAGCTCATGTATTTCTGTCTATCTGAATCCAAATCTCTGGGTAGTTCTGTTCTGCTTCTTGCATTGCGAATAGAAAAAAGAAGAAAAAGAAAAAGAAAAGAAGAGAAATATAGAAGAGTATAATAAGAAAACAACTGAAGGATCAAAATAGTCTAGATGTAACATTTTGTTTTCCCCATATGCTGAAAGAACAACGTCTGTTCAACTTTGGGAGAAGATATATTACAAATCTTTGATAAGTGGACATAAAATAAGGTATGTATATAGAAGACAAAGCTGGCATTTTTCTTGGTATTTTTTTTACTTGCTTAGAGAAATGTTTAAAAAAGTGATTTCTTTTGCCCACCCCTAAGGGTGTAATAACAAAACTAATTTTCTTGTCTTCCAGATTTCAGACACACATGAGGCTTTTAAAGGTACCTCTTTAGTTATTGCACTAATGAGAATTATAACACTAATAAAGTGTATAACAAAACAACCTCCCAAAACCAGAATTTCACTATGCAGTGCTTTAACTTCTACTTTGTCCTCTTCAGGTTGAGCAAAAGGTCTAGAAAAATACCAGGAGGTAGTGGATCTTACTGTACTTTAACAAAGCTCATCTAGAAGGATTCTTCTCATCAGCTTTGTGATAGGGCAAGAAGAGGACACACTGGATCACAAGAGAGAAGTAAAGGGCTGTGCTTGCATTAGCAGAGCTCACAGCCTGAACGCCAGCTCATGGTTTCTGCAAACTGCCTGAAGTCCTTCAACTAAGCTTGCTGGGAGCTGAGAAGACAGGGCTGAACCACAGAATTTTTTCATTAATAGTACTCTTGTACTGCCTTAAAAGTCTAAGAGTCAAAATACAAAATGAAGATAACGCACTATCTTCAAAACTCATATCTCCTATGCAGAGCTCCTCTTACAGCCCCTGTGACAAATTAGTGACTTGCATGTTCTTCATCTTCCACTCCCAGATCCCTGCTCCTTTTGTTTCAGTCACCTATGCACATTGTTCCACTCCTCCTGTTACAACTGAATTCTGGTTCTGATCTGTCAAAACTGAAATAAATTCTCTCTTTTTCTTAAGTATGTTTGGATCAGTGCCTCTGGGACAAGAATGGCAGTTTAATGGGAGTCTTTAACTTGGGAAGCAGAGAGAACTAAACACAGCTGCCAGTAAACCTGGACTTTCTCAACTGATGGCTTCTGTGGGAGTGTATTATAGGGCCCCTTGCTGTCTCTGTCTCCTTCCTTTTTCCTCTGTAGTCTAATTTGAGAAAAGCAGATATTTTTCTCTTGATGCAGGAAGTAGCCCATTTTTCACCTTGCAGCAGCATACAAAGCAAAACCATTAAAACATCCAAAGACCATTCAAAGGCAGCATGGCAGGACCATAAAAATAAGTCCACCTCTGCCCCGGAAATGCCCCATTTTTATTTTCCCCTTGTCACGTTGCCATAACAAATAGGAACACCTTTGACCACATCTGTGGACCTCTGGGAAGGGCATCTCTTATTTCTCTACCCAGGTTCAGCACAAAACTTTAGCTCAGCCTCAGTGCAGTCCCTTTCAGCCTTCTTGTCCATTATTAATTTGGAGATTTACTATTGCTTGAGTTACATTTTTACTGCATTAGCTACTCAGGGTCAGCTCTCACCTCAGCTAGCAGAGTCTGTAGTAAAGCACCTGCCTTGTCTGCCAGAGGGAAAAATTTGATGAATAAACATATTTACTCCACTCCTAATTCTTACTGTATTTATCACAAACAATTTCATGAATGCTGGAGGATATAAAACTGGCTTGAGAGCAGTCAGATACTGGATTTTGGTAGAAAAAAATTCCAATTCTTAACCATAGTCTCTTCATATTTCTTCATCTGAAGACAAGAATGGGTGTTAACATGTTGTTAAAGTGTAAGGTATTGAAAGAAGTGTATTCAACATGAATAATACAAATGCCTTCTCAAATGAACAGTTAAAAACTTTGCATGGGCATTTTGCTGGCATTCTAGTCTGCATTGAAGCGAGTTGGGCTGTATCCTGCCATTGCTCCAGGGTGACCTGAAGGCACTCTGTGTCCTTTTCCTCTCCTGTCTTTTTGTTACTTTCATTTGTGTGCATGCTGAGATGCAATGGGACTCTGATTAGGCTCTGCTGCAATAGAAATAGCAGGCTGATTTAAAAACGTTTTTTCTCCTTTGTTTTAGCTGAGGAGCCTTGTAATGCTCCTGACTGTGGAGAAAAGTTTTAAAGTTCTTAAGCCCCAAATCTAACATTCAGGAGTCAAATCAAGCAAACTTCTCCCTACTTCTCTTTTGAAGCCAGTCCTGTGGTTCAGGGAACCTTTATTATCAGTTTTACTGATACTGCAGTCCTAGAAGTTGAAGTGAAAACCATTTATAGTTTAGCTTAAAGAAAGACTGGTCTATGTAAGATAAGTCCAGACATCTTCATACTCTTATGCACAGCTTGGTTAGCCAAGAGGTTGGCTTTGCACTGCCTGCTCCGTTTTGGATAAACTTCCCATCTACTGGGGAAGCAACTGAAACCCATTTGGGAAGGGTGTCTCTCTGTCAGCCAAAAAGCAGGCTGACATGGTCAGCCTTACCAGAGCCGTCAATGGGCAGAAGCAGGATTTTTGCAGCACCGGTCTCCCTGGTGAGGCTGCATGCAGCTGGAGATTCAGTTTCCCAGATGCCTTAGGTGCATTGATGATTTATGCCAGTGGCATATCGGCCTTTGTAAAGGGAGAACCCCTCTAGGCTATCTCTTAGCATTTCAAAGAGCACAGGATTATTCTGCAATTCTACAGTTTGTGTGAGAAATCTCAGCATAGGAGTGGATCACTGTTGCTGGCAGAGGCAATTGTTGGATCTCCCACAGGCAATCCCCACGAGTCCTGCTGCAAACAGCTGCCTCTGCCCGTCCCTTCCCCCAGCCAAGCAAAGGCTGGCTGCAACTAGAGATTGGGTCCTGTTTTATAGTTCTCCAGCCAGTCTGGGAAGACCTGACGCAACACAGTTGTCAGCCAGATTGTCCCTGACAAGTATCATATGCTTTCCTACACCCGTTAACCGCCTGCTTTTCTCACCAGCCTGCTGTCATTCAGCCTGAGGAGCAGGTGCATTAGCATCTCTGTATAACAGCCTAAGAGGCAATAAAAAGTCAGATTTGCCAGGTATAATTGTCATTCAGCAAAGCCAGGGATAGACAGCCTTGCCTTTACAGAGCTGAAGATTGGCTCTGCCCTCTCTCTCCTTTGCACGGCCTGTCCCCAATGTGTCATACAATGGCTATTGAGCACTTCTTTTAAATAATTTCCCTGCAGCTGGAAGATGCCCCAGTGCTCACATTACTCACACTTGTCAAAACTGAGTAAAGATAGTAAAACATCCCTCTGCTATCCTGAGGCTTTCCACACACTGTACTTGGCTTAAAATACTTGTTGACCCTGGGTTTCAGGATGAAGAGCATGTTCACATGCCTGAGTGAGGAATACTGTCCAGGCAGGATTTCTGAGCCCTCTTCCTGCTCCTCCAAGCTACGAGGGACTTGTAGGATAAATCAAATTAGCTTTTTGACTACCACACAGTCTTGCACCAGTTAACATCAGCCTGTGATACTGACTTTACATTACTGACTTAGTTTACCCTGGAGCTCAATTGGAATCTACTCTCTAGTGTAATATCATTATGTAGGATAACTTTCCATTTCTTTAATTTATCAAAGTATAGGTATTAAGATATTTGGAGCCTTAGCTTGTGTATTGCTGGGTGCCTGTGTAGAATTAGGAGCCTAAATAGTCTGAGAGCATTTAAGATGTAAGCTTGTTCACATAAAAACACGCCCCTAAACTGCATAATTACACAGCATCTGTTCCAATATAGCCCTGATCACAAATAGCCTTGCAAGAGAAGGCATGGGTATTACCCTTGTTATTGTCTGCCAATCACACTCTGTAATTAATAAATACCCTTTGTCTCACGAGGCTCTAAAGTAGCTGTTTCTGCTGAGTCTGATCCTGAGTCGGGACATACAATTTAAGGGCAATGTGCTATTATTGCTAAACATTAATGTAGAGACTACCTTTCCAAAAAGTAATCTCACCTCTGCCCCCAGTAAGGAATCTCAGTAAAGTACTGCACATTGCTCATCAAACTGGCCAACCCCATAGTGAGGTGTTTTGTTTACCCTGGTGTCCTTGCTCCCTTGCTGTTTTTATTCTGAAATAACTCTCATACAGCTCAGCCTTATCTCAGGTGATGTCTGAATTTCATTTAATGTACTGCTGAAGCACAGGTTCGGTCTGACTCCTTCAGCTCATCCAGACACCTTTTTCAGAGTAACAATACCTTTAGTGAGAGCACAAGTCAGGTCGCCACAGCTACTAGGCTGGAACACGAGAGCCCTGTGTGACAGTTAGGCAGTGCTCTGAGTCAAACACCCCCTTCAGCTAGAGGGGAGGATGTCACTCAAATGGGAAATGCCTCGGCATGAAATCAGTGCTCTGTACTGAGAGGGCATGGTTCAATCTCTTTGTGCGTAAATTGGTGCAAGAAATTAACACTTCACTACTACCTGTGTTTCTCGTGATGAGACTTAATCTACATGGGACAAAGTCTGCAGGGACTCTCCCACATCAGGACAGTGATGTTTACAGCTCTAGTAATTTCAGTGAATACTGCTGTTTCACTGTCTCATAATGACAGACCCAGTCCTTTGGCTCTGCAGTCCTATTACAGTGTCAAGAAAAAGACATGGGATGTTTTTACCAGCACATCAGCTGGACTGGCCAGCTGCTTTCTGTTAATCCTCCTGTGATCCTGGAGAAAGCATTAGTTAAATCCAAAGTAATGCCATTATTTATGGTAGCTTTTTTTAAATCATAGTAACTTCCCTCTAATGTAAAGTATCATTTTCATTAAACTAGATATTCAAGACAGAAGAGCTCAGTACTTACAGCAATTAACAGTCAGTGTGATTTCCCTGAGCTGGGCAAACACTTCTCCTGGCTGCCTTCAGAGGATGTTCTGATACACACTGTAGAGAGCTTTGGCCCAGGTGATGATATAGGCACATACATTGAAGACATCCAGGTTAATATGGTGGGAGGTTGACACGTTGCTGTTGTTGGGCTGAAACACTGCCAGTGATGGGTTCCTTATGAAAGGTGAACTGACAGGGTGTCTGTGGAGTTGGGGTTGCTCTGAGCCATGAGCAGCACCTTGCATCACTGGCAAGGTTGCTCAGGCAGGAGAGGTTCTTTGGCAGGGCTGATGTGCCTGCAGACACACCTGTTTCCCTTACATTGCTCCAGTGTGTGCACCATGGCTAATGTTCCGCTTTTCTCAAGGACTATTTGGTGTATGTTTTTCTACAGCAACATGCTAAACTGCAACAGATAAAGCAGACATGGCATGTTTTAGTCACATTAATTTGTAGATATTACAGCAACCAGCTCTTCATCATGTCAGTCCACAGCACTGATTGATCCTAAGCAGGGAAAACTAAGCCCCAGAATCACCTTCAGCATTAAGGACAGGAATGATAAGAGAAAACCAAGTTGGAAAAAATGGGGCTCAGAATTTCTTCTGAATGCATGTACATGAATATCCACCAGCAAAGAAGAGAATGTAT
This sequence comes from Scytalopus superciliaris, assembly GCA_013400415.1. Classification (NCBI taxonomy): domain Eukaryota; kingdom Metazoa; phylum Chordata; class Aves; order Passeriformes; family Rhinocryptidae; genus Scytalopus; species Scytalopus superciliaris. The sequence goes on from VXBX01006401.1 coordinate 629,560, forward strand.
GAAGTGTATCACAGGTGGAAGGAGAAGTTAATCATCATCTCTCCTTTTTTAATTTTATGTAAAGCCTATGTGACGTTGGTAAAATGGTCTATCACCGAGACAGTGTTGGACTTTGCATGTAGGCTGCTAGAGAGATGCTCCTGGGAAATTCCCTGTTGATTTTAGCAAGATCCAGATGTTACTAGCATATGATTCCACCCTCTTTCCTACCTCTCTGGTAGTAATTTCTTTCCCTATACACTCCAGTCAAATTCACAGCCTCCTTATGTGTTACCACAACCTTCCCTTTCGCCTACCTGTGTATCTTCATAAATGTCTTGCTTCCAAGGTAGTGAGGACAATATGATTCAGACAGAAATAGGAGGATAAAGATGAGGGTTGACTTGAACAAATATTCCCAGGAAGATTCCTAGGAACATCTGTGTGCAGGTGTCTAGGTGAAATAGAGCAAGGAGAGAAATGAGTGGAAGAAGACTAGGAAAATAAAGCAAAGAGAGACTAGAATATACTTGATTGCCATTCTTAGTTCCTAAACCAGCTATGAAGAGGCGAGTTTGGCCTTTCACTAGGTTCTTGGTATTGTATTGCACTTCTGCTACCTGAAACAGTGTATTTTAGTAATCAACAAATGTGATTTCTAGGCACTGCCTCAGAAGAAACAGTAATAACAGAAAGGGTGAGACTTCAGGTCTGATAAGCTTAAAATTGCTAGTGCCTAATACTGAGTGAAGAAAAAAACAAGCCTTGCTGCCAGGAAGGATTTGTCTGGGTGGGTAATCCACCTGTGGCATTCCACTGATGGCTGCCTTGTTCCAGCTGTGTACCTGCAGCTAAGAAGCTGTAAATTATTTACCAAGGCAGCAAATTAATGCCAAGCAGCAGCACCTTAGTACTCAGTGAGTCATACATAAAACATGCTTCTTTCTGTGAGGGCACGGTGTGTTGGTGGAAAACAGACTAAGGAAGGACTGTGGAAGATGAGGAATTGGGGTGACAGGGGGATGTACCTTAAGAGATCTGAATAAGTAGGGGGGGTAGAGTGATTTAAAGTCAAGCTTGCTAGGTGCCATGTAAGGTAATATGTTGGTAAGGAAAGAGAAAGTGTAAGAAAAGAAGCAGCACTCTTTTTAAGACTTGGCAGGAAGTATTGGAGGTGACTTTGGAGAGAATGGCTTATTTTATTCCTCTCTCCCAGATATGTTTTTATGCATATGGAGTATAATTGTAAAAGTTTTTGCCTTTCTGAAAAAAACAGCTGGGGCATTAAGTTGCCCTGGCTTGGAGTAAAATGCATTCCTAGATCCAGAGCTCCCTGTTATGCCTGCCCCTCCCTGAAGACTCTGGTTTCAAGTGTGCTGAACTCTAAGCCATCTTTGTTCTAAAGACTGTCACCTTGCACAGTAGTTCCCAGCTGTGCTGGGAAATCCCTGAAGATCTTGCATGTCCTTTGGTGAAATTCCCCTCAGGGGAAATAACATGAAGATTTTAGTCTTTTTGGACTGTTGAGCCCCTAAAGTGTTGCTAGCTTTTTAAAATCCTGTAACCCAGAAGAAGTCCCTGCATCTTTGGCTGAGCTTGGAGAGAGAAGCAACTCATGAAATGGTCTATTGACATAAGAAGCTTCATATTGTTAAGGTTTCTCATAATCCTCAGGCTTTCATGAAAAATACTATTTTAATGAAAGGTCTTTCTAGACAAATCTGTCTTGGTGCTGGGCAGCTGTTGGAAAGAAGGACGGATGCCACTTTGAAAGACAACAAAACATTTCTGTTGGATATGTAGCAGGTTGTGGATCAGCATGAAAGGTCTGGTTTAATGGTGCAGGGGATAGCAATTTATCTGTGCCATTAATGGGTTGCCTTGTGGCTAGTGCAGTGTTGCCCTAGGGTTTATTGTCCTATCCCTTTCTTCAGGGAGGATTACCTGTAACAAGGAGCTAAAACCCCACAGCAGGATGTAAGCATCTAAGAGTGGGGAATTTGCTCTGTGGTCTCCAAGTGCAGGTACCAGTCACTGACTGGGGCAGCCAGGCTCCTTCCACCCTCATGGGGGTGTAATTTCCAAATTCCAAATTGTGGATGTGACAGTAGTTGAGGAAGGCAGTTCTCTGCAGTGTACGCATGTTGCGTACAACTGCGTGACAGTAATCTAAAGAGCTTTCTAAGTGTCTGGAGGCATCCCACAGGTGCTGGAAAAGATTTCACAGAGAGGAAAAGACTAGAAAAACACCCTAATGGCAAAAGGACTACAGAGGATACTTCTACCAAACTCTGCATGTCCAGAGCAGTTTAGAGGTATATTTTCTGTGAGCCAGTTCTGAAATACTACAGTCAGTGCAGCTTAGTCAGGGGTTGGGGCCCTCTTTAATTTGCCATCAAACCAAACTCTTGCAGGGAATACTTGAGCATTAAGTAGTTAATTAAATCTGACTCTGTCCTCACAGATAGAATTAGAAGGATAACACTTCAGATTGCTAGTCTGCAGTTGAGGTTTGTGTGGGCAGTTAATTTCTCTTACCCTGCCCTCACATGATTTTCAGGACGTTCTCTCTGGATTGTAATGAGATTGATTGCTGGTGCCTTTGCCCATTTGATAAATTAGTGGTAATAACAAATATCTATGCATCCTTCATTAGGTGATGTGGAAATGACTTTACTCTGAAGCATGGCAGCTTTGCTGGATGGGTGGACATGGGGGTTAGTTACTAAGTTTATTATGTGTGCAACACAGAATTTTGCCTCTTGCTTCCTGGAGCTCTCAACCTTGTGAATATTCCCAGCTCACTTTCCCCAGCAAAAAAGCAGAAAAAAGTATAGTTCCAGTGAAACAAAAAATAGCTTTTACATTGGAAGGGAGTGAGATAATGTGACAGGATTACAGAATCTGCTGACTTGAAAGAGACCCACAAGTATCATTGCATCCAGCTCAGCCCTGCACAGAACCACCCCCAAGAGTCCCACCATGTGTCTGAGAGTGTCATTCAAACATTTCTTGAACTCTGTCAGGCTTGGTGCTGTGACCACTTCCCTGGGCAACCTGTTCCAGTGCACAATCACTCTCTGGGTGAAGAACCTTTTTTTAATACCCAACCTAAACTTCCCCAGACACAATTTCAGGCCATTCCCTCAGGTCCTGTCACTGGTCACTGCAGAGAAGAGATCAGTGGCTGCCCCTCCTCTGCCCCTCCAGAGGAAGTTGTAGACTGCAATGAGGTTTCCCCACAGTCTCCTCTCCTCTAGGCTGAACAGACCAAGTAACCTCAGCCACTCCTCATTCAGCTTCCCCTCAAGGCCCTTCACCATCTTCATTGCCCTCCTTTGGACACTCTCTAAGAGCTTAACATCTTCCCTATATTGTGGTGCCCGAAACTGTACACAATATCCAAGGTGAGGTTCCTCCAGTGCAGAGCAGAGTGGGACAATCATCTCCCTCGACCAGCTGGTTGTGATGTGCCTGATGCCCCCCAGGACACAGTTGGCCCTCCTGGCTGCCAGGGCACTGCTGACTCATATCCAACTTGCCATTGACCAACACCCCGAGGTCCCTTCCCACAGCACTGCTTTCCAGCACCTCATTCCCCAGTCTGTCTGTACATCCTGAGTTGCCCCACCCCAGGTGCAGAATCCGACACTTCCCCTTGTTGAACTTCCTGTGGTCGGTGGTTGCTCAGCCCTCTAATTTGTCAAGGTCTCTCAGCAGGGCCTCCTTGCCTTCAAGGGAGTCAACAGTTCATCCCAGTTTTATATTGTCTGCAGACTTGCTCAGTATCCCTTCCAGTCCTGTCTTCAAGCCATTTATGAACATGTTGAAGAGCACAAGGCCCAAAGTGGAGCCTTGCAGAACCCCACAAGTGACAGGTCACACCCCATTCACTATTACGCTCTGTGCTTGATCTGTGAACCAATTGCTCACCCACCACACGATGTGTTTACCCAGCTGTGTGCTGAACATTTTGTCCAGAAGGATCCTGTAGGAGACAGCAATCATAGCTTTACTGAAGTCCAAAAGAATTAGGTCAACTGGCTTCCCTTGATCAGCTAGGTGGGTTACCTTATCACAGAGGGAAATCAGGTTTGATAAGCAGGACTTTGCTCTCATGAAGCTGTGCTGGTTGTGACCAATGACTGTGTTGTCTTTCAATACTTCACAGAATAATATTCTCCATGACTTTTCCAGGCACTGAAACAAGATTGACAGGCCTGTGGTTTCTGAGGTCCTCCTACTTGAAAATCAGGACAATAATCACCAGCTTCCAGTCAGCTGGGTCCTCTCTGGATTCCCAAGACCATTCAAAAATCATTAGAGAGGTTTCACAATGACATCAGCCAGGTCTTTGAGGATTCTGGGATGCATTCCATCAGGCCCCATAGATTTGTAGGGATCCAGCTTGAGCAGCTGTTCCTGCACAATTTCAGGATTGACTGGGATTGTTGTCACCCTCCTAGGACCAAAGGAAACAGAGAAAACTATTCATTGACACTTCTCCTTGTTTTAGGAATGCATTTTGTTATCTCCAGTATAAGCATGTGGTGGGGTGATGGCTGGAGACTTTAATCTAGCAACTGCCTAGGGAAATATCAGAGGATCTCTAAGACCTTCATTATTCAAATCCAGCAGGAAGGTACAGTCCTGACTTTTTCTGAAAGGGAAGAGAGGAAAACAAGGGAAGAATAATGAGGATTTCAAATTCTCTTCTACTGATAATTTTGCACCAGAGTCTTCTGGGCACTTGAGTGCCTTATGAGGAGCAGACTTCAGGTATCTTTCTCTATAGCTGAAAGTATTCAGGATTTCTGCAACTGAAGATACCACTTTTGACTGAATACAGTGTTCTGAGTGACCACCTGGACAAAACAGGGATTGCCATTTGTGATTGCTGGATGTTTTCACTTTCCCCCCAAATCTCCTAGGTCAAAACTCATTGTAAAAAAAAAAAAAAAAAAGACAAGTGAGAATTTAAGTATTCCTGTTTACTCCTCTGCACTAACACCTTTTCCTTCCTATAATTTTGTGCAGTGAACTTAGCTATACTCCAGGTAGACTGCATCCCATCTTCAGACCTGAGTTCAAGTTACCTGCAGGAGACTGATACTTGATCTGACACAGAGGTATAGGTAGCATTCCAGTCTTCACAAGTTTTTCTTTTGCTCATAAAGAAATACTCTCCTGAAGTATTTGATGTCACTAAAATTATTCCAGACTTAAATAGTTGAGGCCACAAGCTAAGGTTGGCATTGGGTTATGTTCAGTGAGTGCTTTTTGGCTGCAGAAATGCAAAGCTAGCAGAGTCTGTAAAAGATCACTGACTGCAAAATACCTTTGATAATGTCCATACTTTTAATCTCTTTCTGATGTTCGAATTCCCTGTCCTGTAATAAAACTTGTGTACTGGATCACCTGACTGACACTGTCACATCTCTAAATAGGCACTGTACTCAGGGTGTACCAAACAAACAGGTGTTAAATCCATCATGACTGTTGCCCTATCGGTTCTGCACCAGTTTATATTTGCCTTGTGATGATCAATCTAATGTCATCCCACTCACCACTAGCCTTGGCGCTGTAGCAAAGGAGGACTGTAAGATAAATGTGGCACCAAGATTTAACCACTGTAATGGTTAAATGTTAATTAAAGTCAAGTTAATAGTGTTGCTGTGTTGCTTTTTGTGTACTGTTTAGTGACATGGGCACTAAGCTGTCTTTTAATTTCTTCTTCATTTTGGAGACCCAGTGAACACAGGGAAGTTCTGAAATATTTTGAGGAGGGCAGAGAGGGCTCCTGGAGCTGCACTGCTCTCCTTCTTCTGATATAGAAATACTCGGCCTCTTTGCCCTGTTGTAATCTTGTTGTCCAGTCTAGGTCTTCTGTTGTACTTTTATGAGCTGGAAGAATTATAGTTTTGTTTGATAGACCATTATTTATAATGGTTCCTTCCATTTTCAAGCCAATATATGTGCTCTGTAAATGCAGTTGCTGACTGAATGGCTAGGTATTAAGCTCTGAGTTGGTCCTTTGCTAGTAGGAAACAGATCCTTAAGAAAATATGAAATCCATCTGATTGTTTCTTCTCTTTGTCCTTATCACAGGAAATTAGACATGAAATACAGCAAAGTCATGGAATGATAGTAAAAGTGTTCTGTCTTGAAGAATACCCTTATTTCTTAGTCTGCAGAAAGCCTGAGGTCTAGCCAGGAGGACAATGTAGAAGTTGAATCTTCAATCTGCTCCTTGTATGTTCTATTCTCACCAGTCTGCTTTCAATCACACAGACCCTCAGCAATGTCTTTTTTAAGACCTGGTTAGCAAACCAGGCAAGGGAGAGCTGCCCACAGCTGCAACACTGATGGGCTTCACATGGATAAATGTGTCATTTCTCCTGCCTAGCTGAGAAATTAAAATGGTCCTTTCCCCCTGCTCTCAATTTTATGGTGTGTTGCTCCATCATAAAAAAATCAATTAAATTGCAGCTGATGGAGGCTGACCCGGAGAGCTGTCTCTATTTGTGTCACCCCAGGCAGGTACTGGCAGCAGTGCCAGAATTCAGGAGGGCTGTGGAGCTCAGCCAACTCACAAATCGGATATTCTACTACAGGAGCCCAGCCTACTGCACGGCAGCAGCTCTGCTTTCCCTGGGGACCCCTCAAGGCTGCGGCTCTGCTTTATCCTAATTAGCCCAGAGGAGGGATTGTCTGACTTTATTATCTCCAAAAATGAGTGACCATAACCTTGTTGTGGCTGCTATTCTGCTCAGAGGACAGAAATAGCATCAACATTGGCAGCTAAAACTGAGAGAGCACTAAGTGTCCTGTGCATTTTAGCGTTCAGTCACTTGCTAAGGTTATTTGAGGTAGATGGGGGTTCAGCATTTTGTGTCTGCTTTCTTCTTGTGTCTATGGCATGAATTAAATTCTTGTATTCTTTGATTTTCATAGCAGCTGTTCAATACTGTGTTTTTCCTCCTTATAAACCTATATCATTACTTAGAGAATATGAAATAATACAAACTTGGAGTGGCAGTGTAGTTTGTTTTAAATAAACCACCCTGGGAATAATTTCCTTCTATTAAAAATGTTTTCAGTACTTTTACAAGGAAGTTTTTGTAGGGACCCTTCATTGCTCCATTTAATTTTTCTCCAGGGTTTATTGCAGTTCCTGGAAATTCTTTGAAATCTGGGATGGACTATTGCATGAATAAAAGAGACATGTTAGGGAGAAGATACTACATGAAACACAAAATATAGTCTTTCCTCCTGATGTGTTACTTATTTGTTGCCTTGAATTCCTGGGAAGAAATACTTCCATGACAGGGCAAAGCAGAGAAAGATTCTTTACTAAAAGTTCAGCTATAATGACCCATAACACGCGTGCGCTGGGCATACAGAGTTCTACGTATTTATGACCTCATTTAATTATCTTATCTAGAAAATATACCCAATCCTTAACTTGTCCATCCTACAAACTATCCCAAATCACCCCCCTGACACACCCCTTTGGAACTGAATTGGTGGTCCCAAGACCCCTCCTTCCTCCCCCCATCTTCATCTTCATCACATTACGTCTTCTATTTGGAGTTCTTCCAGTACCCTCTAACCTCATCTTTATACTACGACTAAACAATATTGTATTTTGACTCTAACATGTTCTAATAGCTATCTGAATACAGCCTAAAATCTCCCCCCCAGCACAAAAACAGGCTTCAAAAATGTGACATAGAGGTTAAAATCTAGCCTAAGTATTTGGTACAGGGGTTACAAGCTATTTTTCAACTGCAAAAGACTATAAAACTATATAAAACTATATTAAAATCTACAACTATATTAAGGCTTATGGTAACATATTAACCTGCCTTTATCCTTTATCTCAGCCCATGAGTTTTCTCCCTTTTACAGTTTTGATCCTTCTGCTAGAGTGGAATGAGTGGCTGTGTGGAGCTGACTTTCTGGCTGGTGCTAAGTGATGACAATGCAGCATGATATAGAAACAGGATCCAAGTGAACGCTTTACACTTATGTGCTTTCTGTGAAGTGGTTGACGTATTGTTGTAGGGGTTTTCTGCTGTTGTGCAGTCTTCTCATTAGTTTGTGCCCCCAAAACACATTCAGTAGAGCACTTCGATCAGACAGGTTTTTTAAACTGTATGGAGTCCATCTTTATTCTGCTGAAGTGATTAATACCTTCCTTTTCTTTCTTATTTTTTCTTTTCTCAGCAACATTTGTTTGCCTGCCATCAATCTTTTCAGGTTTTAGAAACCATAGATTGCCAAGGTATCCATGTTTTCAACATGAGCACTGTATTTAAAGATTAATGTTCGAAGTCCAGCTTTTCAATACCATCATTTTCTGAACCTTACTCAGGGGAGATGATGGTTAGTTCAAGTGTTAAGTGTTCTCCAGAACCATTCCTCAAGTATGTTGTGTGATGCTATTATAGCCTCTTGCATCTTCCCCAGGCTTGCTGGTCAACAAGCAAATCCATCCAGGTTTTATCTAAAGAAGCTTTTAATGTCATCCTTGACATGTATCTCTGAGAAACCTGCCATTGCAGATTCATAATTCATCTGCCTCAGTAAACTTGAGGCTGAGTCTTCCAAAACTTTTGCTTCCTGTTCATTTTGGGGATAGAAGTGCAATCTGGCGAAGAAGACACTTAACTGACACAAACTGATAAGGAAAACCCTTGTCTTCAGTTTCTTCTCTAATAGGTATTTTATTGTTTAGCCTGAATCTTACTCTTGTGAACCAGGCCTCTCTCTTTTTGAGAATGCAGAACACTGTTTAATCACACCAAGTAAAAAAGCTGTTGGATTTTTCTTAAGAATTGTTAATGAATGCTAATAACTAATCTTATATTGAGTGTCTGACCACTCTGAGGTGAGGGCTTTATTTCTTGCTATGTTCCATAATGGGGGCATGAGTACTTAAACCAATTTAAATGGCTGATGTGGAGAAGCAGGTTAGGATTTACTGAATAAGTACATCTTTCAGCAGTCTGCTTTTCTCTGTGTTCACATATTTTGAGTCACAAGTTAACAATACCTGCAATGCAAATGTGGAGCTGGCCTAAGAATAAATAAGTGACTGTTTTTAAATTTAATAATACAGTTGATATTTATGGGACCACAGCGAATAGATGAGCAAACTGAGAGAGTGCTAAACTGGAGAAATAGGAGCAGAATCTAGGAGAGAGGAATGGGACAGGATAGGATTGCCCTGTGCTCCTCTGTGGAGGTGGCATCTTGTGAAACTACAACCTGGAGAAACTGTGTAGGGTAAATTAAACTCACCACAGTCCCCAGGGTATACTCTGACCTGGCTGCTTTGAAGCTTGCTGTATTTTTGGGCTGACACTTCTTCCTACCAGAAGTTTGGCATATCTGAAGATGAAGAAAGGCAAAGAACTTGCAGTTAGCCTCAAACACAGACACAGAGATCTGAAGGGATGTTACAACAGTATTAGCTTTGCTGCTGCTTCTGAGCTTGGTTTTTTTTCCCCTCATTAGGAGCAAGCACCTACAACAAACAGAAATAAATCAGAAAAGGATGTTATAGGTCACTTTTCAGCTATTGCAAAAAGTTCTCTTGTCATTTTGAGTAGTTGCAGAAAAGCTGACATCATAAGATACTTTTTTCTTACTACTAGTAATGTAATTAGTCTCAAGCAGTTTCAGTAAACATTGATTTTAAATTCAAAAAACTCTGCATCCTGTTTTAAATATTGATCCTTTACCTTTTCCATGTGGGAGGTGAAAAAAGATTTGCTGCAGAGGCTCTGAAACATTCTTATTGGTTTTCCTTCCAACTTAGCTAGTAACAAAATCCATTTTTATATACCAAGAAAGCACAGTTAAAGAAAGAAAAAAAAGCCATAGAAGAAATGTTCTAGCCTCTGTATTACACTGATTGTAGTTAACCACTGCTTGCTGCTGCAGTTGCTTTGAGATTTCCGTTTTAAGTCCCAGAGACAAAACAAACGTTAGTGAGACTATAGGTTGGTAAGTACACCCAGGATCAAGCTGCTGACAAGAGAAGTGACATTTTTACTGCTATAGCAGTAGCATCAAAAGAAGATGTCCAAGATCTGAGCTAGCAGGATTCCTCTGTGACAGCCACTAGGTATGCACATGGTGGGAGAAAATTCCTTTCCAAGTGAGTTTGCAATAAAAATAGCCAAGATGAACAAAGTGAACTCATTTTTAGGCATGATAAACTAAGGCAGAGAACAACTGAGTTGATGGAGATGGGGTTTTCTGATTCATTGGGAATCTACAGTTTTGTGTTTTAGTTGTGAGTCCTGCTCATTTGTTTCAGCCGTAAGGGGTTCCCTTTCTCACCTGGAACTGGCATAGGTGGGTGCAATTCTGCACAGTCCAGCACTTGGTATCTCAGTCCAACCGCACAGTGCTGCAAGTGCAGCTTAATGAGAAAGAGCACTTTTACCATCTGGCAGAGAATCTAAGATGTTGTAGGCTTCCTGACCAGAGCTGTTTCATGATGCTGCTCTTTTTTCCCTGTGGTAATTATGTTTAAAAAATCCACCAATCCTTGGCCTGCAGACCTCAGACAGCTCACCCAAAGCAGAAATGCAGACCAGCCTATTTGTAGCCAACAGGCCATTTTCTGCAGAGGCAGAAAAAAATCAGTGTCTTTCGAATGCAGTGAACTGACAGTATCTGAGATAATTTTTGTAGCAGGTCTGCTACAATTGAGGTGACCTGAGATGACTCAGATATTTTTGATGTGAAAATATCCTTAAACATTGACACCTGTGAGTGCACATCTGCTCTGTAACCACTCTCTTTCTATTTACAAAAACATGGAAGATTAGGCCCCTAGGAAAGAAGAGGTCTGATAGAAGGTTACCACCATCAGAACAATTTATTCAACCCATGTGTTGTCCTAAAAGGTCTCCAGGAATGGACTTAAACCTTGAGGAATTGTCCTTGAGTTGCACAAAGTTTGCAGGTTAAAGAATGAGAATCTGGCTTTTGCAAAATAGTCCTGAATTCTCTTGGGTTTTTTGGTTCCATGTGCAGAAAAAATTTCCAAACACTTTTTCATGAGTTCTAAACCCAGGAGCAGCATCTTCTCAGTCTAGTGGGGTTTTGGTTTTTGTTTCCCCCCCCCCCCCCGCCCCTCCCTAGTGCTGTAGTATTATTCCAGGAGAATGGATGACATTTGCTTTAGAAGCAGTTTGGTACATATTGTTTCTAAAGCCCCAGAACTGTGGAGAAAAGTTACACTGCAGCATTTTTGATTTGAGCTAGTAGGCTATGCCAGCAGAATTAATTAAGGGTGTTAATTTCCTATATTAGTCCTTGGCTTCTGTGGCTTCTCTTCACCTGTACTAACTGTAATTTGTGCAACTTCCTTTAGCTTTGCTTTAAAAGCTATTTAAACCCTGAGCATCTCAGGAACCTGCTGCAGATATAGATATACTTTGTGGAATTGTTATCCTGTCTCCCAGTAAGAGAGCTTTGTGCTGTTAATTACAGCCTGAAGCTATTGAATGCTACTGCTGTGTTGAAGTAAGTGGAAGAAATTCTCTATGTCTCTGAACATAGGCCACTGAGCATGATGGGCTGTTTATAATCTTGGTAATTCTTTTCTTTTTTTGGAGGATAATTTCACAATTCTTAAGAAACATTTTGTCGTATTAAACGATGTGGTTGAAAGTCTTGCTTAATTATTGATGCACTGAGAGCACCAGTATGGATCTAACCTACTATCAGATGGTGACTTTTCCTCCACAGTGAGAGTTTAAACTTCAGGAATGGTGCGTTGATGAATTGATGCAGGGTTCATTGCCAACATTCTCTTGCATATTTTATGAGGCAACGAAATGATGGGAAAGATGGCTGATTTTCCTCCTGGAAGTTTCACCTTTTACAAAGACTGAGACTAAAGGCAAGCTCTCTTATCCCTGAGAGAAAGTTTTCATGTAAAGATCAGTTATTTTACTCTACCCTGTATGACATTTAGCATTGAGAGAATGAATCTGTCCTTTTCAAAGAATATGTCTGACTATTTTCCTAACTTTGTGTAAGGTGTGATGACTGACAATCTTGATCCCTATTCTCCTCTGTGCTGGCATATAACAAGAACTACTGATATTTTTCAAGAGCTTTTCGTTGCATACCTGCTTGCTGTACAAAGTCATGCTGAAGATGATCTGATCTCACTATAAGTAAGGCTTGAGCGATAAATGGATGGGTATCCAAGGTGATCATCTGACAGTTTCGTGCACAGAAAGATAATTTCAGGGCTTTGGAAGACAGTCTTTCCCTGGGCCAGTGGAGCTTTAAGACAGTGAAGAAAACTGAAAAAGCTTTGAGAAACCAAAGAGCTTCTCCCATAAGTTATGCTGTATCTTGATGATTACATTATCCTTTTCCTACAGAGAGCAAAGAATTTGAAACCAAAACTCAATGTAATGGATTCTTTAGCTGGGCCCATCCTCTAAAATCTGAGCATTAAAACATTCATTGTGTAGAACTAATTTATTTACCTGGACCTCAGTTTTCTGTTTCCTTTCTGTGCATGTGGACAAAGGGTCTGGCCACTTGGTGGGTGTGCTATTGTTTCTTTCCATAGGACAATTTAGAAATTATATTGCTCTGCAGGCTACAATAAATGAAGGCATTTCCTTCAGAGGAGTCTGTCAGAGGTCAGAGGAACCATGGGCTAGATCGCTGTCAGCCACCTCATGTAAGGCTTTCTTTAGCTGACTGACTTTCTTTAGCATGACTGCATCATGCAGCAGTAGCAGTCCTTGCCTTTAGTCTTGACATGGTGCTCTATGATCTGTACTTTGGATGGCATCACAAAGCTCAACAGCTGACAACAGTCTATTTTTCCTTTATCTAACAGTCTGAACATTTCATATTGATACCTACTCAGAGAAAAATGCACTGAAGATGAGATTATGTATTCTCATGTACTCATAATGGAAGACGGGCAACACAAATCCCCTATGTTGTAACCTGCCTCTCCTGAACCTGGTAACAAAGCCTATAAACCTGGAACAGCTTCCAGTGAATATGTTTTTAAATTGTCAACATGGAAAACTACAGTACTTTGTAAATTGAGAGCTGCCTCTGTATACTGTCACACAGCACTATTTCAAAAAATCCATCATGACAAAAAAATCCCCAAACGTAAAAGTATTCATCCTTTTGAATAATATCTTCCTCCAATTTAGACACACAAAAAAATTCTCATTATCTACCCCCTCACCTCAATACTCCCTGTGAGGAGATTAGCTGGGAATGTAAGAGAACAAAAAGGCTCAGAGACCACAGTAAGCACGTGCTTGCGGTCTGTTGAGGCAGTTCACAGTCTAATTGGGTAATAAGCTTTGTATTACATTTTTAAAATATTTTAACCCATTCCATATATCAAATTTCATGACATATGATTCAAGTCCAATTCATACTCAGAGTGGCTACAGATTTTCATTTCGCTTTGAACTGTGCTATGATTATAATATATTCAACACCCTGACTTATTAGATTTATAGATAAATGCTGCTATATATTTTTTTATTAATAATTTAACTTCAATCCCTTTGATTGCTGTTCCTAAGTAGAGACAATATTGTATCTCTCCACACTTTCTTTGTGAGAACCTTGATTTAGAAATCAAGAAGGGAAACACTTGCAGGATATTTATTCTACCACGGAGTGTAAACACAGATCTGCTTCTTCAAGTTCATTTAAGTACTTTTCTTCCTACTCAGTAGGACAAATCTGAGTTTGGACTTTGTGCACCCACACTTTAAACTCTTATAGTCAGTAAGGTTAATTATTTAGAGAAAAGTCTATTTTCCCTTGAGTATACCTTCTGCACTTCAGCTTGCCAGCCTAAGTCTGGAAGGTGTAAACAGGATACAATGACCAGAAAAGTAGTTCAAAGCTTTTATTTCCTCTAGTCATTGTACAATGAATCAGTTTTGAAGGAAAAGCCTATAAACCTTAATGGAAGAGAAAACATAGCTGAGCTAAGCAGCTCACCTATCCTATGCTCAACGTACTCTGTTAGAAGGTTAGGTAGCTGGGTAGGGTGAAAAAAGTCCTGAAGCTTAAGTGGTTTCTGTTGATGAGTTTTTCAGCTTGGGTGGCCCCAAAAGAGCAAGTGTGGGGCAAGAAGGCCATCTCATGATGTGTTTGGCATCATCCTCATGTTTAGACCTTAATGTCATATCCTGAAGTTAGAACTGGAGATGCCAACACAGGGGTGGTTACCGTGGCTCAGGTGGAAGTAAGAAGAGTGGTGGTTAGACTAGACCTTTTCCTCACCATCTGTGCAAGCTTTTGTGCCTGAGAAAAGGCATAGCTGCAGTTGTGAGAATGCTGGGATCTGAAGCTTAACATTAGATTGGCTTGAGGGGGTAAGGAAGGGAAATGCAGGCAAATTTGGGCTAGATAGTCACTATAGGTCCCTTTCAACTGAAATACTCTATTCTACACTACAGGTAACAAGCAGTAGGTTTTGCATTCTACATCTGCTTCATCATGTCACCTCCCTTCATAGCCAGACAGTGAGGATACCAACCTACTTTGGAATCCAACATGAAAAACTCTTGCTTGAGCACTATTATATATGTATCTATGAAAATTTAAATAAGAAAAATGAGTGCTTCAAAGCAATGTGTTTGATTATATTTAAATCCAATCTCTGTCTAAAGGAGATTAATTTAAAGTCTGCCCTTTTGAAGGAAAACAAACAAATATCTTTGCAGAATAACTGCAGGAATCTGGGTGTCTGAGAGTCTCAATAAGTGAAATTATATTTTCATTTGATAGATCTGTTCTGGGACTGCCCCCTGTCAGGGGTTTGGCTTGACCTGAAGCAGAAATTTTCCAGTGCCATAACCTTAAAACCATGTCAGACACTTTGATGGGCCTCAAATGGATGGATAACAAACCACCAGAGTATAAAACAACCTTAACCGGTCACTGCAGGAGTGACACCTGTGTGTGTGTGTGGAGCAGGCAAGGGTAACAGAGTAACTGTGAGACTGGGGTGTGGGTATACCACTCTTGCTGCTGTTATGAGAGCCACCTCAGGTTCCAAAGGATGTTTTGGGCATGTGTGTTTTAGGTAGTGAATTGCATTGTTTTTTCAAACTAACTAGCCTAATGCTCTGCTACAGCTTGGCACATCACATGCTGAAAGCTCCAAATGACTGCTTTCAGCTGGCAGTGACCTTACTCTCCCTGCCACTCGTGCAACAGCAAGTGAATATTAACCTTTCTAGAATGGGCTTAGTGCTGGAACATGAAACTCTTCAGCATGTGTCACCGGCCATGTTTACCTTCATCTGTCTCTCCAAGCTTCTGTGTCAGAGCTGAGATGAATAAAAACACCCCCAAACAACAACCTTCCTATATGTGTGTGTGTGTGTGTGTGTGTGTGTGTATATCACAGTAGATTGTGGTCCAACAGTCTATGTTAGGATATTTTAGCCTAGGAATTTGTTTTTCTGGTTGATTCCCAGTAGTCTGAATGTCATGATCCTTAAAGCATTGTCTTAGTTCACTTTAAAATATGGAAGAGATAAGGAAAAAAGAAAAAAAGAACAGAAAGAGAATGTGGAATTAACTTCCATCAGCTTCTTTTGATAATAAGAAGCTCTTTTGACTTGTACTTCTACTGGTTAGCCCAGGTACTCTTTGTTTTTATTACTACTTTTAAATCATACTGAAAGTGTCTAAAATAGATAGACAGGTTTTTGTTTTTTTTTTTTTCCCCCCTAGTATGGTATTAATCTAAATAAGTTATATACTTAAACTGTCACCAATGTAAAGGCATATAAATCTGAATTAAAAATACTATGAATATATTTCAAAGAATGGTGTTGAAATTGTTATTGGAATGTGTACGGCAAAGTGTAATATGTCAATATTGTCTATAACAAAATGTGTGAAATAGAAGACAATAAAATATTTATGTAAAGTACTTAAACTGCTAATATACATTCTTTTTCATCATCCAGTTTTTCTAAATGCTCTTTTTCATGTTGGTTTTTTTTTTTCCTTGTGTAAGGATGACATTATTTACATTAGCTTACCTTAAATGAACAGTGTCATTTGTAGGGGAATTTAGATAAGCTTTCCAGAGTCTCAAGGTTTAGCTGATCCTTTTTGGTTTAGAAACTGGGCTGGGTATCTGGTGTGATTAACTTTTTTAAGGAGATATCTGCAAAGGCGGCATTCTGGGAAGAACGATTAAATTGTTAAATGTGAAGATGGATGTTTATTGCCTACTTTCTTGTGTTTTAAACACATGATAATGAAATATTGTGGAAAGTTAAAATAGAGAGCTTCATTCAACATTTATTATGAAGATTCATTATGGTCAAAACCCATTTCGGTTAAAATTATTTCCAATTTGCAGAAGTTGCAGTGTTTCCTCTATTAAAAACCAATAAAATATCCTAACCTTTGAAAGTTTTTAAAAGGCCAGTTCTGCTTGTACATGTGCTACAGATTGTATAATCTTTTTCAATTTTTTAAAAATCTTATGAGTAATTTTATTATTTCTGGGTGTTTCCATCACCTACCTTGCTGTGGGTGAAAACATATTTTGCCCAGGCAATATGTGCAGGATTAGAACACTGCAGCTGAACTTGTATTGCTCCTCCTTAACTCCTTTCCCTTAATTTTAAGGGAATAAGTATAAAATTAATGCCAGATACAAGCGTTAGTTGCTGAAAGACCAAGAGACTTCTACTGAAATAGGATACTATTACAAAGAGAGGGCCCGTTTCTTTCATCACTAGTTGGCAAGATTGGTGACAAACACAGGTTCAAACATTAGTTTGCAGGAAAGAAGGTTATAAATCTCCTGTCAATAGCAATAGCCATGTGCATTTTATCTTCAATCAAGCAGTACTTTTTAAAGTTCAAATATTCTACTGAAAAATTAGAAACCAAAGCATGATAATGATGTTAAACTAAATTAATAATTAGAGAGGTGATGGGCAACCATTGTTTCTTATGATTGCTTTTATCACTAAGCCTGCCTGCCTACTTAAAACTGGTGAAATTGAAGCTGGAGTCAAACACTTTAGTGAAGAAAAAATGGGACCTGGACTGTGTTTTTCTGCCCCTTTGTTGGTTAATTACAGCAGTGAACTCACCTATTGAGCCACCATGCTTTCCTCTGGTTTATGTGTTTGGAATGACAGCTCTGAGCTCTGTGGGGTGCAGGAACACAGGTCTTTGGAGAGCAACATCCTCATCTTGCTCCTTGCAATGAGCACCCAAGGGCCGTGTTTACACCTTATGGATTGAAACTGGGGAGTGAACTAACAGATATGATGCAGTAATGACAGATACACTGAGGCCCCGGAGAGGCACAGTGAGATGATCAAATTGCTGGTATTAATGCTCTTTGAGAGCAGAAGGGACCACAAACAAATTACCCCTGATTTTTGAAAGGGATCTTGTGAATTCATCTAGCAGGAGGGGGAGGGGTTGTTGGCATCCCGTGGTGTGTGTGTTGCTAACAGTGTATGGAGACCTCTTGAACTGTGGAGTTCAGTTTATGGTTTTTGAAATTCACTGACTGCATGTTCTTAGGTAAGTGGCTTCACCTCTGAGCCGTGGGCTGTCTGCTAAAATACGTTGTAAGACTAAAGCTGTAAATGTAATTCTGCAACCAGAATGAGCTTCGAAATCCACAGAGGATAAATGCAGTAGTAACAGAAAGTGCTACAAGGTGTAGGAAACTCAGGTCCTTTTTTTGCTGTAGTTTTGTCCAGGTGAGCTTGATCCTGGAATAGATTAGTGGTGGTTTCTTTTTCTTTTTTTTTTTTTTTTTTTTTTTTATATGGCTTTTTTTTTTTTTTTTTTTTTTTTTTTTTTTTGGGTTAGTTGTTTCTTTTTTTAATCTGCTTTTCCACCTTAGACCCAGAATTTGTTAGATTAGTCAGCTGGTTTCACCTTTCCTTTTCTAAGGAACCCGAGTGTCTTTGGGGTACTGTGACATGTTGAATTAAAAATTACTATAATTACCATGATTCCTGTGGAATTTAAGTGTGCACAGTTAATGCCTCAAGGAGCTTGAATCCTTGGAGAGCCTATTTTCTGGGACAGCAAGAGCTGTGAAATATACTACTCTTGATTTACACTCAAGATCAGAGTCTGATTTGTATGGTTAAATAAAAAAATGCTGATTTATACAATTTGTTCCTGGGTCATAATTATGGTCTAGAATTAACTGAATAGCCTGGAGGTTTCACTACTGTACATGGTAATGATTACTAAAAATTGATTCTCTCCTATATTTCTTTATTAACTTATCTGAAAATGACATATCGTGAAGAACAGCTTTAAATATTGCTGTGCTGTGCAACTTTGTAAATTGCTATTCAAGCTGTTCATGTTGGTGTGGTGGTTTTTTTTTTTCCCTTCATTGACTTTTTTAGATGATTTATTATTCTAGAAGTGCCTGAGCTATATGTTTAACCAGAAACACACTGGGGGATGTGTTCATGTTTCTGACATGGGTTATTGCTCTCTTAGCCTTCAGGAGTGAGATATACAAGTCTTCCAGACAGACAAGCTGGATCACATCCTCCAGACATGAGGCACCCCAGTGGGTTACTGTGCCACTCAGCATTCCTGTGTACTCAACATGGACTGTGTACACACAAGAACAGCTGAGATGCAACCCACCTTTGGCCTCTTTGAAGCTGGATTTTTCATTATATTTGGTCTCTGCTTGGAGTGAATTTAATGCATAACTACAGAAACCATTACTTTTTAACCATTGTTCATTTGTATTATTCGTTACTATTACCTCATCTCTGGTCAGGCTCCTAAACATGGACTCTATATTTGTCTGGTGCACTCACTCAACAGGCAGTTCTGTAAATGATATCTCCTGTTTGCTCATCGAGGTGGTCCCATTGGGAAAATACAGGAGAGCTTGACTCCTGTTGATCAGATCCTGTGAAGGATTTGAAAACCTCTGAATGAGGCAGAATCACTCTGAGGTTGAGCTAATTACATGGAATTCTCTGCTAGGAGGAAAAAATAGTTGTGAGGGTAAAACCAGTTCCTCTGAAATTATAAAGCAAACAGTAAAGATGGAAGCAATGTTACTACTATCCTTTTGTTACTATTATCATATAAGTTTTGTTGCTGACATTATAGATGTTTTTCCTCGTGCTCTGAAAAGTGTATTCTTAAAAGGTTTCACTCCAAGTTTGTCCAAATGTTTAATTTAGGTAACAGCTGACCATGGCAAAAAGACAGTATTGTAGTATTATAACCTTATCTTCAACAGTACTGTTTCAAGCATCTCTGTAACTTTTGATGGAAAATGAGACATTTGACCTTATCTAGGTAAAATTTCTCCAGTGAAACTTCCCAATCAAGTTATTATTATAAAATTTTACATTTCATCAAATCATCACTTTCCAGCAGACTATGGTTTTACTGGGAAGTTTTCATCCATTTCTTTATTTGCATTGAGTATTATGAGCCTAATTCCTAAGAAAAAATGAAACCATTTGAATTGTGATATTCTAAATCTCAGAAAAAGATAAGAAATGAGGGAAACAGTCTGTTCTTTTCCTTATGCATCGGAATGACAATAATAATTGATCAATTTAAGGGCGTTTCTTCTGAGTTCTCTTGGTTTAACAACAAAAAAACACCCTGCTTGGGACCTCAGTGGGGTTTGCTTTGGCTGCCTTTTAAAGGTGATGAACTTGCTGCTTTCTTCACCTCCAAAAGCCACTAAGCCTTGGCGCTTGCTGGTGTCTGTCGGGAGCAGCAGGTCAAGACTTGCTGCACTCAGGTCTGTCATAGCTAAGAAGGCAGATATAAGGCTGGCACAGCACTCCCCCTCCTTATCAGCTGCCAAATGGACAACTGATAATGGCCATCACTCCCTTTTTCCCGAAGTGGGAAGAGCAAGCCTGGTGTAGGATACTCTTCTTTGTGACAGTAAAACTCTTACAGATATGCCCATATTGTCCATGGTATTGGATGCACCACTGAGGTCTGGCCTTTTCATCCCTGGACACCGCCCCATATTTTCACAAATCCCAGCTCCAGTCAGAGAACCTGATTTTTACATCTCAATGGCAGTCTCACTGTCTGTGTGTTGCTCATCATATGGCACTTGCAGACTGGTCCTTCCTTGGCTTTGTGAGTTGTATCTGCTCATGAATGGCACTCTTTTATTTTGTAGTAGGCTGTTCTGTAAAGCAATGAGCTGGGTCAAAGTTAAAGATGTTTCCCATCCCTATTGCAAGTGTTGACTTTCACCGAAGTAATTTGCAATTGCCTTGGAGAGAAAGGGCCAAAAGTAGACCCCTTTGTGGATGCAAAGAGAATATGGATGTCTTCACCCCGGCTGCAGAAACCTGGTAAAATTTTTCTGATGCCTTAGGAGGAGAGGGAGGGACAGAGTGTGGTGCACATTGTTGTAAATCCCAACGGCCCTTTTGCCTTCTTAGCCTTGCAAAATGCCTTGATGGAGATGTGAGAAACCTTCCTTCCCTTTTACACCAGAAAAGGAGGAACATGTCAGAATAGCCTTTTTTGCATAGCTGAAATAAAATGGGACTTCCACTTGGGATCTTCATAGAAAATTAACCCAGTTTGTCTTTCTGACAAGAAGTGAGTCTTCACACCAGTTACTTGTGCTTCCCCACATCAGTGCCACCTCTTTTTTTTCCTCTTTCTAACCCCTGTTAACTCCGCTGCAGACTTCCTGGTTCTTGAGATCCATAGGAGAAGCATAGCAATAGAAAAATTTTTTTTCCTCTGTTATTGTTTCCTCTGTTACGTTGTATGTAAATGTACAGGGATGTCTAACTTTATCAGTGTAAGTGCTCTGGGCAATGATAGCATTCAATCTATCAAACTGTTACAGGTCTGATTCTGCAGAATATCTTGTAAGAGATGTTGAGAAACATTTCTGTGTTTCTTGATGGACTTGAGTGGGTGTGGAGGACATTTATTCCTTCAGGCAGAGCTGAGGACCAGGCCCTAATTGGTGTTAAATTTAGGACAAACAGCCACCAGTGTTTAGCAAGGATATGTGTTTGCTGGAGAAGAAGGAGCTTCATGCTGTGTTGATTGATGCTGATTTCCATTCCATTATTTCAGGATGTGCACTACATGTTACCGAGAGGCCAATTATCAAAGGTTGTTTAAAAGACACATCTCTGAGTACTGGGATTCATCATTAATTCAGGGGGTTATGCTTGTGCCTTTCCTGAGTTCTCTATTCAACCCACAACAAAAGTACTTTTTTAACATGTGCTTCTAAGTTTCCACCTCTGAATATTGCGCTTAGCTTCCTGTGGAACTTGGTTCTGTGTTCTGTGAAGAATCACACTGTGTTTGGGAGAGTGTTGTTCCATGCAGCATCACTGGTTCCAGAATATCAGACCTGGCAAAAGGGGTAGCAGAAAAACAACAGTTCATTCCAGTAATTTATACAGCAGGTAACTCACCCAAAGGAAAGAGTGAGTACAAACATTTGGTTCAGTTCAGAAGGGACTAATGATTACAGAGTTATTAAAAAAACCTTACTAGCAAAAAAACCACCCACTAAACAACAAATGGGGAAAGGGGAAAGCCAGTGGTCCCAAGGGAGACAACAAAAGCTTTGTGATGCAAACATGCAAACACTTGGCACAATTCCACTCGTGACATTCCACTGATTTCCTTTAGCTGGCATAGAAAATATGCTGGCTGTCTGATTTAATCATACACTTTCAAAATACTGTGTGAAACCAAATCCTACTTTTAATCCCTGTAAACATCTGGCAGCAACAAATTTAGCAAGAGAGTAATGTGGGGTAATGGGGTAATAGAAGTAGCTGGTTTACTCTTCCTAGAGGAAGAAACAGGGACCAGCACTTTGCCAGAGATGGGGGCGGGGCAGAGGTATCATAAACCAGACTTTCAAACAACCAGGGTGCCCACACTGATAGCTAGAGATGCCACCTGGAGGGGTGTGAGGAGGGAGACTGTTGTCGGGGCAATGCCATTGACATCCCCAGACAGATGGGATCAGTAAGACTTGCTCTTCCACCCTCTGCCCAGACCTGCTACATTCCCCAGGCTCATCAAGACCTGATTAAAACTTACATTTATCCAGCTCTCTGCACATGCAAACTAATTAATAGTCACAATACCATGGTGAGGAAAATGAAAGTAATATTATTATCCTAATTTTACACATGGGGACACAGAAACAGAGAGGAATGCTGAGCTAGTACTAATTGTGTCAAGCTCCCACACAGTCTGCCCTTGCTGTACTGTTTATTACATGATATGGATGTGTACATATAATGAGCTATCCATGGGGTTTTCAAGACTCCAAGTTTGCTGTAAACCTTGGTTGCAGTCCACAAATGTGGAAGCGTTCACTTAGTCTGAGAATAACTCCATCTTTTCAAATTCCAGCCTATCCCTAGTGCATCCTCTTGCATTCTATTTCACTCAGGTGACTTCATTATGCTTTTAAATGCAATCCTATCAGTGTGTGGCCAAAATCCATTCAGATTTCTTCTGAGAAAGTCCCTGGCTCTGATCTGAGTTTATCTGAATCTGACTTTTTTGGTATGGAAGAGATGTTAAATCAGTTAAAGCAAATTTCCTCTAAAGGTACTTCCAATATGATTGTGAGAGAGGAATTTTAAAGCCTGTTTAATAAAATATTACTAGAAATAAATTAATTCTGTTCTATTCTGTAGGATTATATAAAGCAAACTGTAAAAAATAGCACATTTTCTAATAACTCTTTGTATTGACAGAACTTGCTCTGTGTCAGACTGTCTTTCCCATTGCCACCGTCACTCTGAAGAGAATTTGCCCTACGCTTCTGCTACGGTCAGTAGACAGAAACAGACTTTTTTAGAGCAAAAATAATTCTATACACATATGTCAGGTGAATTACAATTAAAGAGTCTTATTTTCATTTGTCAGCAAAGGGACAAGAGTTCAGCTAGATCTGTGTATATTACAGATGTAGAAAATTAGACTAGATGAAACCTACCCTCTTGTCTCCTTTTCTCTCTGTATTACACTATGCCGCTAATTTCCTGTGTAATGTCAGGGATTGACCCAGTCAGTGTCAATCCTTCCATGGACTCTGCACCAGGTACTCTAGATCGGCTTGAAAACCATATCACACACATTAGAGCTAGGCTTTATCCTTCCTCTTTCAAAAGATCTGTTCCCATGCAAGAATATTCCCAAGATAAATTTTCTGTTTCCTTCTCTGTATTGCTACGTCTATAAAATGTTGAGGTATCCTCAGGGTTCACAGTTCTGACAGTACAGGGATGTGATCCTTGTGATAGCACCGCTGGAAAGTTCTGAGTAGCTAATGGTCAGATCCTATAGAGAGACTGTAGGCTCACCTGGGCTTTCTGGTGGCGCTGTACGAGTCTCCAGTAATCGTCTCATAGCCAAATAAATAAGAATCCTCTAAGCATTGAGAGTGCAGAGGGCTTTGCCATGTGAGGTCTCCACGGCTTTACAAAACAGTTTTATTAGCTTGCTAAATATAACTGCTTGCTTCTTATTTGCCCAAGAGAATTAACATATTATTTAAGGGGTTTATTTTTTTTCTTTGCCCGACAGACTGTATGTGTGTGTATGTGTGTGTGTGCGTGAGTGTTTGTGTTTATACAGTATATTGAGCAATTTTGGTGGCTACTTGCCAAAACAGGTAATAATGTTGTAGTTTTAGCGAGTGTTTATTTCTTCTATCTCTTCTCCAAGCCTGTCTCTTGCCTCCCTATTGATTTAGTGCAGCCAGTGAAGTTTTACAGCCTGCATTTAAGGAGGCTGCTGTTTGAAATCCATAAGGGGCTGCTAATCAGAACTAACTGCAAGCATCAGGTGCATTCGGTGACTCTGTCCTGGCCTATTGGCTTAAGAGAGCATGAAGGGCTAATTTCATGGCTGATAAAGCTTTCTGTCAAGGAGGCTTCCCAAACAAATGAACATTGACTTTTCTTTACAATGGAAATAAAAATGGTCTTTTATCACAACTGCCTGCTTGAGCAATGTAAGAAGTCACATCTCTGTGGGCGATCGCTGGCTATCTGGGATTATTTGGGAGCTTGCTAAGTTACCCAGACAAGATTTCCAAATGAATTTTGGAATCTAATTTTTCTTGGGTCACCTTACCCCTTTGATTTCCTGGACTTCTTTTTATTTTAGGTGATAAAAACAGTGGCAGGTCTTCTGCAGGCTTTGTAACACTTCCTTAGGCATTTCCTAGGAAAGAGGAACTGGGTACCTAAATCCCCTTAAGAATCTGGTTCTTTATTGCTTCTCCTCTTTTGATTTGCCAGTTTAATGCCTCCTCCCTGTTTCATTTGACAGCTCTCTTGATATTGTCTACACTCATAGGAGAACATTTCTGTTTCCCTACTCTGCCAGGGATATGGGTTTTGATTTCTGCTTGAAGGGAACACCCATTTTCTGAGCTTCTAAAGAAAATAGTATAGATTATTTGAAAGCACATGGCTCCAGGGCCTTTCTATGAGAGGGAATGAGGCCAGCTTGAGATCATTCAGGTGTCCTTCTTCCATTCATTAAGAGTTTTCACAAGGAAGCTTCTTTTTCTATTCTATTTTTAATTAGATTGCATTTATTCTTTTTCTACTTCTGTTTCATAGAATTATGATGTAGCAAATAGTTAGGTGTGCAGGTAGAGGTTGATACTTTCAAGAAAATCACTTGCATAAAATTAAAAAAGCCCTCACATACTTCAGGGAACATGGTCCATGAAGCTTTCAAAAATGATATATTTTTTCTTTCATTCTTTCATGTTTTGATGAAATGTGATTTCAGCCAGAAATGTAGGCATTTCAAGGACACGATCCCTGCCTTTAATACTAAGATCACAGTTTCTCTCTAAGTTCCCCAGAGAGAAAATTACCCTCCAAACCTGATCCTGATCTCTGCTAATCTTAAATTCATCGTTCTTTTATGAGTGGTGTTTTATGATCCTTTTAGGTCTGGTTCACACTACAAAGGTTACATTGGGAGAGAGATGTTGGCTAAGGTCCCTAGTGGGTTCTGATTTATTTTAGTAGCAGTACTTTTGCATTTATAAATTACCTGTTTATAGGGCAGACACTTTACCATCAAAATATTTATTTTGCCAGTGTAACCTCATTTACACAGAGGGGGTTTGCCAAAAGAATGATGTCTATACATGTTGCAATTTTCTTTCCCACAATTCCTCAGTACACCTGAACGCTATAACATGGACTTGGCCTTCAAATTAGTCTGTTGAACAGCTCAACCAGGCAGCAGTAAAATGGTTTAAGTCTTTCACTATAAATCCACAGTTTACTCTGGTCTTATACTTAAGGCAGTCTCCCTGGTAGATCTAGCTGCACACTGGCTTCTTCAGGGATGGCAGTCAAAGATGCTGGATGTGATGCAGACCAGTGTATATCATTGGTATTAGAAACTGGTGTGCTGTGCCTTCAGTTTGACAACCTTGGAGTCACCTGGCACAAGCTGCAGCTGATACCTAACTGTCTATTTTTAATTTTCTTGCCACGCTTCTTGAATGGCAAGTTTAGATTGAAACTTTTTCCCCAGTGCTGTCTGCATACAGGTGGTGGTGTTTTCAGACCTCCTTCTCAACAGACTGAGAAAAATCCATGTCACAGAGACAGACAGTTCTCTCAGGATTAGATGCAGACTAGCAAGACCTTTGGGATGATGTGAAAGAATAGGCAGCAAAGCGTTTAAAATATCACATATTCAAGGTTTTTGAATATTATATATATTTAGGGAAAATGGTGCTGAAACAAAGTTGGATATCTGCTGTGTTATGTCTTATTATTAATAGGGGATACAGTCACAGGTAGTAATTATAGTGTGTTCTATCAAACAGGGCTGACTTCAGACAGAATTATGCCCCAGGGTTTTCATTGTTCCACCCACACCCTGTCCAAAGACCGTATTTGCAAGTTTCTTGCACTATAGCAGACTCTTTCCTTTGTGATACACATTTGTTTTAAATCAACAAACTTCTCACTTAGGCAAAATACATTCTTTTGTTGGTGGGCTGTTTACTGCCTCCCTCACTTTATGTTATGCCTGAGAATTGAAGGCTGCCCTGCAGCCAGGCAGATCAACACAGCTCCGCTGAAATAAATGAGTCTTTGGAGGACAATCAATGGTAATAACGTGCCTGGATAACTACAGTGACACCTCTAAAAATGTCAGATAGAGATACTGGTCCTTTGCAGACATGATCTGCCGAATGGACAAGTTTAATACAGGGTTTGGCATTTCAATTTTAACCACTGGGTTCAAACATATTTACAAGTTTCCCCTCTTTTCACCACCTTTATGACCTTATTTTTTTTTTCTTTAAGCCTTTGCAAAATCATAAAACTGGTTGAAGAGTAAAATGCTTCATGGTGAGAAGACAGATGTGATTACAAATGAGAACACACCATCCCCCAAGGAAGCCCCAGCTTCCCCTTTCATTATGATTAAAGAACACTATGTACGAGAATATTTATGTCAGAGTTTATGTCATTGTATATTGTTTATGAATATGTAGTATACTCTTATATTATCTGGAGAAATACAGTGTCCTTTTTGCTTCTTCACTTTCTCCTCCGTTTCCTGTAATATGTTATTGCAAGGTTACTCTTAGAACTTGCTTTGAAAGAAGAATAAAATATTTTGGTAAAAAAGCCCAACCAACCAACCAAAAAAAAAAAATCCACAACTACCTTCGGCTTTTAGAAAGATGATAGGGAAAGTAATTGGAAGATTAATTAGTTCTAATAGATAATTTTTATTTAAAGTGTATTCTTCTAAAAGGTACTCTGTGAGGTTGGAGGCCATACAATTCACATAATATAATTTTACAGATTTTGTTTTCTCACTTGAATACCATTTTGCGAGTGCTACAATCATTCTTATTTCCGGTTATTTGTTCTGGAAGCAAAGCTGGAATCTGCAGAGACAATGTGGGGCTTGCAGCACATTTCCTTCCTAGGCTAATGAATACGTGCTAGAGACGGATGGAAAAGAATGATCGCTCCTATGGCACCCAGGCCCTACACTTGCCTGGGATGGATACCAGACACTAGAGTTTAAATTTAAGAGTCACAACAGATTTAGAGCATCTGGTCTGCAGGACAGTCAGACACTGACTCCCAGGACAGTCAACAGAGAAAAGTCGGTGTAACCTGACAGGTGCTAAAGAGGAAGGTGAGGTGCAGCACCAAGTAAGAGCTGTGATTTGGCGTCCTTAGCAATTAGTGAATCATTCATCACTTCCTCTAATGGAAGTGCCTGACTCTCTCTAAAGTGTTGTAAAAGATGGTGATGTGGTGTGTATAGGGTCCTTGCTCCTGGCAGCTGGTCTAACCTAACAGCACTGACTTCACAATTCCACTGCCAAAGGAATGAGTTACTGCCTCTACTCAGCATCCCATTTCCAACTTCCAGCTTAAGTACCCATGTGCTTAAGTACCTTGATGAATTAGGGTTTTAGGCAGCAGTTTAAACTTGAGAATAAGTTCACTGGTGTTTTCTGTGCTGAAAGACAGAGCTGAACTGTACTGCCCAGATGAATACACACAAATGAATACTTACTCTTCTCTGGACCTTAAACTTCTCTGTGGTGAAGAGTCCAGGGAACCACGACTACTCCACAGGGTCTTTTCAGGGTATGCCAAGGGAGAAGTACAAGGCGAATGTGAATTCAAGTGTAGGCTGCTCAGCTTTTATCTGAGTCCTGCTCAAACAGGCAGCAAATGCTGTGTCCAGTGCTCTTAAAAAGCAGATGAATCCATCTGGTGTGCTCTCACTGATTTTGGTGCATCACTAAAGCATTTTGTGCAACAAACAAGAAAATTATAAGAAAGCATTTGGATTTCTTGACAATTGTCACCTGCCAAAATTAAAAACACGCTTTTGTGGCTTATATGCGCTGTCTCCTCTTCTTGGCAATCATAGCCTTTTAATGTTTTGAGACTTTCCCATTTTCCACCTCATGGATTTACTCCTTTTCCCAATGAAATTGTGTTTTAGCTGACTGGCAGCTTCTGCAATTTGCCTGTGCAGTGTGGAGGTCAGCAGGAGAGAGCAGCAATCCTTTGCAGTGCCTCAAGGTCCTCTCTCTCTCCCGTGGACAAATGCAAAGCAATACAAGTCCAGGCCTTTCTCAGCGACATCTGTAAACTGCAAATATACTCAGTCCAATCTATTTCTAAGCGCTCCTCTGAGAATTCCCCACTTTTATATTGTTCATGTGTCAGTTAAATGTGATTGGATAAAAAGAAACAGCTTGGTAATACCTACAGGGTTATTTTCCAGCACACAGCAGTGACCAGCCAGGTGCACACTGAAAAGAATATTTTATTCTCTTTGTTCTGACTGCTGGGATACCCTGACTGGGACACAGGTGAATTGTTTTAATGCAAAAGCCCAAGTTTTGCTTTTAAAAAAATTTAGCAAAGCCTAGAATGAGCTACTGGTCTATTTGTCATCCTGGCATAGAAAGCATTTTCCATCTCTCCTCCTGAAGCTGTTCCACTTAGTATAAATAATGAAATATTCACTGAGCCACAGAAAAAGACTGGCTTTGTAGCCTGGGGGGCTCCACTGAGTATGAGAAGTGCAGGCAAGTAGTTTTGTCATAGGTGTATTGGCTATACTGGCTATGATCTGAGAAAATTGCTATAAAATACTTTGGCTTTGATCCAGTCAGCCTTTAGTAAAGGAAAGAAAGAAATACTGTGGAAAATTTTTCATCAGCTTTATTACAGATGTGTAATACAAGTAGCAGTTTGTAAGGAAAAGGGAATTAGAAGAAAAATCACTGAGTGCTACCACCTTGCACAACATACCTCTCACTGAGCTGGGCATTGCTAGTGGAAAAAGAATTTAGAAATTTAGTTTGAATTGTAACAGACCCAGGATTTTCTGAACTGGAAGGGGATCTAGGACACTCCCAAGCCTGTAAATTATTATATGCCAGAGTAGCTTACACCACTATCAGCCAGAAAGGGAAATTGCATATAAATGAAAACTGAGGTAGATTACTTTGATACTACTCTCCTGAACTTTAGCAAGTACAAAATGGAAAGTCCTGCATAGAATGAAAACTCTTCATTCAAAATATGTATTTTTATGCATAATATAAAAGATTACTTTTATTACTCTTTATAGCTAATTAATTTTTTAAAGAACAAAATGTCTAAAGCAAAATTATAATATGCCAGAATTACTCCGTTCCTAAAACTGCATAAATCACATTGTCATCACAGCCTTGAGAGATTTTCTGCAGACCAGTATATAGCCCTGTATCTTCAATTGTAGTAAATCTTAAATTAATGTGGAATCAGAGATTCTGGCATAAGAGAAGTTCAAGAATTTTCCATTAGTCTGGGTTTAATGAGAGACATGTTATATCTCCCCAGTTAAGGCATTTGTGCTTTCTTTGCAATTATCATTACAGTTAATTAACAGCAAATGCTCACATTCACCAGCTCTACTTAAGAGGTGATGATACCAAGGAGGAGTGGAGAGGAAGAGAGATGTAAATTTTTAATACCTTATTTACCTTAAGTCCACATGGGAACCATGAATAATTGATGGTAATGGTGGTTAACCCTGGGCCCATCGGAAGGATCTTTACATGTTATCCATTCCCCAGCCTTCTCCATAACAGCTCTCCCTGACACAGAAGGTGGCTTTTTGAGGCACTAAGCTCTGAGGAGAGTTGTTACTACCGATTAAGGACATTGATTGACAGCTGCTTTCTATATAGGAGCTTCTGGAAAATGCTGCGACTCCTACTCTTTCTCCAGCTTCTTGTCACAAAGACTGGAGGTTGGTGAACCCTCAGATTTGCCACTTGATCTACTCAGGGGAAGGCTGTAACTTGCTTCAGTTACAATCAACCAGATGACCTTAACAGGTGTCAGTAGCAGGTCTTTGCCATCTTTGGTCACTGTAACTGGAGCAGGTTAGGGATCGATGGCACAGACTACTCAGCTGGCTGGTGATCTGCATGAGGATGGCCAGATGTTTCCTCCAGCTGGACAAAGATGTGAATGAAGACATTGCCCAGAATCTAGTGAAGCCAGCTGGAC
Source organism: Scytalopus superciliaris (assembly GCA_013400415.1). Taxonomy (NCBI): domain Eukaryota; kingdom Metazoa; phylum Chordata; class Aves; order Passeriformes; family Rhinocryptidae; genus Scytalopus; species Scytalopus superciliaris. Next base: position 659,688 of record VXBX01006401.1, read on the forward strand.
TCTCAGGTTACGTTTGTACAAAAGAAAAATGAGAAAGGAACAGTTCTCGTGCCCTAGGAGCAAAATGCCAAACCTTCTTCTCTTCCCTTCAAAATTGATGTTTGTCCACAAGGCTTAATGAACAATTTCTGTCCAGTCTGTGTCCCAAGCTATAGCAAAAGCTCACTGGCACATGCCAAAACTGTGTTACAGAACATGGTGAAAAGCCAAAACAGATAGGTCTATCACAAGTCTTGCTCAATCTGTTGATATTGGGATAGTTACTGTGGTACCTTATACATAGTTGATAGAATTGTCCTGTTTATTTGTAGTCTGTACCAGAGGATACTGGACTAGTATAGGTCACCAGTCACACAGTTTAACAACCTTGTTCAATTTTTTCTGAATGTCATGGCGTATCCTGGAACTATCAGGGAGCTCCCAGAGTTTGATATCAGAACTAGGTCAGATTTGCCTTTTTTCTGCTGAGGTGTGGACCTGTGGTTTAGGAAAGCCAAAGGCTGGGACACTGCCTGTGTTGGATTGCTTTCTTCAGTGCAGGTACAGCCACCAAGCTTTCTGTTCCTTCAGCATGAGCTCCAAGTTGTGCCTGTTCTGTGCACTGTATTCCAACAGCGTGAGATTTGGGGCCGATTAAGAGCCTCTGGTGAAATATTTTTTTCTCTGAAACACTTAGTGTTGCCTGGCTTTATGGAGCGCTTCTGCTCGGCACTGCAGAGGAGTGACCAACCCTCATAGCATCAGTTGGCCAAACATGGAGCTGTTGAAACAGAAGGGCAGGTTCACCCATCAAGGTGTCTCTGGTCCTTATCCGCCCTTACTGGGGGACAGTGACCACAGGCAAATGGCAGGCAAAGCTCACTGCTAGTGTTTGCTGTTCTCTCAGGGAGGATGGGGAATAGAGGTAAGACCTTCACTGCTGGCATGTGCTCCCAGGAAATTTGGATGCATGGGCATCTTCTTGGATCAGCTAACCTCACTCAATTTTGACCCTCTTCTGTCTTACAAAAAATCTCTAAAAGGAGCAATTTATAACTCAAGTCTCTGTGTTATACCATTACTCTCTGTCTATGCACTTTTTGCTCTCTGGAATACTGACAGAGCTTGTGGTTGCTGACATGTATTTTGACCCCCGTGACAGCTCTAGCCCAGCACTCTGCTGGAGTCTGGTGCTTTGAAGTAAAGACATGAATGGAGAAGCCTGATTCAAAGAAGACAGTGGGATAAATCTCCTTCCTGCATCCCACAAACCAGATAAGCAGCAACCTGGTGAGATGGGCAGGAGAAGATGGAGAAAATGTGACAAGCTAAATTAAATAGCAGACTTGCTCTCTACTCTAACACCCAGCTGTCTTTGTACAAACAGGGTTTTTTTCTTTCTGTTGCTTCATGTTGAGAAGGGTTTTTTTCAGCAAGTTACTGAGATAGAGCACAACCATTATTTTCCTTTTTATGTGTGTTTTTCCTCTTGTAGGTCTTCTTGCCAAACTAGGAAGAGAGGAAAACCCATATACATACATAGTATAGCCAGCCAGGAAAAAGGATGTGGATTCAAGAATATTTGTTCAACGCAAAGTCCTGGATGCAAAAGTTCAAGCTTCCAGGTCTAATCAGGGAGAAACACATTTCTCCTTCTTGAAAGATGCTGATCTGAAAACTCTTGCCAGAATGGCTCCATTTCAGATCTCTTCCCACGTGACAGTGCTGTTCACTCCTCGGACCTTCCCCAGAGGGTATTGAGGGCATGGGCAGGTAAGGATGGGTGTGGGGCTTCTCTGATGTCTCCAAAGAGCTGATTACTTCCTTTTCTGTTTCTGAAAAATAATCCTGCTACCCAGAACAAAGCTGAGGAGCTACAGGATGGCTATCAAGGATGGGTTGATAGGGGAAAAAGAGACCCATACTGCTTTCTAGCATTAGTCTTATTTAAACAGTTTGTTTCTGCTATGAATTTGGGTCTGCATCAGTGGAGCTGCTGGAGAAGAAAGTTGTCATCAGGGATCACAAATCCCACTGTATTTGAGGAAGAAACATTTACTGGCTTAGGTGATAGGTGAGGACTCCAGTGGGAAAAAAGTTCCCCTTGCAGTTTACAGTCCCCTCCTTGGCACGGTGTCCACACAAAAGGAGAATGTCCCACCTCTTTTCTAGACCCACTTTTGGAAGAACCTGTTGTGCTTTGGGCTGTGCCAACTGACTGCCAGTCAGGCCAGAAGTTACTGAGGGGAAGAACAAGAGAAGGTTTCTCTTTCTCTCCTGCACACCAGCATGGCTGTTGCAGCATCTATTCCCCAGCACAGGCACAAGGGAGGCTTTCACCTTGCAGCTGCACCAATATCTGAGAAAAACCTCTGTCTGGAGAAGCTTACTTATTGGTAGAAAAAACAGCAGGTAGGAGAGAAAAGAAAAGTTGAAGGAAATACTGTGTCTAATCTGGCATCCTCTGCGGCGCAGTGATGATAAACCTTTCTTCTGCTCCATCTTAATATCGCTGTAATTGGCAGTCACTTTCTAGTGACTGTTTTTTGATTTCCCAGGTGTGCCAGAAGATACTCCCCCTCTTTCTTTGAGGACTGGGCTTCATCTCGGTTTTATTTGGTGTGAGGCAACTGATCTTTAGCACATAATGATTGCATAGCCTGCAGCAGTTTGGGTTGTAACGTAGGGACTGCAGCACTTTGCTGAGCTAGGCAGATCAGCTTTCCCGTTCAGGGCTTCAGTGAAGAGAGGCTGATAAGACACCAAGGGACCCATCTGCACAAGTGGGAGAAATGCAGGATGGAGCTGGGCAGTTGTTGAAACTGATGCAAAGTCCCCTTCCCCACTGTGATTAGAAAAAGGAAGAATTTTCCTCTCTAGTGGTGTTAGAGTAAAGGCTAAACTAAAAGGTTGGATCAGTTGGAGAGAAGATTTGCTTTGGACTGATCTTCTGAGCAGAAATCACCGGGTTGCCTTAGAGGCATGGCCCAGGGAATATGCAAAGCTTTTGGTAATTTCTGGTACTATGAGGCAAATCTATGTGACAAATAAACTCAGGGGAAAATGGTTGCCAAGAAGTGCTCAACAACATGCAAGGCCTGTCTAATTTCAGTGGTCATGGCCATTAAAGTCAAGCATACACTTTCTTTTAAGGACCCATCAAAGATTGTTTTCAAAATCTCCAACACATCTCTGTCACTGCTCAGCCATCTTGTGTTTCAGTGGGATGTTTTTCCTTCTGCCACCTCCATCTCTTTGGTGGACATTTCCGGGAGAGGTGGAGTTGACGTTACTCCCTTTGCAGAAAATTTGTGGTGGCATAGGTGAAATGCTAACTCTGTGTCTCCAGAGTGTCTGGAGCCATGTGGAGAGCAGGCTACAGTCTATGGTGAGATGCATGAGTTAGCTTTAAACTACCTGGATCGTGGGCTACAAAAAGCTCAAACAAATTACAAATTCTAGGTAAGGATTTACCAGGCCTTTTTTTTTCATTATGCTCTCTTAAGTGGATTAGATGATGCTGGCAGAAAGAGAACAGTCATGGAATGAGCACAAACCCATGCCAGATCTGAATATATCTGTCAAGTTATTATACACAGAGCAATAAGAGGCAGCAGGATTCCAGTAATAGTCAACTTAATGTGTTAGTTTCAAGCGATGGTACATCTCTTCCCTGCAGAAGAATTGTTTTCTACACAAGCACATTATATTTAGGAATAAATAAAAGCACACTCTAAATCATAGCATTAGCGTGGCCTCATTTTCTGTTTCCTGGGGCAGCACAGATCCAGTGAACTGATTCTGGATGAATTCTGCCTTATTGGGACAGTGTATGCAGCCCAGGAGCATCTGTAAACCCTTCATAATGCATTAAACATAGTCAACAAAGATCTATGCCAATCATGGGTACCTTTACTCTAAAAAGACAGTGAATTTTTTGTCAACTTTCTGTTGCAGACTCCATATTCTCTTTCCCATTTCAGGAGATACACTTAAAAAAATGCCCATGACATCCTGTCTGAAGGCAAAGGCTCATGTTGAGCAGAAGATTGCATGCCAAAACCTGAACTGTTTTGAGACTACTAGTTTTGAACTGTGAATCCTAGGAATAAAATTAAGAAGAGCACAAACAAGAAGAAAGGTACTGTTGACTCTGAATATTTTGGGAACATCTTCCACAGCTTCATGTCTGATCTCCAAAGCAACTTGCCCTAGAAACTCCGTGTGAAGCTGATAATGTGATGCACTACGTTCACTACGAAGGGATTCAACTTTGCTAATCAGTATATGGCGTATACTGTTCTAGCAGCAAAAGGATCATTGGACAAGTTGCTCCCAAATGATCTGCAACCCCTAAAGGACCCACCATAGAGTAGGAGAGACATAAGAACACCTCAAATAACAAATTAAAGCCTTCCTTTTTATTAAAAATAGAAAAAACCACAATTCTGTCCGTCTTCCTTATGGAAATTGCCTTAAATTATTACTGTATTGCTGGGACTGACAAGACTGTGAGTTAAAATAAATAGGTAAAATCACAGCTTGCCTGAAACCTCACCAGCTGTGCTGCTGCATGATGCCTCCCCAGCTACCACACAACAACTCCTAAGTCAATTAGGCTCCTGGCAGAGCTGTGTGTGCAGTTGATGGGAGCTGCCACTTTTTTTGAAGTTTAGGCTCTTTTTTATATATTAAGCTTCACTTTGAATTTCTTAGGGCTCTGATGAATGTTTTTAGAAATAACAGTGGTCTCTTTAATGGTGTTATCTATAAGGAAGAAAGCAAAAGATCTGAAAAATATAACAGACTTTCTCAACCTGAATTGAATTCTCTACCAGTGTTTCTTTATATACCTGTGTGTTTTTCCTCTTTTCTCTGCTTAGACCTATAATGTGGAGCTGGCAGGTTCTTGAAGGTTTACAAAGTCACTTTCTTCCTATCAATGTATGTTTGTTGTGGAAGACACAAGGAAAGGACATGACACTAGTCAAGGAACTTCTTAAAATAGAGTAAAATAGAAATACACATCTAAAAAAAGTCTGTAAATTCAAAACCAGAACCTCATCAAATTGTTTTAAAGCCCAAGTTCTGCAACAGGCATCCCACTGGGATTATGGCACATAGCTTAGCCTGTCCCACAGAGCTGTAAGCCCTCAGCATATGTGTTAGGAAACACCTTTAGCCTTGATTTCAACTATGAAAATGTCTCAGCCTATCTATAGACTCACTGAAGTCAACAGGATCAAGAACACAATTTAAGCTTAAAAAAAAAGCATTTAAGTAAGCTGAGAAGCAGTACCTCTCAACAGAGAGATCCTCACCTCTTTGGTAGACTACCCTTCCACCTGCAGATGTCCCAGACCTCCTGGGAAGTAAGATGTCCTCATTTACAAGGAAAGATAATCTACATTTTCTGTTTTTTTTTATAATGAGCAAAGTAGATTTTTTTTCTCTGTTTATCTCACCCTTTAAATTGTTGACATCTACATTAAGTATTTCAAAATATATATATTTACCATTTAAAATGAAAACATAACTCTCATCTTATTTTTCAAGCATGTTTCATGATCTTTCCTTAATCATTTAGTTTTACTGGTTTAGACACTTTCCTTTGTTTTTCATAATTATCTCTGCAAATTAAGAGCATGACAATTTGCACAAATGCTTACTAATTATTGGTAATAATTATCATCAGCAGAACTATAGATGCTTTTTAGTCTAACTGTACAGAAGAAGCAAAGAGAGAAGGATTGGCTGATTTTACTCGCTCTCCCAATCTGATATATCCTGTAATCTGAAACACTTATCAACAGCTTAGTTTTCACCAGAAGCATCAGTTTGTTCTCCTTTACTATAACTTTCTTCTAATCTCTAATCAGCAGCAAGCAGTTACCTCCTCTTTGTAATCTTGTGCCTTGCTTCCTTTCACAGATTTTCATTTTCTTATGGCAATTCGGCCCCTCCACGAATATTGTTCTCTCAAACTCCTTTTTTACTGTTCCCTCTCTATCATTTAAATGGATAAAATCCTATCAGTGCCTTGTCTGAGACCCAGAACTCCAGCAAGGGACCTGTATTTTGATGGCACATCAAACAGTGTCACTGATAGACCTCTTTAGCAAGAGAGTCAGAGGAGCCTGTACTATTCACAAAAGGAGAGCTCTGGGGAAGGGTTTCAACCACTCCTTCACCTGTGTTAGGTCCTCTCCAAGGCTACTGTGTGTAGATAGATTCTGCTTTATAAAAACAATGTAAGCATGGCAGGAAGGAGCTTTACAGGACATGACATTCTGGGACATGAAGCGTAAAGTCCTCAGAAATAAAGTGAAGACTCATTTCACATGAAGCAAAAAAGCCACACTTGCAGAAAAATATACTTCAGACTCCCCTTGAGCTAAATGTAGTCAAAGATAATATATGCCACGAAGTGAGGTAAAGAACATCTAGAGGAAGCCATTTGTCATGCAGAACAATGACATCCTATTTTAATTGGTCTCACAAAACCTAGTAACTAGGCCATGCATTTTGACATCTATCTACTGACACCTTCTTAATCAGCTGTTTGAATATTTGCAGATATCATTCTCAAACAATGGGAACTCCATGGTGTTTTTACAAGGTGTACCTCAAGGTGTTATTTTAAGAGGGAAAGCCTCTTTCCCCTGCTGTGGAGGGTGTGGGAAACGTGTTGCTGAAGACATGCCAGCTCTGTAACACAGGCTGAGTGTGCAGAGGACAGTGGTTCAGTGTGAGGACAGGACTGCAAGGAGGGGAAAGGAAAATACTTCATATTTGCCAAAGACCCCAATTCTCAGCCCTTTACAAACATACACAATTTTTTTTCCTGAAAAGCAGTGATCAGCCACTGCACAAGTGAATTCTTGTTGGGGGTGTGGTTTGTGAGATGAAGTGCCATGCACAGACATCAGGCTGCTGGAGCACTTGGCACTAGCCAAGTTTATACAGTTTTTTGGTGTCATTCCCTGTCTGACTGGGGAGAACTAAAGCTGTGGGGTTTTTTTTGTTTGTTTGGTTGTTTTTTTCCCAAAGGATGATCACTATTTTTATTATTTAAAACCCTCATGTTTCATTACACATACTCTCTTTGCGAACAAAATGTATCCTTTGGCTGTTACATCCCAATCACAGCGTCTTCTCTATTAATTTCTTCTTCAGAAACCTTACTGGCAAAGTGAAGTACACGATGTAGCAATAGTAATTTGATATCCCTTTAGAGATTCATCCAGAAATAAGTGTTAGGACTTTGATGATCACTAAAATCTACAACTGTGCTGGTGCCTCAGTGCCTGCTGGCAAGAGAAATGATATCCCATATTTGGAGCAAACTGGGGAACTAAGAAGTATCAGCAAGAGGAAAGAAGGGTTTAGAAAATCCTCAGAATCTCCTCTGGGAGCATATGGTGAGAAAGGTCTTCTCACTCACTCTACCAAACTGCAGTACCAGGAGTAAGAGTAGGTAATGCAAATACAACGCTGAGCTAAGTTCTTATTTAAAGATGTTGTTGTGCCTCACTTTAAGTATATGCAGACTTCTGGTATAGATTTGACACTGAGACATTCAAAGAACATCACAGAATATTTTCTGTCAAGATTAGAAAGCCCCGCTTTTGCATTTAACAAGTAGATTTTGAAAATCTGCATTTTGGCTACAGTGGATAAAGTCCTAATCTGAGAGTAATAGATATGCTTAATTATTTTCAAAAATCAAAGTCTCAGAGAAAAAATATGGTGTTTGCAATGGATGAGACAGCTGATGTTACTGTGTCCAGCTTCCCAGTACTGCAAGCAAGAGTTTCACATCATTTTTTCATACACTGAATCGTAATTCTCCCTACTCCAGTGTTCTGGGGTAAATTCCCAGGCAACAGGGGGTGTCAACCGTCCTAAAAACTTTCCCAGGCCAGTCCATATTCCCCTCCATCCAGTAACTGGTTTTCTTACAGCACGTTCCAGTAAGTTCACTTTTGAGGTTTGCTTAGTTCTACAATGAGACCAACAAGACAATAACACATTCCCCAAACTCCATAGGGTTTTCACAGTATTAGCTACCAACAACATCAGTAATAAACAGTTTACAACTGGGTTAGCATGAAGCACTGGTATCCCTGGTAATTTCGCTATCAAGTCATTTCTGTCAAAACCAAGATTGAAATCAAGATTAAAATCAAACTCAGGTAAAGGGAAAAAGCTATACTCTTTTCCCTGGGGTCCTGGCACAGGGTAGGTGTCTGAAGTCAAACAGACAGTCAGCAGAATGGTTACCACTAAAATCCAGCGAGGAACCATATTTATGTTTTGAGCTCTGGATGTTCTGAAAACAA
>VXBX01006401.1:670943-706735 GCA_013400415.1 Scytalopus superciliaris
TTTAGTCACAGTGAAACTACACACCAGCCTACAAAAGGGATAAGCTCCAGCTTGCTTTAATTCCCTAGGACTTTCCCCTTTTCACAGCACCCATTCATGCAGCACGCTTTTGTCCCATCATAAAAGCTATCCTTTCATGTGCTGTTTCAGGTACCTTTTGCAAACCACTTGGGGTAACAGTTGTCAGAGGCTGATATTTAAATAAAAATATTTTAATGGCAATTGGAATAATTTATTCCCATAGTCCCTTTTGCCATATTGCAGCTACTCTTGTGCAAGGTGACCACAGAATATTGGCACACTAAATCAGCTTTGCTATTTTCACTCAATGAGAAGAAGGACTGATCTCTTCTTTTTCCTTTCCCCATACCACTGCTCAGATTTGGCCATTCCTGAACGTCATGGGGAAACAAGTTCAGGCTAAAATTAACTTTTTTTCCCCTCCCCACTCCACGAGCAGTTGTGGAACTACTAAATATTTTTGTTGTGTTTATCATTAACTGTTTCATCAATAGTGACTCATTATCTCTATTAGCAATGAAGTTAGGACAAAAGCATGGAAAACACAAGGATGACCTGTTGGCAGGTACCACTGTACAAAGATAAGATTGAAATGCTTTGCTCTCTGTGAGGAAGGTGTAGAAAGGATCAATTACTAAAACTGTACACATCCGTGCTTGAAATTAAAATATGATGAAAGTTCAAGAATGTATAATGCAGAGCTAGTTTTTGAACATTCAAACTTCACAAGGCAGTCAGTTCAGGGCCCAGGGCATTTTATTTGATATATTCATTTTTCCAGTGATCCATGTTGAATTTAAATGGTGATAAGTCATACGTCTCTTTTAATTTACTGCAGCAGAGCAACTGGGTACTTCCTACAGCAAATCAACTCAGGTGATGAACATGCAAAAGGTGGGTTTTATTGGTTTTTTCACCTTCTTTTTATCAACAATATATGGCTTGCATCAATGAGTTTATGACACATGAACTGTGGTCTCACACCGGTAGGCAGCTCTGTGTGATGTCTGGTGCCAGGGGCAGCTCCGGGCACCCCTGAAAAACAGGACAAAGCCTGGAGCTGCAAGTGCACTCTGTTGTATGACACTGATTCCTAAGGGTAACAAAATGGATGATTTTAGGCGAAAAAAAAAAAAAAAATCCCTCAACAAATTCATCTTAGGAAAATTTCTTATTGCATTTTGAAACATAAAGACTATCTGGGTTGCCAGGCAAAGAACAGTCATGATTCATTTGGGTTCGAGAGGAAAAAAGTCCATCCAGCTGATGGACAAAAGAATTACTTCAAGCATGAAAGAAATATTTTTTTTTAATATACATGCAGGAAATTCAAACCAGCCAAGGTTAAAAATATCCCTTTTTGCAACCAGCCACTCAAAATTTTGTTTTGATAAGAGTTTTTATGCAAGTATTTTAATGGTTAACTGGTATGAAAGCCTGACATAATGACAGAAGTCTTCATGTGTCTGTGTGCTAGGTGATCCTGTCTCCTTCCAACATCCCTGTCACTAACATCACACACACACAAACACACACACACAAACCTCAGGATTTGATAGATACATGTAAATAGTCAGTTGTTTATTTATTCTGGAGGTCTTGTTAAACATGTTAATACACATGCTATTAAAATATAAATCATATATTCACAAGCAGTGAATATATGTTTTCTATTCCTATTTTCTGTATAACCAAATAAAACATGTCAGGATAAAAGGTATTTTGCATGTCTTGACCAATTTCTCCAATCCAGAAACATTTTTTTCAGTGAACATTTCAGAGTTTGACTTGATAGTTTGTTATTACATCTGTCCTTTTGCTCACATATACACAAAAGGGTCTTCATAATTCTTGCATCAAGTATTCAGTTGACATTGTGCTCCTATGGTGGTATCAGAGAACAAAGCACCTGAGGGAGAGCACAGATGTGCAGCAGCCCATTAAACATCATAGGAATGGTCAGAGAAATGTGAGGTTGTGCTGATGTGAGGAGGTAGGTCAGGTGAAGGCTGAAATGGGAGAATGGATGGGTGTGGGAGAAGGTGACCAAGAGATCAGTAAGGAGACTGAGAGGGCAGGATGAGGGAGCCATGGAAGACTGGAAGACTGAATAATGAGATTAGAGGATCAGAAAGTTCAGTTGAAAACTAGCTTGGCAGGGTAGGTGTGAGAGAAGGTTCAAGGAGGTCAATGTACTCTTGCTGGAGGAAGTGGTGATGCACTGCAGGAGAGGAGTACTCTGGGCTGCAGCAGCCAGGAAGGCTACTTGGAAGTGGCCTCAGAAACAGACACTTGGATTGTGAGCTTAATTGCCAAACTATTTGAGCAAATTAATTACATAAATGCTGCATGTTCCTTATTTAACAAATGGAAAATTAAGGAGGCTTAAATTGTACAGCAAACAGCAATTAAACCTGCTGCATCTGCACATGTGTATATGCACCTGGATACCAAATCACTGCTATCCAGGACCAGATTAGTTTGTTTCTGTGGTAGCAGCTGAGAGGTTAAAAATGAGCGGTGATCTGGCACCCTGTTGAGAGAAGCAGTAGCTGCTGCAGTGCTTTTAGGGGACACACTTTCAACTAAAACATAAACAAAAAATTGAGTTATCGTCCATAAATCTATGGATTTACTTTCATAAATCTATGGAAAATAAATTTCTATTTTCTGGAAATCCATTTCTAAAATATATGCATGAGAAAGAGTACTAGAAGTAAAACGTTAAATCCTGTGGTATGTAAACTTACATGCATGCATATTGTTTTTGGAAATAAATTTGTTGTAGAAGTGGCTCATTAAGCCTCTGTAGTTTTTAATTAAATCAAAAAATAAGAAGACTGGATGCAGTACACAATACCGAAGCGAGCAGCAAAGGGTCAGGCAGGGTGTCAGCCTTGAAATGCAGATTAAGGCAATTACTCAAACCAAAGGCACAAACAAGAAAGCCGGATGTAGTGAGCACTCAAACAAATACCTACTTCAGAGGAGAGTCAGCAGAGTGAAAAGCTGCCATTCACCCACAGCGTGATGTCCTAAGGCTGAAATGTAAGAGCAGGGGAATGACGGCAAAATTTCGACTGAAGTGCAGATCAGTTTGGTTTGCGCTTCTGTGCATGGCATGCAGAACGCCTCAGTGCTCCCCAAGACAGCGGGCACAAGGCAGGTTCTGCTTTTCACAGAGGCTGTGTCCATGCCAGGATGTTGTTTAGGCATGGTCAAAGTGCACAGTAAAAGCTGCAGAAATGTAACAGAAAGCTCAAAAAGTAGGTTGATTCTATGTCTTGTGGCACACTCCTCCTCATTTTGCTATCTGATAACCTTTATCTATTTCACAGGTGTTAACTTCAGGTCTCCCTCAGCTCCTGTAATCTTTCCCCCCTTGCTAAATGCATTTCTACTCCTCTTGGGTGCCAACCTCCCTTTCCCTTCAAGTACCTGATTGATTAAAATATTTAGGTTAACCTGAGGGCATAATTTCTAACCAGTGGTCACAGCTTGACTCTGCACCTTCTTTGGGACTGATGAAGGAACCGCATACCTAATAACTTGCATCTTTTCCTACCCCTAAAGGGTGTCAGCTACAGACTATTCCACTTAAAAAGCAGCAGCTGCGTTTTTGTCCCATTAAAGTAAATTTCCTTGGGAAATTCACCAAGATTTTAACCTGAACACAGAAGAAGAAGAAAAAGTGTAGAAGTTGGATATGCCAAAGTCATACACTTTCCAGACTGCACTGAACTTCCTATGTGGCAATTCTATCTCTTTTGACCAAGGGAATTGCCAAAGTCAACAAAAATATCTCCTCCACTCCAGAAATGAGTGTGACCCTGGAAGAACCTGCAGTTCCCCTTAGGTAGTGGTGATAAAGCTTTACTGGTAGCCTCTTTGTCAGCCTTCAGGCATGAGCACAACTGCCTGTATTTGCAGTGCTGAGCAGCACTGATCCAGGGAATGACAGTGAAATCTGTGCATCAATCACTGCCCCATTCAGTGGGGACAGCCTGACCCCTCCAGGTTTCTTTCTCACTCTGGTCAAAACAAGGGCTGCCTCTGCAGCTGGTCAGTGACTGAACCACTTAATGCAGGCAAAAGTTTTGGTTTTACTTCTCATATAGCACTTGGACCCACAAATTTATATCTGTGCAACGTACAATTTTGAAAACATCAGGGCTCTGCCTGGTCACAAAATGCCTCATTACCCCTGAAAAGCAAGATGGTTTGTAGCTTGTCAGAGGTTACAGGCTGAGACTGGAGCCATAATGTAAGCCCCCAGCAGGAGCCAGGTGGGAGGAAGCAGCTCCCGAGCATCCCCACAGACATTTGTCTGAGCCTGAACACTGGTGATGGAGTCCCTGGGGCCCTGAGGGGAAATTTCCCAATGTTTCTAAATTTGGCTTCTGATTCAGATCTGTACTTTGCTGATTTAATTTGGAATCGATAAGTAAGTAGTTTAATGATTACTAAGAATCCTTCTTGGCCCTCCCATTGATATGTGTTCATACACAACAGCACTGGGATGTTGTGCTCCTGTGAGCAGGATTTATCCAAAAATGGACCTGGACATCTAGGGAAACTGTACGAACTCTGCTATTGTTCAATTGAGCTTTAATGAATCTGTGCTGGAGATGTGAGGTGCTGGACTTGACTGTTCCTGTACTGTTCCTGAACTCTGTAAGTCTGCATTCCCAAAAAGTCCAGGATCAGTCCCTTCAGTGTGCTCAGAAAATGACTTTCAGTCAAGACATTAGCAGTCACAAGTTATTTGCAATTCTCTTCAATGTAAGGACTTTAAACGGATCCTTTTCCTTTTGTTCTTTCTGAGCCTCAGGGCTTTTTAGTGCAGATCTGCTATAGTTTTTCCTTTTGTTTACTCAACTGTGTAATACCCTCAAAGAGTTTCCTTCTCAGAACCACAGGCAGTAAAAGTCCTGGTGCGCCTGCTGGAGACAACAGCGCTGCTCTTCTGTGCTAAATCAAGGCAAAGTCAAACCCTTCTTCATAACCCATATTTGAGCTTACATGGGGACTGTAAAGGCAGAAATATCCTGACTACTAACAAAACCTCAAAGCGTTGAGGTGATGATAACATTCCTCACAAGGTGCATGCCTGTTTCCTTCCAGAGGGCTGTATTACCTCAACTACACAGGGAGAGGGAGATGGATGGAGAGGGCACGCTAACCCAGCAATGGGTAGTAGTCTGATAAAAGAAATGTTAAGGTCAGTCTTCCATAATTCCTGCTTTTCCCAGTGTGGCTAACTCTCTGCATGAGAGCTGAAAAAATGAGGGAGAGAAATGACCTGCTGCCTGCTGCCATTTTACCAGAAGAGTGATAAATAACCGCCTGCTTCCAAATACTAGGGAAAACAGTTCCAAAACAGAAAATTGCAATGATCTCTGAGGTAAAAGTTTGAGCGACATTTTTTTTCTTCTGCTCTTCCTTTGACTGGTAAAGTCACATGGTTTTCAAGGTTGGGAACCAGGAAATCTAGATTTCTCTCTAATGGGTCATCAGGCCTGTTTCTCCCTTTATCTTACTAGGAAAAATATACTTGAGTTGTCTAGAGCAGCAAGGCTCTCTCTGTCTCTTCAACGCTCAGCATATGATCACTCCACTCACCTGGGATGCTTGGGGTTCTGCTGTAACATATACAGACCTCATGGCTGAAGTCTGCTTTCTCCAAATCATGCAATATATCCCAAATTTTTTGCAGGTTGCCTTAACATTTTGCTCTACATTCAAACTGACAGCCATCCTGTTAGATGGGGGAATGCTGCCATTTTAAAACTCACTTTCTAGGAAAGTTTTAACAAAATCAGTATCAGACTCGCTCAGTGCTTCACTTTTTTTACTTAGGAGGACCTGTAATTCACCCTACAGCAAGACCAGGGAGTTCAAGCTGTGATATGTGTGCTCTAAATAGAAAGGAAAACAAGCATGACAAGCAAACATAAGTGAGCCAGAATAAAAAACTGCAGATCAGAACACTTTTGGGGAAGTTCAACAGGCTGCTATGGGGATATAGATCTACATCTTGCAGGTGGCTTTTCTCTTTTTTTCTGATAAGCAGAAGCAAATCCCTACATCTAAAGGTCTCACATCTTCCAAATGCCCTGAGCTCAGAGCAGTTCTGAATTCCATGGTGGGAGATGGGCTCCATCCAAAGACACATGAATATACTGCTCATCTACAAACACCACACTTGCCTGCACTGACTCAGCCTGGGGCCATGTTCTGGCTAAGTCACCTGATGTGCTTATATGAAAAGGTGCAGAACACTGCCTTGAGCTCAGTTAACTGTGAGTTATGACTGATTCCCTGTTAAGCTTTTGAACAAGGTACAAGTTACATTACTGGCTTGAGGGTGGTGGGAAGAGAAGCTTCCCCTTTTTATTAAGGAACAATTTTCAAAGTAGGTTAATATAAATGTGCTTGTTATGTAATTGATTATAGCCATATATTTTAGACTTGGAGATAGGATTGACTTGTTAAAAACATGTTGGTCCAGCTATAAAATATGCAAGCTGAGATTCAAAGATGTATTTCTGGTGTAGTCCATCAAACATAGAGCAAAGGATTGAACCACAGGCCAGAGAAGTTCTACAAGAACCAATGGCCTTAAAATTGGACTTAACAACAGACAATAACAGTCTTAATGGATTAATGCAAGTTTCAGGAAGGAAGGATTAAAATGAGTTGCCAAGAAGTCAGACACAGCACACATAGTTTGAACAACAGCTGTTGTTGAAGCATCTCAATCAATGTTTTCTTTAACACAAAGTGTCCTCATGTTATCATCCAGCAAAGAATAAAATATAACTTTTAAAAAAATATTCAGTTTTATTAAAGAAAGGAGTTCCAGTGGAAACTGATGATAAATTTGTTCTTTTCTTCTAAATTTTCTCACTGAAGGGCATTTTTTTCCTAAAAAAAACAATTCAGAAAAATCTTCTACATTTTCAGTCATCTGGCAAAAAAAGTCTGTATTTTTGAGATATGCTGGCACTTCTGTCATCTCCACCTCTTTTTAACCTTTGATGAAAAATTTTGGCTTTGCTTGTGATTTCTGTCTGGAGATGTCCATCAAGAACAAGAGCAGCAAAAAATTTACCAGTCTCAAGACCAGTAAAAAAAAGTAAAATTAAGTAACAACAATACATTCAGTAATTACCTGCAATCACTTTTTTCTCTGGTTTTCTCTCTGGTAGCCAGCCCATGCATTGTTAATTTAATTACAACTCTCTAACCTCCTCAGGTGGCTGCTGTGTCCGAGCCTGAGTGGTGAAAGGAGTAGTGTGACAGAGAGTTTCCTCTAGCCATTAATTTTAGTGTTTCAAAGCATGACATTTTATTAAATAACATTTTAATTGCCAGTGGCACCAGTGCTTTTGTAGATCAGAGGTTAATTTTTATTTCCTCTCCCTTGCAGCAGAGTGTGTCTCCCTGCAGTCACCATGCCGTGGTGAACTTCGCTGGAGGGCAATGGTGTCTCAGACTTTTGGGGAATGTCTCATCTCTTTTTAATTTCAGTGGCCTGGTAATTATAAAACTCTTCTCCCGCCTACATTTTTAATTTTCATTAAAAGCCGACAAGGGTAATCAATCCTCAAGCTTGTATTTGGGAAACTTTTATAAACTGCCTAAACCAAACTGCTCCAAAACACCCCAGCTTCTATCAACACCGGGGAAGCCGAGACTCCAACCAGAAAGGTACTGAGGCATCCTGAATCCTCAGCACTGTACAGGAATCAGCCTTTTAGTGAGAATAGCAAAATGCACCCTTTTCACTCTGTCTTACTCAATCTAAACAACTGGTGTCATCTCATCCATCAGGATACTGAAAATTATATAAACCCATCATTTACCATCAGTAAAAGCAGATTGAGTCTGGCTATGCAGCATGAATTTAGTTCAATATTTAATGACTCATATGTTGCATTTTATTTCATCTGCAGTAGTTTTCTGCCTCCTTATTTATTACAATCAACTTTATTCGCTGTAGTAGCACCTTGCAGTCAGACTGTATTCCCAGCTGCTTCAAGGGGTTAAAGAAGCCAGCTACAGAGCTATGATGAAGTGAACAGTGAAAATGAGAGGGTGAAAGAAAGACAAGATGGATGGCGAGTAAAGGAATGGCTGAAGTTGTGCTTGCCTATCTGTTTTAGATAAGGGAGTAGAGGATTTTTCAAGGTCCTTTTCCCTCCTATTTGTGATGGTTCCACTGTCCATTCAAAACCTGTATGTGAAGGTTTCATCATCTTTGTGATGTTTTGCCTTAGTTTATCTCCGTGAAGTGCAGCAGGACTCTTCTCCCTGTTGTGTGGTGGGGAGCTGTGCACTGCTCCCCAGCTACCTGAGGCACCTCAGCTGGATATTTGGCTTTTTCACAGTGAGTTGGATTTAGGTGGGACCAGAGCCATGGGGACACATCAGAAATCTGTTAATAGTTTATACATACACCTAACTCCAAAGGACGGTTCCTAAAAACCTGATGTGTTACTCCTGAACTTGGAGCATGTCCTCCAGGGGAGATTTTTCAGGCATAAAGCACTGCCAGATGGTACAGAAACACACTGCATGCACAACCAGGCTAGCCAGCTACTTCTGGTGGATAAAGTCACATACCTGGTGAGCAGATCAGAACCTATAATCAAGGCAATCCAGAATCAGAAAATTGAAATAGCTGAGAGATGCATTGGTTCAGAAATCAGAGAGAGAATCATCAGTGTCCAGACTGAGATCAGAAAAACAAAAAACAAGCCACAAGCATAGTCAGTGCTACAAACACAAAGACATCAGGGACAGAACCAGGCCATGGTGACTAGGGAAACAAATACTTTAGGACACTGGAAGTTTTCAGAAACAGATACATAGTGTGATGATATAAAATTTCCTTATTTGCTGTGGTTAAAGTGAAATGGACAATTTTTCTCACCCATTGAAAAAGCTGATGGTCTCAGCTTCTTCCGTTGCTAATTACTTCCTCTGTTTATTAAGGAACAACTTTCAAAGTAGGTTAGTATTAACGTGCTTGTTATGTAATTGATTATAGCCAAATTTTTTTACTTGGAGGTTGGATTGAGTTGTTAAAAATTGAAATGAAATTTAAAATTTTCCCTTTTAGATTTTTCTGTCATTCTTATAAAACTTTTACAACTTGACTGTCAAATCTCTCCTGACATTTTGATAGAATTTTTATGCTCTTTTTTTCCATTTTTTCTGAAACACTTTATTTAAGAGGAGCCAGATGAGGTTACTGACAGGCTCAGCCAAGTGATAAAGGTATCTCTATTTATGCATGTGCATGTGTATGTGAAGGGAGGCATGAGGCAAAGCTGGAGCTAACTATATTATAATGTAGTTAGAATCACAGAATCATAGAATATGTTGAAGGGATCCATCATGATCATCGAGTGCAACTCCTGGCCCCATGCAGGGCACCCCAAGAATCCCACCATGTACCTGAAAGTGTTGTCCAAACGCTTCTTGAACTCTGTCAGGCTTGGTGCTGTGACCACTTCCCTGGGGAGCCTGTATCAGAGCCTAGCCACCCTCTGGGTGGAAAACTTTTCCTGATATCTAACCTAAACCTCCCCTGACTCAACTTCATGCTGTTTCCTTGAGTTCTGCTGCAAGAGTGAAGAGATCAGTACTTGCCCTTATACTTTCCTTTATGAATCTGTTGAAGATCACAACTAAATTATTTAGTAAATACTTTATTATTTATTTAGACAAGAGAGCAAGAGGATCTGTTAATAACATCTGCTGCTGATACTCATGAATAGAGGAGACTTTTCAGTCCTTATGGTGGGCAGGAGCAGGACTAGGCTGAGACAGTAGTGATAGAGGTATTCAAGGAAGGAGTTAAGAGGTTCTCTGGAAAGGAAAAGGGTGGCAGATGAGCAGTTTGCGGCTGTGAAAGCACCTTGGTGAAATGACAGGTCTAGTGGCAGTGAGTGTGACAGGGCCACATGCAGGGGGAGCTGCTCCCAGCACTCCCAGCTTCAGGAACCACTGGTGTCTTGCACTGACATATTTTGAGTTATGTCATGCAGGTTTTGCTGGAAGATAGGGCAGGTGCCCAAGCCTCAGACAGCAGGAGCAGCACTGCCCTGCTGGCTTCAACAGACCCTTGGCAGTGGAAAGTTCTTCCCTGGATACCTTGTACTGAAATCCAAGCTCTAATTTGGAGCCTGACCTGTCATAATTTATTTTATTGTAACATTAAAGAGCCTACTAAAAGAGCATAATCCATGGTAATTACTGAATTGCTTCACACACTCTGGCATAGAGATACATTGCTGATCCAACATTGTGTGCCCAGGTAATGCCAAAGGGTTAGTGCATTAGCTTCTGTTACTGCATTTTGTCAAGGTGGTGATGTTTTTTTTTCTCTCTGTAATATGGCTTCACTCATTCCAGCAGAGCAGCATTATTGAGGTATGAAAAGCTTCTATAGGAGTGCCAGTGACAAAAGGAAGATTAACAAAAATGTGGGTCTTCTCCAGAAGGAAATGGAAGACCTGGTTACCCAGAACATCGAGGAGGTTGAGGTATTCAATGACTCTTTTGCCTCAGTTTTCACCCACAAGTGCTCCAGCAACACCTGTCAAATTTCAGAATGAAAAGACCAGGACTGGGGCAATGAAAAACTGCACACTGCAGGAAAAAACAGGTTTGAGAATGTCAAAGGGACGTGAAGGTGCACAAGAAGGTGGGTCTGGTGAGGTGCATCCATGGGTTCTGAGGGAGCTGTTGGAGGAAGTGACTAAGGGTATTATTGTCCTCAGATTACAAGAAGATTTCAAGATAACATCCTCATAATTTTAATTCAATGTTAATCATTATTCTGTTGTACCCTTCTCAGGGATGTTCAGAGCAAGTGAGAGGAGGCAACAGCAACAGCTGGAGATGCCATTTTGCAATTGTCTCCAAGTATTGCTTTTGTTTCTGGTACCTACCATGAAATAGGGGCACATTTCAGAAGTGACTGATACATTTTATATGATTACTAAGAGGCTATGCTAGTCAAATTTATGTAGTGTTCAGGTCTTGTTCATATGTTAAATCATTTAGTGTCCTGAAAAATGAAGAAAAAGAAGCCCAAAAATTCTGTATTTTCCCATCTCTCAAACTGTTCTTCTCTTCCTGTCCAGACCTGGAAAATGGCATTATTTGTTGGATATGGAGGGAGAATCTAGACCTAATTTGTGACAGGTGTCTTGTTTAGGCCTTACAACTAATACTTGTCCTTTACTGTAGAGGGAACAAAGGTGGACCAACCTTGAGTAGGATTGTTAGTCGTTCCCTTGAACTAAAAATACCATTGTTATCAGATGTATCACACTTCCCTGTAGCCCCCTTTAACCAGTTGCTTCCACTTTGCAGTTTTTGGAAAACAGTTATGTCCAGTTTCAAGCTCCAAACTATGTGTGAGGCAATCATTAACTCATATGAATACTGAGTTTAGGAGTAATGTTCCTAAAAAAGTAGGCAGGAGAACACTAAGGAAAGCCTCCAGGTAAAGGAATTTCTAGAACAGATGGCAAATGTAGAACTGTCAGGGTCACTGAAACGAACAGCAGCTTTGGGCTAAAAACTTTACCCTATATATTTTAAATCTAAACAACTGAAATGAAGACCATCACAATGAAATCAAAGGACTCTCTTCTACCTCAGAATGGGAAACTGCAATTGGTGTCAGGGTCTGCATTAGAGATTTCTAATGAAAGAGGGTCACAACAGAAATAAATCCTGTGCAAGGTTATTTGCTATCCAGAGCCTGAGCCAGCCCCATTCAGCTCTGAAGGTTCACGTTGGTTGCTGCCCTTCCTCAAAGGCAGGACTGTTGCACTAGCCTGGCATGTAAGGATACATAGTGCCATGCTTTAAGGGTTAGAATATAGTGAGGCAAGCAAAATATTCCCCGTGAGGATAGCCATGGAGTCAGAAACCTGTCTTTGAAAAGCATTTGGAAAGTTGGTTTGCTGCTGACATAATTTTTGGGAGGCGTGGAAATCAGTCAAAACTAGCTATGACATTGATGCCTTTGACTATGTCACCAGGAATCCTGGTGTGAGAACTGCTGACACAACCATAATTGTAGAACAGGTTTTGCTAAATTTGAAAGCAGTGTTTTAATTTATTTTTTTAAAATATTTGTATACTACTTGTAGTGCACTAGTGTCATAAGTTTAGCTAAGGCATTAGTACAGTGCAAGAAAATTTGGTGTGATCTATTTGAAAATCTAGTGTGTCAACATGGGGAGATCATGGTCTGACAGATTCCTGAATGCCAGCCAAGCTGTGGTCAACATCCAAAGCAGAAGGCAGCTCATTTCTTAGAAAATAAGATACATCATCTCTTAAGAGTGCTGTTACATGGTACCCTTCACCAATCCATCCTGATTACCACATCATTACCCACATTCCAGGCTCACATTTCTCTTCCTGGTAGGAGTTCTCCTGTGGACTTTTGTTGGGCCAGTTCAGCACACTAAGATGAAAACAACCAACAATTTTCACCACTTTTTTGCTACTATGAGATAAACTAGCTTTCTGGTAGCCTGTTAAATTGCTGTAGGCTTCTGTGGCAATGCTGCTCAAGGCTGTGGCTCCATGAATATTTCTTTTGGCAACTGGGTGAGCTGGGGTTCCTCTGCTTGACATCTCTAGGGAGCTGGTGCACTGTTGTCCTCTGATGAAGAGTTTGAAATGGACTGGGAGGAAGTAACTTTTTCTCACACATTGGACAACAGGTACTAACACTTACACAGTCATCCAGCGTAGTTTAGATGATATGAAGTAGTAATTTGTTACCTACAAAGCCACCATTTTTTTCCCCTAGACCTCTCAGTGAGAAACGATAAATGGATGATGATGAAAAAGTAAATAACGGCTTCCTATGCTTTGGTCAAATCATCAGTCCCGAGTATATACATATACGTATACATATACATATACATATACAGGCAGAAAAAAAAGAACAAAGTACACCATGTTTGAGTAGCAATTGGTTTTCAAAAATCTGTGTTCTGTTTGGTACCTTGAAAGTAGAAAATACAGGGAAATCAATCACAAGAGAATTCTTTCAAATGGATCACATATCATGAAGAATTTGACAACTTCAGCTGATAAATGTGCACAGCTATAAGTCATTGATTTTTTCTGTGCTCCTGACTAAAGCGATCTTAACATCATTGCAGTCAGGCTTGCAGAAATCTCAATGGGTAATAGACAGTCTGATCTGGAGAAGTGGAGCAGACCTCTGGTGTCCATATGCCCCTGGTTCTCCTAGAGAAGAGGTGCCCCTGTGTGTGTCTGCACACTCATACAACATTGTGCAAGAGATGTGATTTTTCTTCTCTCCTGTTTTGGTTGACTGCTTCGCCAGAGGGAAGACGAAATACTTTGTGGGAAAATGTTTTCTCTGTAAAGGAGGATTAATTAATATTAGCAAGAAGATTATATTATTTAGATCAAGACAATTTGTGTTGTCTTAAGGGAACAAAAATGTGCATCTTTTTAAAAACCAGAAAAATTCACCCCTAAATGTAATCACCCTTCAACAGAAGATGGAAGATTTTGCTTTATTAATTTTAAAAGATCCTGTTGACTTTCAAAATCTGTTCAGGAGATTCAACCTTGTGAAAGTGAGATTGAAAAACTGTTGCCAAAATCTATTTTTTCCAATGAAGGACAGCTTGTGTATAGAGGTTTATTTCAGAAGATGAACTAATAGCTTGAATCCTAGAGAAGTAGGTGATAATCTGGTAGAAAAGGACCAACTTCATAATTAGCATTCATTAGAATATGACATTTCAGGATTTATATCTGTTTGTCCTAGATGGATTTAGAAACTGTATTTAGAAACTGGATTTAGATCTGTCAAGGGTTGAGCAGCCATTTGTGGGTGCCACTCTGTTTTACCTTCAAGTCACCTGAAGCTGCCAGGGAAGGTGTGTCCCAGCTCAGAAAGGATCTGGTAAGAGCTCTGTGTCACCAGTGGTTCTGTGCTATTGAGGAAGCAGCATGGCCATAGGCACAGGATAGGCCTTCAACGTCTTCATTATACCTTTCATCAACATAATTGGAACTAGTAGTGGCCCCTGTCTGATTAAATCTGAACAGCCTTTGGGGTCCTCTGACTCCAAGATCCTCTGAGAACAGTCCTGCACAGCAACATGGCACAGAGCTGCATGTCACCCGCAGGCACTTGCGATATGGTGCCAGCATAGCTGAACTTTGTATTTCATAATGGTCCCATGAAAATAGGAGAAAGAAAAGAAAAAAATCAGAACAACAAAACACATATCAAAGCAGATGGAAGGTAAAAATCAAATCCTAATGAATAGGTGTGACACAAGCCTTCTGAATTTTTCTGAAAGAACAGGTCTTTTAGCACAAACTCTAAAATATAGAAGGAGATGAACAATATTCCAACCAGTGTGATGCAGAAACTAATAGACTGATGTATTTAAATGAACACTCAGTTGCCAGGACTTCAAGGTCAAGATCATTTTATGGATTCCATCTTTTGTCTTGAGCAAAGAATTGGCCCTGTTAAGTTATAAATATGCAGATAGACTGACTGGGTTGCTCTCTCCGGAAGGAATATGAGGTGGGTATAGTTCTCAGTTTACTCATTTGGAGAGTTATTAGTGACCTCTAAACTGTAGAATGTTCCCTACACACCCAGAGCAGATAGTAAACAGAAAATGTAAATAAATTATTTGTCTTGGTGTTTATTCTGGGAGAAACACCATTCCAACAGAGGGAATGAATCTGAAAAAAAAAAAAAAAAAGGTCTAAAATTGAAGTTTCAGTGGAAAAGGAAGTTGTGTACCATAGCTCACTGAAGAAGTCAAGGAACTTGCTGAAAAGGATGCCTTAGGCTGATTAAATATACTTGGGTTTTTAGGATGCTCTGGGAAGATAAAATCAAATTACTGGAATGAGAAAAAAGATGCAAATAGTTATATTTTGGTAAAGCATAAAGTCTTTGAGAGATAATAATAATAAAAAAATCTTATAAATTAATACCTGGTTACTAAAAGTCATCAATGGTCCACTCTGGCCTCCAATCGGGAGGCATGGAGGCACACCATCTATAACGCTGCTGCTTCCTTTGAGAACGCACGCAGGATCAGTCTGGAAGAAAAAAGACAGCACAGAAAGAACCGTGCCTCGCCAATACAGCCTGTGGAGACTTTCCACTGTGCCTTTTGCGACCGGACTTGCCTATCCCGCATTGGCCTTTTTAGCCACCAGCGCGCTTGTAGCAAACGTGGGGAGAGCCCTTCTCAAATCCTCGTTCGCGAAGCCCAGCCATGATGATGACTAAAAGTCATCACTTTGCAAAGAGTGCTGTTTAAAGGGTTCACAACACAATACAGAATTGGAGTTAATCAAGATATTAATGAATGACCCGAGAAAAACAGGAAGGAGTGAGTGACAGAGTTTGTATTAACACCAAACTTATTTAGATTTGATAATCCTGAAATTGATGGTGCAGATAAATAGTCCTGGATGGATGAAATGGAGAGGCTGAGTAATAAAACAGTAACTGAAATTCAGTGCTGCTAGGTACAAAATAATGCACAACAGGAAAAATAATTCCAGTTATCTATGCAGTATAGACTTGAAGGTAGTCATTGCAGATTTCCCCTAAAACACTACCCTTATGCTTGGCAGGGGTTAAGATTATCAGTCAAATCAAAGTACAGAAATGCCAGTCAAATCAGAGAAACAGAAACATCTGTTAGAAATTATGAGGAAAGTGGTAAGACAAGGGCAGAAAACATTGTTAATGCCATCTGTAGATCTGGGCTGTGCCCACATCTCCAGTGCAACACATAGGAATAACAAGGTTTGGGTATATCAACAGGAACAGGATCAGTCTGTTCAAGTGTTGTGCCGGAACCATGAAATTGTGTGGGACACAGCTGAAGTATGACTGCAGGGACAGGAGAGAGGCATAAGCAAGGGCTGTCACCTCCTAACACCTGTTTGAGGTAGTAGGGGATTGAGAATACCATGATATGCTGCTGGTCCTCTCACTTGCTGCTGAGCCCTTACGGAGGCCAAAGGTTGGAGCACAGTCCCCACTGGTCTAATACAATGGGGAGAAATGTTTGTTCCCTTATGTCAGATGTTCTACTTGCATAGTAGATTGCTGTTACAGTTTGGTAAATTTTTGACTTTGTAATATTCAGATTATCCAGCCAATTGCATTATAGGCTGTTAGGCCAAAGCTACTTCTCACTAGCTGTAGTTCTGCTGTAATAAATATTCATAGCTTCATTACAGGCTATGGTTTTCCAACCTACATACTAAGGGATTATTTGGGAGTTTTGCTTTAATGATGCACAAAAACTGTAATAGTCCTTTCAGAGACTTATGCAACAATATGTTTGCTTCTTCTAAAAGCTAAATAACTCTTGTTTTGAATGATTTAGTAGCAAACTCACTTAGTCACTGTGCTGTGGTTCAATGGGCTGCAAAATTTTCTTTTTAGAAATACAAACCCATTATGTAAATAGTAAGAAGCATCTTCAGGAAAACCAACTTCAATTTGTTTTTGTCTTTTTTTTTTCCTCCCTGTTTCAAATTTTATAAGCTTGAGATCATTCACACAACCTTTTTTCCCCCCTTAAAATATGCAAAGTTAAATTGTTTTCTGACTAAAATAATTGATATAAATTTTAGCCCTGAAGCATTGTCCAACTGTCTTCTGCTTTCCTGAAAATAGAAGATAGAAGAAGAGGGGTTTGCAGAGCATATCCCTGAGAAAAGATGTTTATTTGATTAGTAACTGCGATTTCAGCACCTAGTTGGCTTCTATAATTTGATCCCTCCATCTTCTTGCTCTTGAGTTTCCTACTTTTGAATGGCTTCTGTCCCAAAACACTGACATCTGCAGAAGAGAGAGGTCTAAAGTTAGTATTTGTTCAAAGATATGGAAATTGATTTTTCTGTCTGTCCAGTTTCTTCCACGCAAGGATCTTGATGCTCTGTAGTATGTTTATATACTTGTGGAATATAGTTCTTGGTACATAAATTTTAATGCCAGAAAGAAATTACCTCATCATGGATCCTCACAATGCCATAAAAGCTTACACTGAATGAATTTTGAGACTTTAAAATTCCATTGCTAGGAGGACTGTACTTGTAGAAAGGTTTCGACCTTAGGTATCTCCTAGCATCTACTAAGTGTAGGACTCATATTTCCCTAAAATAGAGTCCTAAAGCCAAAAACCTTTTTGTAAACAGTTGGGATGAGACTGAGATGCTGACTGAATCTATTTGTCACACAGTGGCATTTATGGAGCTAATAAGTCTATGTTATGAACAGGCAGGTCATTAGAAGATCGGGTGCTGTGCTGATAAAAGAAAATGTGTGAGAGGTGGCAATGGCTGGGGAGGGAAGTCACATTTTGGTTTATTTTCCTATTCTAAACAGCACAAAAGTGTTTAATTAATTGTTTGCTCTGCATTTAACAACTTTGCACTAGTTCATTTGCTTAAGTGCAGCAGCAATCAAGAACACATTAGCTAATGCAGCAGCTCAGCAAGGGAGGAGGCTAGAGGCAGGTGCTGGGGTCAGTGTGTGCAGAACCAAGGGACCATCAGTCTCCTCCTGTTTTAATTTGTCTGCAGGAGTTTTCCAGAGTCACAGTAGCACAGCTGGAGTCACCAGCCTTTTCCAGCTGGAGTGTTGAGGGTTTTTTATGAGTAGATCCAGCTGGAAAAGGTCTGAAGTCAAAGATGTGGATAGTGATGACTGACACATTGCACTGCCCTCCTGTGAGTCTCTATTAATTCTGCTGTGTGCTTCATCCCCTGCCAAGAAAGATGGTAAAAAAATGAGGGCATGAGCAGGAGCCATGGAGATTTGAATTAATTTACTTCTCCTCCCTAAACTCTCTTGAACAAATCATTCATGGCAAGATTTGAAAGGGAACATGAAGGTATGGTTTCAAATTTTCAAAAGAAGGTTTAAAAGAAGTCATTACATTATTCTCATTTGGCTTCACTTGGACCAAAATTCACAGTCTTGCACGCTTTTCAGATGAATAATATGAAACATTGAAACTTAGCTCAGGTCTGCCAGATGCATTGCAAATTAAGTTTATGAGAACTCTATGGAAAAGAACCTGTAACAAGGGACTGGGAATCCTTATTTGTCAAGGAACTTTTCTCAGAGGTTTTCTTTTGATTTACATAGCTTTCATCAGAATAATGAGAAAGATTTTGGATTTCTTAGACACACCTATTCCAAATATATCTGCCCCAGAGAGACCAGTTGGGAAGAAGCTGACTTGTGCCCAAGGTTTTACTTCTGCCATTCAAATCATGAGCTATAGTGAAAATTTAAGCTTATGTTTAAGAGCAATGAAATGTGTCTGAGCAATGAGGACTTGCCACCCATCAGCTGAGCAGCAGTATCCAGCATATATATACTTCAAGTTCGTTGTGAATATGAGATACGTGCCATGGCTTGAACCAGCACAGTAAGGTTGTACATCACATTTGCTGTGTATTGGGAGAAAACAACTGGCCAGCGTAGTGATATTAGGATGAAGTAAGCACTCTGTATTTTCATCCAGCTGTCTGTATTGGAGAATTTTATGCCAAATGCCAATGCATTCTGACATTTTACAGCTTTTGATTTAGTGACGAATTTGTCCATTGTTTGGGTCAAAAGTAACTCCAAGCAGCTGAACCCAAAATCTGTGACTGGGAACCAATAAGAAGAGACTCAGGAAAAGGTCCCAGATGGACCTGGATTAAACTGTTGAGACACAGGAGTTATATGAAATGTTTATTACATTTCAATACATAAAACAGAACTCACAGGCAGAAACTTTTTTTCCCCCTGTTCCATCTATGTAGTTATATTTCTGAAAAAGCGTGTTTAATCTGAGCCAATTAAACTTGCTAGCATTCAGCACTTAAGATATTTTCTTCCCCTTTTTTTTTTTTTTTTAGAATGTCATTTGTTGCTGTCAATAGCCTTCTCAACCCAAGAGGCTCTTTTTGAATTGAAACAGATAATGGAAGGGATCATTAAGAATGAGTATGAATTTGATTTTTTATTTTCAGATACTTAAACCTTAACTGATTTATTTTTATTCCCTGGTGCGTTTTAAATCCTTTTGTTAAATATATCTGTTCTTTTCACCTGATCACAGTGGCAAGGACAGGTAACTGCAAGAAAAAATGACAGAGTTGTCTGGTGATGCAGGAGATGAAAAAAAAGGGTATAGAACATCTTCAAAATACCCCGCCTTTAAAGGTACAGTGAAAGTCCAAGAACACTCACTGAATGCAAAACATGGCAGAAGTCTCTCTTGCTCCTACAGTCTCAGCAGAACTGGTGGAACATTCTGTATTTGCAATCACCTAGTTTGTTCCCTTACTGCATCTCAGGACTCGCTGTTCTTGAAACTTTAATGGCTCATGCCAGTTTTTGCATGAGTGCTGCTACGTTAAAGATGTTTATTGCAGGCTGCTGTATCTGCAGGGGCTGTAGCTCCAGTCTTTAGAGGAAGCTTATGTCAAAACTCTGGAGTGTGAGGCTGCTGTTGTCATCTCTGAGGCAGATGAAGGAGTGCCTGGATGTCCTATTCCCCACCTCAAAGCCACACCTTTCACCTTCCATCCCCACTCCTCATCCCCTCATTCCTTTTCTGCTTCTGCAGCAGGAATAATCTGTCCCTAGTCATCTCCTGAGTGACAATATTCAGCTTTGCCTATATTTCAGATAAGTGGTCTTGCCCGCTCACCATAGACTAGCAGAGAGAGGAACTTCCCCCATAGCTCCCTGCTCTTAGCAAGAAGCTGGATGGAAAAGTCTCATCAGTGACAACAGTCCCTCTGGGTTTCACTGCCTGGCCCAACTCTCTCACAACAAAGTACACAGGGCAAGCTGACCACTATCCATCTGCATAAAAATACACAATTTGAATAGTCTGGTTTGGGACCCAGAGTAAGACATAATGCTTTTGACATGTTGTATATTTTAAAAAGGCCTATTGAAATCTTTTATAATGTATAAACATCAGCCATCCTCAAACTGGGAGATAAAAAAGTATCACTGTATCACTGCAGAAGAGGTCTCTGCAAAAGCATGTAGACTGGGCAGATGTGAAATCCTCTTTGAATTAAAAGGCAGAAAAAGCTATACAGATTCACTGCTTAGCTGTAGTGTTGATATGCTCCTGTCTCTGGAAGCTTTCATTTTTTTTCTCGTTTGTTACAAAAAATCCCTGCACCTGGCTGTCATAAATGACTGGAAGAGAGGAACCAGTGGTGGGATCCTGTCAACAATGGTGTCAATAGGAGACTCTAAGATAAGGTGCTACTACACAGAGAGATGATCCCAACCTCCAGGGCTTCTATCTTCATATTTAGCATCTGTATTTACATTCTCATTATTTTTTCATTAATTATTCAAATTTCATTTCAAATCCGTGCTAACTTTTAAAATCACTAGCTAGGGCAAAATCTGAGCCAGAACTGTGTATAGCAGGGATGTCTTCCTTAAGTTTTCCTTATTTCTTTGCTTTAGATCAATAAAGTTGTAAGATGAAATGCAGCCAAAGCTATTCAAAAGCTGGTGGGAACCTGTCAGTAGGTGCTGGTTGTAATCTCTCCCTTCAGTGCTACTGCTGGCATAAACCCACAACTTTCCCCAAAATGACATTGGTAAAACAGGGTCAATAAATTCCAGAGTCACCAGCCTGTAGGGGATCTCCTTCTCACTGCCCTATAATGAACATTAAAAGCTTTAACAGGCTTTATATAAAGCTTACTCCTCAGGTGAACTGTGTGAGTTGGGCTCTGGTTTATTCTTTCATCTGTGAGTTGCTGGCATGCAATGAATAAATAGCCAAGGAGGAGATATATCTCTGAAAGGACTCTACAGTCCCATTCTTGGTTCAGTCCATTGTTTAAATTGCTGTGATTCCAGCTCAGACACCCTACTGCTCTCCAGGAATATTCAGGCATTCAACAGATCATGGGAAATTACCTTACATGTCTCCCAGCTGGAAAGAAACTGTGTTTATAGCAACACTCATGACAGCAAACTAACAAGGACAGGATTTTTACAGTAAAGTTTAGAGCCTCAGTCAAAAATAATGGACCATAGCATGCCAAACTGCCTATTGGTTCAAACAGAGGGTTGACAGTAAAAATGCTTTGCAGTGTCCTGTGCACATCAGACCTATGCAGCAATAATGCTGTAAAAAAGAAACATTTAATGAAGTAGCTGAATAAAGGCCTTATCTAGAACCCATAGAAATCAGGGGGAAAACTCCCATCAATACCAGCAAGCTCTGAATCTTCAGCTGTGTGCCATGATATCATGAGGACAGCACACAGTGCTTTATCCAGAGACCAGATGCAGTTTTCAGTGAGAAAAACAATCACTTTTTTATTGCCTCAAAGGCGACAGTCCATAGAAATATACAATTTGCACCAAAGATATAATACCTTTTAAAGTGAAAGGACTTCTATATTTCCATTACAGTACTTGGTTGGTTTACCTACTGCCAGAAAAGGACAGTGTGAAAAATGCAGACTCCCAGCTTCCTTCCCTGACTGTGTCTTAGAATCTTTTCCCAGCTCAGAGGACACGAGGTTTTCTTCTTGCTCCAAGTCACGCAAGGTTTAATCTTATGAGCCAGGCCTGGGGCAGATGAAGTCATCAAATACACTGTTTTAATGGTGTTTCTCAGGGATTTCTTCTGAGAAATCCTACATCTGCTCCCTAGGAGCAATTCTTTCCCTAGATTTTATCCTGCCAAAGGCCATCATGAAGAACTAACTCTTCTGTAGAGCTTTCTGCTCTATCTACTTGCTTTGTGTTGCAAACTAATGATGGTGTATCTTATCTTCCCAAGCTGCAAATTTTGCTTTCATTTTGCAGAGAACTCAGACAACCCTGAGAAACTGCTGTGTCATGACAACAGCAGCTGTATTCTTAACTAACACACAAGCGTCAGAGGCTTTGACCAAGCACACACACAGCACAGTGCCTGAGATCTGCAGGTCTGATACCGCATATTGCTGCTTTTATTGGGAACGAGCTGCTTCATGTAGCTCTTTGCAACAGGGCCCACGAAGTGCATCAGAAACTCCTTCCAGTGTAGCTGTTGAAGGCAGCATTGTGCACCTACAATGTCTCTCTTCAGCAAGGGCTGAACCGTTTTTTTCAGCTAACAGCAGAAGAGAGGAGTAACTTCACATCACTGCAACTTACTGCTCTCTAATACAAAATCTTTGGATGTTCTGGAGACAAGGATTGGCTTTATTACTTGTGACCAGAGTTGGCATTAACTATACAGACTTTGAAGCTGTGAGGAGTAAAGAAATCCATAGTAGAGCCAATTCTTTTTACAACAGAGTTGACAGAAGATGACAGCCTGTTCAGCCCATAATGAGAGGTTATTGTGATGTCCGTCAGTACAGCAGCAGGCTCCTGGATGGGCTTCTGAGCATTATGATAATATAAATCACTCATGGAAAGTGGGAGAAATCCCACATGGCAGTGTTCCATGCTGTGGATCAAAGCAGAGGGCTGAATCAGCATAAACAGCCTTTGTCCACATTGCTTATATGACACTGACTATCCAGGTTAAGATAAAGTCCTGCCAGTGGTTTGACACAGTCGTGTTCTCATGTTCCCTCAGAAGACAGACTAGGTAAGTGACAGCAAAGTAATGGCACTGGTCCCCAATGAATCATCAGAGGTTAGGGTTGGTCCAGTGACAATAAAAAGACAGCAATTGTAGCCACCAAACTGTTCATCCTTACTCAATAAGTGGTTCCCATGAGCTTTATTCAGTGTTGGCTGTCATTTTGTTGTATAAGCCAGACCTTCCTCTGAACTTTTTTGGTCTAGAGAGTGTAAACCTCACATGTGGCACAAGCTTTCTAGTATTTGTGGTGTAATTTGAGGAAGAATTGTACAGGCTAGGCCAAATTCAACCACATTTTTGCTGTCATTGTGAGAACACTACTTGGATAACGTAATGCTGACAAAGATAGTTAAATTTCACTCCTTCAAGCCTGCAAAAGGTTTTGCTTTTTCTTTTCTTTTCTTTTTCTTTTTTTCCCTTAAATTGTCTTTGAAACACTTCCATGAATTTTATTCAGTTTTTCATAGAGAACAGGAGATCCCTAGAGAGAAGAACCCCAGCATGTTTGGTGTATATTTCAGAGACAGATGGCAGCTTTATAGCAGATAGTTTGTGTGTAAAAGTATTGAAGAGACAATCAAAACATCCCATAAACTCAAACACACTTCAACAAAATCAGATGAAAATCAAAGCAACAAGTTCTTGGGAACATGCAGGATATTAATGAACATTATAGATCAACGAGCTAAGGGTACAATCTCCCTGTGTTTGACAAGGTGTGCCTGTCAGATTTACAGGTATTGGTCATGGCAGCTGAGGGAGTACTCCAGAGAAATAGAAGCATCATTTTTGAGGTTTCCAATACTGACCTGTGCCCAAATATTGTAGTTTTTGGGACCTAAATAGTGCA
Source organism: Scytalopus superciliaris (assembly GCA_013400415.1). Classification (NCBI taxonomy): domain Eukaryota; kingdom Metazoa; phylum Chordata; class Aves; order Passeriformes; family Rhinocryptidae; genus Scytalopus; species Scytalopus superciliaris. The sequence goes on from VXBX01006401.1 coordinate 694,524, forward strand.
AAATTAGTAAAATTTTCATTTTCAGACAGATCAATCAAATTCTAATGCAGAGAAAATGGTGAAAGCTAAAAATAGCCTGCAGATTTCAATGGGAGTAACTACTGTGCCAGCAGAAATGGGTGAGTGACATGGGGTGCTACTGTTGTGTAGTGCTGGAGATGAAGCCATGGTATGACATCCTGCACTACATGAAAAAATGAGTCATGGTATACAGGAATTATTATCCCTCACAAGCACCACAATTTTTATGGAAAACATTTTTTATGGAAAAAGACAAAATTGGTATGGGATATTTAGTTTTGTTTCAGTCAAACAATCAATTTTATATTTATGAAAAAAAAAATTTCCTTTTTTACTTCTGAAAGATTTTTTGAGTATTTTCCCTGCATCAGTTATGCATCATCCCAGATTAAAGAATCAAAATTAATCTCCCTTTTCCTAAGCCCACGCTGCTTTAAATTTTAGCAAAACTCAAAGTCTGAAAGTCAGAGAGTAATGACCAGCTCAGAGCATGCTCATTCTGGGCTCACCTACAAGCAAATTAAGGTACTACATAATTAGAAAATGCCAAGAGTTAGAAAATAATAATTCCCACTATAGGGTGAGGTAATATGGGATAGTGGAATCTCTCTTCATCTGATAGAACAGAAGGTTCTCTTCAGTTTTGTGGTTTTGGACAGGATGGAGAGAGGTCATATGTCTCTGCCAGGTTTCACTTTGTTAAGACTTCATCTTCTCCCAACATCTCTGGTTTTGCCTGTTATTATTTTTTTTTTTTTTCTGTGAAGGATAATTAGCCTCCAAATGATAACAACCCCATTACAGAAACAGCAAGCCTTCTTAGGGGAGACAAGAACAGCTCGAACCCTGCCAGGCAGGGAAAAGCAAATTTCAAGGTTTCTTTCCAGATTTCCCCTCCCTCCCTGTGGCATCCTGCTGTTACCTCCAGCTTTAACCTCTCTGCCTTTCCCTCAAGAGGTTCAATTACTTTCATCTTTTCATTTACAGATCTTACAATGACCTGTCACAACATGAGCTCCCAGCAGCAATAGGAAAGATGCTGATTTAGACTGGGGGTGGCTGAGAACTCACTCCTTTTATTCTTCTTTCCAAATCCCATTGAAAAGGAGTAAGAGTCTTCAGAGAGAGGGAAGACTTCCTGGGCCTTCCTAAAATCCATCTGTCTGTAGGTGCCTGCTTCAGGTCAGTTCATCTGTATTTTATCTAGCACCTCATGATCATAAATGCTTTATGCAGTAAATCATAGCAATGCTGCTATCCTCTAATAAACCTTATGGCCAGCTATCAGAGAATTGTATTTAATTACCTTGCAACTATGTATGACTTCAAATGTAGCCATCCCTGAGGTCTATAGGTCTAAAATCTAGTTATGTTGATATACGTGCCCTGTGTATTCCTATCACCCTTCAGTCATTTGAATCTTAAAGACCAGACCAAGATAAATCGAAACTTATTTATGCTGAATGAGGAGGGAGAGCTGCAAAAGTCACCCCAGAGTCCGGGTCCCTCTGTTTCCATTCATGCTGAACAAAACCCCCTGCACAGCTAGTCAGAGGAGGTACAGAAATGCCTACCTCTTCACTTATCTTTACTGCAGTGTTACCTTGCAGGAAAAGTGATGGAGCTTTTGGCATGTACTGTCATTGGGCTGGTTCATAGCCCAGCAAATGCTAAATTTAGGGTTGCAAAATGCTTAGAATGCTTTGCATCCAGGCATGGTGAATGTTTAGATGAGACTTCCCAGTGCTGCAGTGAGCACTTCATCGAAGAAAAGGGCAGGGATCTATTGTAGTATTATTCCAAGCAACTAGGATATATGAGAGCTACTTAGCTAAAGGTTTTAAAATTACAGCAGCCTACATGGACACAAGCAGAATAAAAATAGGCGTCACTGGTGAGCTGCTACAAAAAAAAGGTGAAACCCCCCATATCCTAACTCCAGGAAGCTGGGCACAAGGTGGGAAGGAAGGATAATTGTGTCAGGAAGGATAATTTTCAGTGCACAGATCAGGTGAGAGGTGCAAAGCCTGGAACTGCATTAATAGAAACAATTATGATGCTGAATTTGTGGGAGGAAAAAATCACTATGGTAATTTCAAAGCATTATTAGTAAGTTCAGTTTTATTTATTTTGCTAAAAACCAATCTGCAAATAGAACTTTGAGGGAATGGAAAATAAAACTTTATGTTGAACATAGCAAAATAAGTGATTTCAACTTTTTTTTTCTTTTTTTTTAATTGAAAATGCTTTTCATATAGGAGTTTTGTCTAGATGGACTCATTTCTGCTGAAAGTTTTGCTTCCAAAGACAGCAGTATTTTTTTTGAAAGCTCAAAATATTTGGTAAAAGAATTTCCATCTGTCTTTAAAACACCAAAAGGCTTAAGGAGAAGATCATCACGTCAGTGTTGCTAGAAGTCGAGGTAATGTGCATAAAAGAGTTATTCTGTCTGGTCTGTCACAACTGCTTAGTCTGAGTCCCCTGAGAAGTGCTGTGAATTAATCTTTGGGAAAAAAAAAGCCACAGAGTACATGCTACATTCTGAGTTCCTGGGCTTCAGCTCCAGCTCTCTAGATTTTTTAGGACACATATTCATTTTCATCAAAACACTTCACAATTGTACCTTGAGAAATTTGTCATGAAGAAAAGCCTCCATAGTACAGTGAATGCAATATGCCTATTTATTTCCTGCCTACTCCAAAGGCTGCTAAAATAAATGAGAAGTTTTCTGTTGACTTCAATGAGCTCTGAAGCCAGCCTGTAGGGGGGTGGCATACTTGAAAATGGTGGTGTTAGAAAGACTGGCAGAAGAAAAACAAATTTGCTAAAGGTAAGCAAGATGGGAAATAATTTCATTGGGCAAATGAGTTACAGGGTGACAATAGAGAGGTCCTGCTGATTTATAAGTTGTAATCTCTGTACTTTACAGTTTTCTGCTGCCTATTAACTTATATAGTTCAATTTTAAAATAGGCAGACACACATGTGAGTTATTTTGGGCATGCTGCTATTCAATTTGCATAGCAAATAGAGCCTGAGATGTGCATGAATAATTCCCTGGACAACTGCATGCAAGTTTTTTAAAACTTCAGTTCTGCCTTGAGACATGCAGGTTGCTAAGTGTCATTTCAAGGAATGGATGGATTTACAACACGCTTTTTACAGGTGTTTGCTCAGAAAATAATGTCCTAGGGTTGTTTTGGAGCTTGTTAATAACTTCCTCAGCTTAAAGAATTTATGACACAAAATGTATGTAACTTTAGTGCAAATTTGGGGAAAATCTTCATGTCCAACAGTATAGAAGTTTTATTTCTGTATATAAGAGCTTCCTTCTATGGCAGTGTTGTCCTTTCCATGAGGATATTTGAAGACATGTTCGTCCCTTAATTCACTTAATTAGTGACTCCCCACCTCCTCATCAGGACCCCTTTATTACATTCTGACTAATTCCTGTGGTTTTCTCTGGACAGGTCTCAGATTTCTACAGTGTGGGTGACACCATGAAGGAGAGGAACCACCCTTTGGTGCACTCTGTGCTGGACTGTCTTCTGCCCTGTTGTCCATCAACTGCTGTTCCTGTGGCAATTCATATGGCTACTCAAGTGGAAAAGAAACACTGGGAAAATATTTATTCTTGAGGTGTTTTAAAGAAAAAATTAGCTACCTGAGAACAAGCAGAAGCCAGTCTCAGAATGAAACATCCTTATAAGATCAGAGACTTCATTTTAGTAACTTGTGCTCCTATGTTGATGGATGACAACCTGCTGCTGGAAGAACTTCCAGCCTTCTGCCACAAGGGAGCCAAATGGTGTTCCTGGAGCCAAGCTGGCTATGGTAATAATCCATGTGGCTCCTAGTAAATGAATCTCACTTGCATACCAGACAGCCAGTACAAGCAAGATGTACTGCAGATGAAAGGACTAAATTGCCAACAATGATAATAGCACTTGGAAAAAAATGAAACAAATTTCAGACCCCTGTGTCACCAACTTTTCCAAATATCTAATCAGGATTATTCTCTTTATTCTTCAGCTGTGAAATGAGGCCCACACTGCCTCCTTTCAGTGATTCAACTATGTAGCACAATATCTTACTGTCAGGGAATTTTCTTTAAGACTGTCTAAATTTTCCTTTGCTCAGCTTGGTTTTAATAACCTTCTCTGCCAATTCCCTCTCCAACACTAGGTCTGCACTTGCCAGGTTTTTCTAATATTTTCTTACGTATGCTTAGATTAATAATGATACTCTTTTAAACATATTTAGCCATTTAGATATATTTACTGCCTGGAAATCTTATCTAGGTAAAATTTGAGGATGTAGGATATTTGTTCAGAATTTCTAGCTGTTTCATACATATGCATGTGCACAAATGATCCAGGCCATCTCGTGTTTCACAGTTCATTCCTGATTTTATCTATTCATAGTCTGGAAATCTCAGCTTGAAATTTGTGAGTCCTGTTCATCAGGCACAATCTCCCATGTATAGTCTGCCACTGCTTTGAACCTCTTACCAAAGTAAGCAGCCCCGATCAGATACAGTAGAACTGTGTGGGGTAAACCTCAAATGTAGGCAAGCACAGGAAGTCCTTAAGGCAGAGCTCTAGAAGAAGCCATTCTGTTGGCAATAAGGGAACCTGACAATTTGCATGCAGGAAAAAGGGATGCAAGTTATGGAGCTAATCTGGATGAGGAAGCTGTGAAGTACTGTATCTAGGAGAACCTGAGACAAATAGTATTTACATCAGCTTCTACATCTCTGCTTTTGGTGAATTCTCAGCAATAAGACCATTTATTAATTAATCTCTTTCATCACCCTATTTGTCATTTCCATTTTCCTTCTTTACTGAATTGATTCAAGCAAACTGTAGCATCTGAAGCATGTGGGGAGAAATTACAGCATCTGTCTGAAAAGTGACCTGCTTTTCTTTTCAAGCGACTTCTATGCCCTACACAGGCTTCAGAGGTTCTCTGCTGAATAATGCAAAATGACACTAACTGGGCTATTTATATCACTTCAAAGTGAGTCCATGATGGGATAATTAGCAATGCTATATCTGCTGGAGTGAGCCATAACACTGTAACACATTTTTGTGTTAAGCAACACAAACAACAATACCTGCAGGTTAAACACACCTGAGCAGCTGATAGGCCTCCTGCACTTTTGTTTCCAGGAAGCAATACCTACTGGCTTCACTCATGCATGAGGCACAGCTGTAATGCTGGTTTTATTATCCCTTGCAGTGCTTGCCCTCTATGAAGGCAAATGATATTTGCAAGCAAACTTGCATTGGGAAAGTATGCTTATTCAAGACATTGTGTAAACAAATAAAGTTGTGTAGATTTGTAGATCTGCTAACCAAAACACGACCCTGGGATGAAGAAGTTGGGCAGTCGATCCCACACTTCTATCCCTGGATGGAGTCCCACAGCTTGTGCTATGCTTTGGTCTACATAATACTTCAAAAATATGTAAACCAACCATTTTTGACCTGTATCCATAAAGGTGTGACTGTGATTCATTTAGCCCACATCTAGGCAGAAAGATTATGGCTTTGCTGATGAGCTGCTGGGCTTTTCCAAAAGTTTTAGTACAGACACAGTCACAAGAGAACAAAAGCCTGTTATGCTTTGATTCAGTGTATTTCAATGGTTAATCACATTCATTAAAAATGTTTGATATGAATTTGCTCAATTTCAGTTTCCATAAATTGTCTGTTATGTTTTTCTCTGCAAGATTAAAGAACGATTTTGTATATGTTATTTTCTCCTGAGGAGGGTTACTAATGCACTAATCATGGTTGTCTCAAGTCTTCTTTGAGATAAGATCAAATTTGCTCTCCATAAATATTTTCCTCCATCCCTTGAGCTATGTTTGTAGCTCCTCCCTACACACCCTGTAGTTTTTCAACATCCTCTTTCAAATATCAACACCAGAACTGGACATGCCATTCCAGTATGCAGGAAATATGTCAGCATTAGGTGAGCAGTGCCAGAAAGGGAAAAAAATTGTTGTAGTGCTTGCCTGCTGATGCATCCGAGGAAGGAGTTTGTTCACCCATTATATCACCCTTTCAAAGTATTATGAGCTGTTTCTTTTTTTATGAAGTATAAATATGTCTCACTGGTTACTAGTATTTGGTTCCTCACTTCTTATCTTTACATCAGTAATACTACATTTCACTTAATGAAAATACACTTTGTTAGATGGACAGAACTTTCAAAGTAAAATCTGTAACTGCTTTTATTGATCTTCATTCATCACATCATTGATGAGGACCAATTCTATATTTACCTCCAGCTCACTCATGTGATAACCATAGGAAAGTGGTCTAGGATCTCTACAGCTCTGGCTTGTATTTCCCTGGTTCTAATTCAGAGCTGATACATGTTTCATGAAAAGACAAGAGAAGTCCTATTTAACCTTGGTAAAGAATAGCTTTATGATTGGGAAAAGAAACTGGAGAGTGACATGTGAAACTTTGACGGGTGAAACATTCTGATAATGTTCCCATGCTGTCAGTTAGTGTGAAATATGCCACCTCCATGACAAGAATTTATCCCATCTGCAATCCACAGCTGTTTTGTGTTAGCAGAGATTCCTGCTACCGATTTATCTGGATTCTGTAACAAAATCCATCCAACGTAAGACAAACTTCGGGCTCAAGTCTGTTATGTATCCATCAGTATTTTGCCTTACGGTAGCTTGTTATCTGGGGAAGAGAACAGCTTTACCACAAAGTGGAAGCCAAATATCCATAGTTTTTTGGTTTTTTTTAAATATCAAAGCTACACATGAAGACAGTCCTGAAAGCCCTCTAGTGATCTATAATAACATGAAGATTAAAACGCTGTCTGTTGCACAGAAGCCATGGATTTCAGAGTGTTATCTTCTTGAATAAAGTTCCTGCCACAAAGGTAGTGTCTTGCTGACTGCATTATGCAGGGAATAGATGTCAAGTTTAAAAAGAGTCATTTAATAGAAGTCGAGAGCAATACTAAAAACATCTAAAGAATGTATCTTTCTAGTTAAGTTACTGTAGCATTTTTTGAAAGTGCTGAGGTAGTTTGCCTCACACAGGACAGGTTATGTTATTACTGTAGCCATCTTAAGTAGCCATGCAGAAGGCAGAAAGGGCTTCCAGATGACAAAAGGACGGCCAAGGAAGTTAATGGAAGTAACTCTTGGCCATCTATTCTGATGTAAAGACTATCAGGAGTCTTCCAAGAAACTGTCAAGGACAGGTTCAGAGCAAAGGAAAGAAAGTACTGATTTATTAAATAAATAAAGCTGTATAGCTTCCTGCTTCAGTATGTCTGACACACAAGAAAAGAATTATATTAATTTAAAATATTATCCTATAAGTTAATTGAGGAAAGACCTTACACAGCTTTCCTCTGATATGAGAAATCTCTAAATCATATATATTTACAGTATATTTTAAAGAAATTGCACTGTAAGCTTCCTCTGGTTTTGTATTCTTCCTTTATGCATCTGCAATCAGTAAAGATTTGGAGATGAGGTACCAGGTCAACATGGACCTTTCTTCTGTCCTAATTCCCTGTTACCAGAGTCAGCCTCTAACTGCTTCTGCAGGGGCTCACTACAAGTGAAATTTGATGGCCTGAATCAACTAGAGACATAAAAAGCTAAAAGAAAAGCTCACCACACAGGGAGCCAGAGTATTCACTGGTGGAATGTAACCAGTAACAAGTAGGAAAGACACAAGGGCTGGACCAAGTCAAGAGGTTGACAGCAGGGTAGAGAGGCACTGCCCAACAGACCAGAGCATGCGAGCTGTGCCTCATGTAGGTGTAGATAATATCTCAAGGGCAATGGTGCAGTGCTGATGTGATGGAGAAGTTACTCTACACTGGCTGAGGTGAGCAGGGAGAGAAAAGGAGGGTGGAAGAAATTGCACCCTAAGTATCCTACTTTGCCAGAAAATAAACTTTATGTAGAAATGTCATACAGGATTAGACAGAAACATGAATCTGCTTTTTTAATTCAAAGTATTCTGTTCTCCAAGAAGAACTATTTTTATGTGCTCTTCACTAAACATCACTGTATTTTCACATTGGTGTTCTTTCTCCTTCAAACATTTCTTCATACTTCATCTTTGGCTACAAATACATTCTGAAACCCAAGGGAAAATGATGCTGTTTAGCACCCCTCTAGTCAAATCAGAGGACTGATGAAAAAACTTATAAAATCTTTTTCCCAGCTGTGACTATTTACTAAATAAGAGAGGATTTGCTCCCTAGTGGAAACCTGTACAGAAAGTTAACTATACCTAGTTGCTGTGTTAGATTGCAAACCCTAGGTGACTGGTAGGATTCATGATTCTTGGATAATAGCAGCATTTTTAGGAATGAAGTCCAGGTGTGCAGCAATTGAGTCAGTGTCAGGAAGCAAGGTATGCTGGGAGTACTGAGTCATTGATAAAAACCTTCTGGTCATTGAAGCCTAAAATAGCTTTGGTAGAATATGAGTTTAGGTGAAATGAGTTTCAGGCATTTAGTGGCAAAGCACTATTGTCAGAAGCAATGCATAAATAAAGCCTTTGATATTGACCTTACTAGGCAGTAAATATAGGCTTTCTGAGATACCTCAAATGCATAGATTTACCTTTTGAACGCATCTCTCTTCAATTTTCTGTTAGGTCTAAAGGATCCAGCTGTGTATCTCTATTTCTTACTATCAAGCAGTTACTGATAGAAAGGCTGCTTCTGAAGATAGGGTTCAACTCTGACTTAAAAACTCTAATCAAGTCAAGGGTCTTCAGGCAGATTCTGTTCTCAGTTATCTCTGTGGAAATTGAGTAGCTTTATCAAAACCAGCTGATAGTATAAGAGCAGAACGGTGGGCAGCAACTACTCTATGTAACTTTGTCTTCTAAATAACCTTCCTTGTACTGCTACTAAATCACTATATTCCTGTTCAAAGAGTACCCAAAAATCACTTCTCTGCAGAACCAAAGGAGCAGCAAAATTCAGAGTAATCTTCTGGTTTCTATTTTACTCAGTCCTGCACTTATTTAAAAAACCAAACCAAAACAAACCAAAATATTAAAAAATAAACATAATTAATTTCCTGAAAAATGAGCCTTCATTTGCAGTTCACAGAACAAAGGGATGGGAGAAGAAAGTTGATTTTCCTTTTATTTTATGCTTTAAATTTAAGGGTGATGTCTTTACTTTGAAAGTGCTTGGGTTATGGGTGATGGGAGAGTGAATTCTATTTTCCATTTCTAATCTTCTTGTCTGTGACTAACTCCAAGTTTTATCCTCCTTTCCTGCCTGCAGTATTCCTGGCTGCCATACAAACAAGATTAGCCATTCAAAGCATGACAGATCCAGCAGTCAATTCCCAGATCTCTGGGAATTCTGAGTCAGTGAACTATATTGTATGTGTAATTTTAACATTAATAGGCAACTTAAATTTATTTGGATTTTTATAATATGTATTTTTTTAAATCAATGAATTTTTGGGAATTTTCATCAAAAGTAGTTGTACTTATGAAATCCATATATTTTCCTTGTCTGTTTCAATTTCTTGTCATTACCTGAAGCTGTTGCTTTTCCGCAGAAAATGTGAACAATTACCTTCTTAAGAGAAAGTTTCCAGCCTACACCCAATGCAAGATCTTGTGCAAGCGGTGAAAAATCAATTAAAAATTATTTTTTTTGTCCTCTGAAACATTATACTCTTGCGATGTAAAATTTTCAAAATTTCCCCTTGATCTGAATATTCTTGGCAAGGTAACTAACTTTAGACAGGCCTGTAATAGTAAAACATTATCAGTAAGTCTTCCTTTCCAAATGAGCAGAAAAACTTGTTTAAAGCACCTTCCATCTTTGAAAGAATTTTCCCCTTCATAAACCTTGAAGTGCTACAGCAAAGCTGGAGCTCTCTGCATACAGCAGCCTGCCTGTCACTTATGGAAAACTCAGATTTCATATATCAAGGGCTTGTGTGAAAATTGCTTTGAGTGTTAATTGCCCAAATGATTCAGCCTTACAAGAGCCTCTCTTATGTACTGAAGTATGTCTCATAGCATGCTGAGTGCCAAGCTCCAATAGAGAGCCAGCTGTGCTCTACTCCCAGATGTTTGAAGAAGATAATTCTTGCCCATCATTTCAGTCTTCCATCACAAAATCCTGAAAAATATGTTTAATGAAGTCATTAATGCACAATAGCATACTCCTTCCTTTTTTTCCTGTTAAAAAATACTTTCCATAGAATGTATGCAAGTTTGCCTTGGCTTATAATTACAGTAGCACATTGTCAGACTAATTGTGCTGAGAAGATAAAACAAAAGCCATCAGTTCTGCAAAACTAAGATTCCGCCAACATACTTTAGGAAGGATCAGAACCCTCTGCTCTCAAAGATGCTGCTTGTTTGTTGTGTTTAAGGCCATTTTGATTCTCCAATTTACCTATTGCAACATGAATTGTTCTTGGAAACTTAACAAAAAGTATACACCTAGTCCTAAGTGTTGGATTCAAGTCTTTTCATAATTCTTCTTCATACAGGTCTCATTTTTCAACATGTTCATTGATCCTTGGCCAGTTTACACTGCCGAGGGTTTTTTTTTCTGAGTCAAAGTAGCTACACTGAAGTGAAGGGATCTGTGTTAGTTTATACCAGCTGCTTGTGAGCTGAGTCAAAACCCTGGATTCATAACAAAACAGCTTTTTACAGGGACATCCTGCTTGGACTTTGCTTATTGGTGTGCAGGTGCAGAGAATTTCAAGGAGACGTTTTCTGTCCTATACAGTGTTAAAATATTTGTGAGATCCACAGATTGATCCTCACAGTGAGAGACTACCATGAATTCCTGCTGCTTTCTAACTCAGCTGCCAGAAGAGATTTCTCTTAGACTTTGCTGTAGCTGAGTTTGAACAACCACAGATGGGTTAATTCAGCCTGTCTTCATGGCCACACTGCTCTTGAACACAAGTATATAGCTGTATTTGTATAGTACAGATGCTAGGCACCATGAGTTCCTTTTTCATGCTTCTGAAGGTACCAAGGGGAGAGTTCATTGCCTTCCCAGGTCCCTGGGTTTGTGTGTTCCCCCACCAACACAACCTTTCAAGATCCTATGTTGCTCTGGTTTTACCACATCTGATTGAACTGCTGCTGCTGGACTCCACCCAGCATCTGTGGCCTCTTTCAGCTGTTGTTAAAGTTATTGCAGAGTACATTTTTGCTGTTTCAATCAGAAGTGATAACACCCTCTGGAAGATATTTTGTCAGTAACTGATGGCCCTCACAAGTTGTCAGCAGATGGTGGTGTGGGGGTTACTGAGATCTGAGTGATATGAGACAGCAGAGCTCCATGCAATAGTGGTAGGATGAACCAGCTGCTCTGTTACAGAGCTTGTATCTCTATCAAATGATCCATCCAAATAGACACCTGGGGATCCAAGTAATTCCCTGATCTTGTTCAGAATGGTGTTAATGGGTACAGTGGAGCAAAGCTTAATTTTCTCTATATGGGCTTAGCATTAGACCTTAAGAAATATGATTTGTATTGCTATCTTCTTCTGTTAGCTGGAATATGAAATCCTGTCGTATGCAAGGTTGCATCAGCAAAGTGCTATGCAATCAGGGTATGTTGTTCAGAGCAAAAGTGTGAGATATATTGGTATTTCACTCACTGTCAGCAAGAACCTAGAAAACAAGGGTGGAAACACATAATTAGACACTGGCCATCTCCCAAGGTATGGAGATATTTTAGTTTACATTTTTTAACATTCAGGTGTTGCCTATAGGTAGAACTACTATTCGGATTAGACTAGTTCAGCAGCCACAGCAGCCAGTGACATGGAAAAGGAATGGCCATTTGTATGTCCCATCTTGATGTTATATATTCAAGCAGCTGGAGCAGAAAGCTATATATGTTTGGAGGGGTCATTTTATTTTAGTCATAACAGGAATTTCACCAGCTAAGCTGTTAAAAAATGAAAAACAAAAAACCAACCAACTAACAAACAAAAAGCCCCATATCCTTCCTGCCTTTAATAAAGTCCCAGGGCAAATCAAGCTACCCTCGGAGGCCTTTCTCTGTTAGGACTAATGGAGTCTCTCATTCCTGATTTTCCAGTTCATTGTAGACTCTCTGGCCTTTTTGGCTGGGAATGCCAACTTGAGAGATACATGTTAAATATCATCATCATGGCTAGGC